>JALMGJ010000001.1:1800000-2170000 GCA_023362775.1 Charina bottae | reverse complement strand
ACACAGATTTCATGATATTTTACAAGATACTTTTTTATCTGAAATTTTCATATAGCATTTAATAATTGATATATAAAAATATGTTTACAGTTTCTTGTTTTGTTAGTTATTTTCAATTAATTTTGTTGTTTTTCATTTTTGTTTATAGTTTGCTTTTGTACTTTTTTTGTAGTCAGTTGGGGGTTTGAGGTAATGTTCTTTTTTCCCCCAAATTTGTACTTAAATAAATGTTTAAATTTAAAAAAAAGAGAGAAAGCACATTAAAACTAGATCAAACTGGCTCTCTATAGAATCTATTAACCTATTCCAAATATCTATCATGATCCCAGATTATGATACAACTTGTTTTGCTTTCTAAATTAAGTAATCTATTGCAAGAAGCAGTTTGCTTTTGAGTAGAATTACATTAGGAAGGAAAATGAATTGAATAAAAAGGTCATCCTTCACCTCTGTTAGCCAATAAAACACAGCAGCCCCAAACTGCTCTGACTATATTTGAAGTTTTGGAATAAAAGGAGTGAGCTACATGCTCCTGCTAGACAGACATGTTGTTTATTAAAGGGAAACTTTATTGCTTTATTATTGCTTCCGGTTTGAATAGAGGCTATTCATCTTTCTGGGCACAATATCTATATGATGAAGGATGTTCTGTAACAGATATAATAGATAGCTAGTTGTATTTTACAGCACAAGGATATGTATCAAGACAGGTATTGGAAGGATAACCATATATGAGAGATGTAACTACTGTATGTGTCTCAATACCTTTCCAATTCATGATTAATTCTTTCTAATTGTTCTATGACAATCCACATATATAGCACGTTTGTATTAAAGAGCCATAAGGCCAGCTTTATAGTTTGTATACAGTATGTCATATACCACCCTCCCATAATCTGTTCCTTCTTGTTTGATATCTTTCATTTTTATGGAATTTGGTATGGAAATTTCTTGAATGAAGAGTAACATTGTACTTATGTCAAAGAAATAAAATGAAAGCATGCTAATTTAAAAAAAAATTAAAAGACGGGCAGATGGAATTTATTATGTAACCATCATTCCCAACTTGAATGCCCTTCATATTGGTGGATCTTCAGCTCCCAAAATTCCTTAGCCAACATGGCTACTTTTGGGAATTTCAGGACTTTAAATCCATTTACCTAGACTCTAGAGAGGGTCCAAATCTGTTGTGCGTCATGCAAAGAGAGGGGCACCTTCTCCTGAGGAATGGAAGAGATGCTGCCCCATGGAACCTATACTAGCCACTTGCAGTCTTCTCCCATCTGGGGAGATGGGCAGTGATAGAAATATGAACAATAAATAAATAAATTTTTTTTGCTGCACTGCCTTATTTTAACAATAATGTTTTTAAAAGCATTTTAAAATCCCAGCCAAATAAATAAAGGCAGCCAGAATCTGACTGCCCGCAGCATGCTAGACTTCTTGGTTGTTGCAGCTGTTTCCCTCTACGTTTCAGCATGTGCGAAACATCTGATGCTCAGACACTTCTCTCTGCAGCTTTGCAGTTTGAACACACTTGGTATAGCTGTAATGAAGCCAACAGAGACTCCCAAACAGTGGCAGTTTGTACTTCAGCAGTAGCAGATCTTTTCAGATAGATTTCTGGTAAGCAGCAGGTAGAGATGAAGCTAAAAAGAAAAGTGAAGCCTTGTTGATTACTCCTGAAACCATGGTTCTTTAGGAGAAGCAGACATGGCAGCAAAAATGTCTGTACTCCTGAGTTTTGGTGATGACCAAAATAAAACATAATAAAGTTGAAAGTATAAAAAACTTTCCCCTAAAGTTAGAGGGTTAGCATTTGGTATCATGGATCCTGTTACTGATCCAAAGAAATGAATGTATTAGCATTGTAGAGACCATCTGGATTAAAAGAAGTGGGAGATTGAATAAAAACAACTTTGTTGTTGATTGTAGCTTGAATCATGTCAACTGGATTTCTATTTTCTTAGTGGAAACGTTTCGCTCCTTATCCAAGGAGCTTCTTCAGTCTGAGCAAAGTTGGTAAGGGAATCCTAAATATGTTCCTAGGTAGCTGTGTGACCTTACACCTGGGGCTAGGTCATGGTTATATTGAGATGTAATTTTTAAGTCCTTTTATCATCTAAATGAGGGTCGTTAAAATCACCATGCTGCTGTTGAGCTTGTGAAATGGTCTTAATCTTCCTAGGCACAGAAGACAAAACGGGGAGGAAGATGGGGGAGAGTTTGTGCCTGAGGCCCCCACCTCTATTCAAGGAAGGATTTTCCAAGTTGGCATAAATGGATTCCTTGACCCCTCTCTCAAACCACCTATCTTCTGTGTCTAAAATGTGAACATTAATGTCCTCAAATGAGCGTCCTTTTTCTTTTAGATGAAGATAAACTGCTGACTCTGGTCCTGTGGTGTTATTTCTCCTGTGTTGGGCCATCCTCCTGTACATAGGTTGTTTGGTTTCTCCAATGTAGAGTTCAGAGCACTTTGTTGTTGATGTTCCTGACTTACCATACAGTGAAGGAGAAGCTCTACATGATGTTTTCCAAAAGCAAATGGCAGATTTTTTTTTAAATGAAGTACTATTGTTAGGAGACGTTGATTAGGAGACAAACTCTGTAAACGACAGTCCTGCCAGGAAACTCCTGACCTGTCTTTATGGCAACTTTCTCATTCAGAAGATAAGGAACTACAAATACAGTACAAATAACCTCCAAAAATATAGACCTATTTCAAAATAATTATGTTAAAATTTGGAAAGAAATTAAACAGGATGAGATGGGAAACATTACAATTATCTTTACTAGGAAGGATTTCCACAATTAAAATGAATATCTTACCTAGAATTTTATTTTTATTTCAAACAATTCCTGTAACAATTAGTGAACAAACTTTTCTCAAATGGCAAAGAGATATATCAAAGTTTATTTGGCAAGGGAAAAAGCCTAGAATAAGACTTAAATTTTTGCAAGACGCAAAAGAAAGAGGAGGTCTAGGTCTTCCATATTTAAAACTATATTACGAGGCATGTGGACTAATTTGGTTGAAAGATTGGATTACATTGGAAAACAACAAATTATTAAATTTAGAAGGATACGATATTAGATTCAGATGGCATGGTTTTCTATGGTACAATAAAAGTAAAGTCAATAAAGCATTTAACAACCATGTCATCAGAAGATCAATTTTAAAAATCTGGAATAAATATAAACAAATTTTATTACCAAATTTGCCGCTATGGACCTCGCCACAAGAGGCATTTGCCAAGAGAGAAAATATAGGAATGAAAAATGGTTAAAGTATATTAATTTAATAAAATTTGAAGGAAGTAATTATAGATTGAAAACAAGAGAGGAATTGGAAACAGAAGGATTTTTATGTCACTGGTTTACGTATTTACAATTGAAAGAACAATTTAATATAGACAAAAATATTTAAATTTGCAAAACAAGCAGTTAATTGGGATGAGATATTATGCTCAGAAAATGATCACTTAATTTCCAAAATGTATAAAAAATTATTGGAAATCAAAACCTCAGACATAAAAATTAAAAATTGCATGGTAAAATGGGAAGAGAACCTCGGACATGATATTAGATATCAGATATGGGAAAATATGTGGATAAAGAACTTAAGATATATGTTGAGTTATAACTTGAAATAAAATTATTACAAAATGATGTACAGATGGTACATGACACCTGAAAAGCTGTTTAAAATGAATCAGAATATCCCAACGATATGTTGGAAATGCAAAACTGAGACAGGTACCTTCTACCATATATGGTGGTTGTGTAGAAAACCTAAAAAATATTGGGATAAAATTCATAATTGTATTTGTAAAATGATGGAAGCAAGTATTATAAAAAAAACCCTGATTTCTACTTACTGGGACATTTGGATGAAGATTTAGAAAATAAACACAAAAGACTTTTATTATACCTGACAACTGCAGCAAGAATGGTATACACACGTCACTGGAAAGAAGACTCCACGACGATGATAGAAGAATGGATTATTAAACTAATGGAGTTGACACAAATGGCGAAACTTACTGACAAGATACATGGCAAAAATATCGACAAATATAAACAGACTTGGAAACCTTTTTTTGATTATATTAGAAGAACACAAAATATCCAATTAATTATATAATATAAAATGTTAATAGAAATAGCAGATATATAATTTGATAACAATTTAGAAAACATAATTTAGATAAGTACAGTCGGTAAAAACAAGACCTGGAGCTGACTGTAGTTCAGATCACGAACTTCTTATTGCAAAATTTAGAATCAGAAAAAAGAGAATAGGGAAGACCCACAGACCAGTTAGATATGAGCTCACTAATATTCCTAAGGAATATGCAGTGGAGGTGAAGAATAGATTTAAGGGACTAGATTTAGTAGATAGGGTCCCAGAAGAACTATGGACAGAAGTTCGCAACATTGTTCAGGAAGCGGCAACAAAAAACGTCCCAAAGAAAAAGAAAACCAAGAAGGCAAGATGGCTGTCTGCTGAGACACTGGAAGTAGCCCAAGAAAGAAGGAAAGCAAAAGGCAACAGTGACAGGGGGAGATATGCCCAATTCAATGCAAAATTCCAGAGGTTAGCCAGAAGAGATAAGGAATTATTTTTAAACAAGCAATGTGCGGAAGTGGAAGAAGACAATAGAATAGGAAGGACAAGAGACCTCTTCCAGAAAATTAGAAACATCGGAGGTAAATTCCAGGCAAAAATGGGTATGATCAAAAACAAAGATGGTAAGGACCTAACAGAAGCAGAAGAGATCAAGAAAAGGTGGCAAGAATATACGGAAGATCTGTATAGGAAGGATAATAATATTGGAGATAGCTTTGACGGTGTGGTCAGTGAGTTAGAGCCAGACATCCTGAAGAGTGAGGTTGAATGGGCCTTAAGAAGCATTGCTAATAACAAGGCAGCAGGAAACGACGGTATCCCAGCTGAACTGTTTAAAATCTTGCAAGATGATGCTGTCAAGGTGATGCATGCCATATGCCAGCAAATTTGGAAAACACAAGAATGGCCATCAGATTGGAAAAAATCAACTTATATCCCCATACCAAAAAAGGGAAGCACTAAAGAATGTTCAAACTATCGAACAGTGGCACTTATTTCACATGCCAGTAAGGTAATGCTGAAGATCTTGCAAGGTAGACTCCAGCAATTCATGGAGCGAGAATTGCCAGATGTACAAGCTGGGTTTAGAAAAGGCAGAGGAACTAGAGACCAAATTGCCAATATCCGCTGGATAATGGAGAAAGCCAGGGAATTTCAGAAAAACATCTATTTCTGTTTTATTGACTATTCTAAAGCCTTTGACTGTGTGGATCATAACAAATTGTGGCAAGTTCTTGGTGGTATGGGGATACCAAATCATTTTGTCTGCCTCCTGAGGAATCTGTATAACGACCAAGTAGCAACGGTAAGAACAGAGCACGGAACAACGGACTGGTTTAAGATTGGGAAAGGAGTACGGCAGGGTTGTATACTCTCACCCTACCTATTCAACCTGTACGCAGAACACATCATGCGACGTGCTGGGCTTGAGGAATCCAAGGCTGGAGTTAAAATTGCTGGAAGAAACATTAACAATCTCAGATATGCAGATGATACCACTTTGATGGCTGAAAGTGAGGAGGAGTTGAAGAGCCTTATGACGAAGGTGAAAGAAGAAAGTGCAAAAGCTGGGTTGCAGTTAAACCTCAAAAAAACCAAGATTATGGCAACAAGCTTGATTGATGACTGGCAAATAGAGGGAGAAAAAGTGGAGGCAGTGACAGACTTTGTATTTCTAGGCACAAAGATTACTGCAGACGCTGACTGCAGCCAGGAAATCAGAAGACGTCTACTTCTTGGGAGGAGAGCAATGGCAAATCTTGATAAAATATTTAAGAGCAGAGACATCACACTGACAACAAAGGTCCGCATAGTTAAAGCAATGGTATTCCCTGTAGTAACCTATGGCTGCGAGAGCTGGACCATACGGACGGCTGAGCGAAGGAAGATAGATGCTTTTGAACTGTGGTGTTGGAGGAAAATTCTGAGAGTGCCTTGGACTGCAAGAATATCAAACCAGTCCATACTCCAGGAAATAAAGCCAGACTGCTCACTTGAGGGAATGATATTAAAGGCAAAACTGAAGTACTTTGGCCACATAATGAGAAGGCAGGATACCCTGGAGAAGAAGCTGATGCTAGGGAAAGTGGAAGGCAAAAGGAAGAGGGGCCGACCAAGGGCAAGATGGATGGATGGTATTCTGTAGGTGACGGACTCAACCATGGGGGAGCTGGGGATGGTGACGGCCGACAGGAAGCTCTGGCGTGGGCTGGTCCATGAGGTCACGAAGAGTCGGAAACGACTGAACGAATAAACAACAAAATCTTGATTGTTCGTATGGATAGCAGGAAGTCTTTTTAAATCTATCAAAACTTGGTTTTTTCTTACTCTCTTCTTTTTCTATTTATATGTATAAATGTAATTGTATGTCAGTTTGTAGTATATTCATTCATTCATTCATTCATTCATTCATTACATTTATATCCCACCCATCTCCCCCACAAGGAGGGACCCTGGGCGGTTTTGTATGTTAATTTTTTTAAAAAGTTAAATAATAAAATATATTTATTAGAAGATAAGGAACTACACAGGGATTCAACCATCCTTGATCTGATCCTAACTAATAAGGATGACTTAATCAACAACAATAGGAGTAGTAACTCACGGGAATATGACCATATAATGCTGATATTCTTGATATTAAGTAAAAGCAGATTTCAACAACTCACAGCAGTGGTTCTTAAATGGGGGGGGGGTGTAATTATCCAAGGGGGTAATTTGGGCATATCCTGGGGGTAATTGAGACATTTGTAATTGCTTGTTTGTGAATTGAGGATCCAGTTTGGGACTGCCACTGCCAAGACACTTGTGTAAAACAATAGTCTGGTTATTTTTGAAGGGGTAATTACATTATTTTAGACTGGGAAAAGGGGTAACTGGATAAAACAGTTTAAAAACCACTGGCTTGCAGCAACGGCATGTAGGAGTCCATGTCAGGAAAAGGGAGTTCATAATGTGTTGGGGTTCCTCAAAACTAAGGTACTGAACACTTGCAAACAATTCCAATAAAGGAGACAAAAGAAGAAGTTAACTTTGCTGGATCAGAAACGTAAAGTCTGAAACCAAAAAGAACACATATAGAAGGTAGAAAAATGGGTATGTCACCTAGGCAGGGCATGTACAGTTACCCCAGAATTATGGAGATAAGTAAGGCATATTCATAAAAAGACTGTATGGATGAGCCATAACGTTTCCCCTTTCCCATGTTCTTCTCTCTTGTTATAGCTCACTTGTTGTCCTATACAGACCTCTGTTCATTCCTGAAGGCTTCCTCCCTGCACTGGATTGGTGACTAAAGTTGAGGGGAGGACAGATGGACAAACACAATTTCGGTTAACATTTGAGAATTACTCTATTATACAAGGAACATTTCTGGGGCTTTGCATCCTTCAGAACTTGTAACCCAGCAAGAGTCTGGAAACCTTTTTTTTAAGAACAAGGCAAATTTCAGTTGTGCTCTCTGGACACAAGCTGCAGTTCAAAAAATGATAGGTTTGGGCTTTTTGTTTTGTTTGTTTTTGAAATTGGGAATTAAACTCTCATCATTGTTACAAGTGTTAATTTTTCAAATAAGCTGAAACACATGGGAGGGAAAGCAGTGACTTGTACTTGTAAATAGAATATTCATCCGGTCCTGTTGCCCTGCTGATCTCTCCACCCACCTACAATTCTTGGCCAGATATCTAAACAGAATAATGCTGGCATGTCAGTTTACTCAAACCAGGCCAGTTAATATTGCTGGAAATTGATAGTTTTCCTTTGATGTTTTATGACCCGCAGTGCTGTTAATTGACAAGTTACAGTGCCATCTCATTATGTTGATGAAGGACAAGGGGAAGCATGCCATTCACAAGAAGGTGTTGCTCGATTGCAGCTGAATCTTCCTTGATCTGTAGAGGAACCTCTATAGATAGAAACTGGAAAAAAAATGAAACATTTGCCAACTGGGGTTTGGGAGGGAGTTTTGTTGTTTTGTTTTTTGGTAAGCATTTCGACTGTACTAAATCAGTATAAAGAACCATCTGGAACATGGTACGCCTGGCAGGGCTCCACTAAAAGCAAAAGCCTGTATTAGAGTCACGTTCTATTGATAGCCATTAATTAAAATATCAAATAGAGTATTAGGCAGGATTTTAAAGGGACATTCTTTGTACCTTATAATTAACCATACACATTAGTTTCGAGTTAATATGCTGTGTGCATCCAAAGGCATATTTGCCCAGCGTTATTATCTCCTAGAAGAAGAATTGCTTCCTTCCTTCCAACTCTTGTGATTTATTAATAAATCATATGCATCACTACTTCGAAGGGCCAGAGGCAATCTTAGGCATTTTGTCATCTGGTGCCATTCTCCACCCCACTCCTCATTTCTCAACTGGGAACTCTCTGAAGACAGAATATAACAGAAGCAAAACCGATATGGAGGAAGAAGAATGCAAAAGAAAGATTAGATTAGAAAATGATCAGATGAGGCCAGATGCTGCAGAGAACAGTATTCCAGGAAAAACATTCGCAATGCATCTCTATGGGAGAGGCAATTGGACAGTGCCTAAGAAGGCTGTCAAGTACTTCATTCTAAGGCTCCTTCCCTCCTGTATCTTGGTTACATGACTCCCCTTGGTTACATTATTGGCTCCCCTTGTGCTTCCCTGTGCTCTCAAACATACATGGATACAACATGCAGGGGAGTGGGAACATTACACACAAACTCATACAGGCCAACAGAAGTGGCAAATATGCAACCATCCTGTTTAGACCTTTTTTCCCCCCAGTTACTTCTGCCTGCAACACTTTGAGAGATTCTCAGATAATTTGGATGGACTGAAGAGAAGTTTTGGGTCACAGGCAAGTTCTGTACAGGGATGGAGAGAAAGAAGCAATCCCAATCTGCAATAAGGCATTTACGAATCATAAAATTAGAAAATCAATTTTAAGAATTTGGAACAGATATAAAAAATATTTATTGCCAGTATTACCATTGTGGATATCTCCTCAGGAGGCAAATGCCAAAATAGAAACTCCAAAAGATAAAAAATGGATAAGGTATAAGAACCTATTGAAATTTAATGGGAATAATTATGAAATTAAAATGAGAGAAGAATTAGAAAGAGAAGGATTTGAGTGCTATTGGTTTAAATATTTACAACTAAAAGAACAATTCAAATTAGACCAAAAGATGTTCAAATTCACGGAATCAACAGAAAATTGGGATAGTATATTATGGAAAGAGAATGATCATTTAATATCTAAATTATATAAAAAATTATTGGAATTGAAAAATAAAGATATAAAAATTAAAAAGTATATGACAAAGTGGGAAGAAAATTTGAATAGAGAAATTAAATACGAAGACTGGCAAAGAATTTGGACGAAAAATATTAAATTTTCTTTAAGTAACAATCTAAGAGAAAACAATTATAAAATGATATTTAGATGGTATTTGCCTCCTGAGAGATTATATAAAATGAAATGTTCAAGATCAAATATATGTTGGAAATGCAAAATAAATGTGGGAACCTTTTATCATATCTGGTGGACATGTCAAAAGACTAAAAAATATTGGGGTAAAATTCATGGTAATATATGTAAAATATTCAAAATTGATATGGAAAAAAAATCAGAAACCTATTTACTGGGAATTATCGACATGAAGATGAACAAGGAACAAAAAAGACTATTATACCATTTGACTACAGCAGCGAGGATCATTTTTGCAAAACATTGGAAAGAAGAAGCCACCCCCTCAATAGAAGATTGGATAATCAAAACAATGGAAATAGCTCAGATGGACAGATTGACAATTCTAATAAAACAAAAAGAACTGGGAGATTACGAACTTACTTGGAATCCATTTATAGAATTTTTGCAAAAAGAATATAAAATAAAACTATTGTAACGGAAAAATATTAGAAGAGATAAATAAGATAATATATTAGAATATATGTACTAGAATATAAGAACAAATGAAAGGTTTAAAATATAATAAGAATTAAGATATCTATATATTTATATATTAAAGAAATATTAATAAAAGGAAGGAATAAAATAAAAGAGGAATACAATAGAAATATAGTAAAAATTAAAAGTAAGAAGCTATCTTCAAGAAAGAAACAGGAAGTCGTTTTAAACTAATTGTTCTACGTGATGTAATGTTATAAGGATTTTGATATGTAGGGTTATTTAGTTTTGAATGTAAGTTTATTAAGTTTGTTATGTATTTTGTCATTTATCTTTATGTCGTTGATGTTGTTGATGTCTTTGTTTGTTTTTTTTTGTGTTTTTTTAATAATAAAATTATATTTCAAAAAAAAAAAAAGAAGAAGAAGCAATCCCAATCTGGAGAGCACCCAGAAGCTTCCTTAGAGTGAAGAGGAATTTAACCAAATGCCCGCTCACAGTGTTCCATGAAAGTCTACGGAAGGGAGTAATCTTTCAGTTTAGGCAGTCTCATTCCTTCTAAGGCCATCCATCCATATTTGTATGAGGCATTCAGGCATCTCCCCAGGATAACTTCAGGGAAGAAACACCGATCAGTCACCAGACTAAGCTCCTATCTGCAGACAGACAGACTTGCTCAGACCAGGGACACAGTGGGAGAGTGTCCTGTGATTGACCTGCATTTTTAAATTAACACCTGGAAGAGAGGCTGCTTAAACAAGCTAGCTCTTCCTATTTACTCTTGTGATATATGAGATAACAAACCCTAGTTAGATAATTATTTCCCTCTTTTGTCTTAGTTAGATGCCTGATACCTACTAGACACTTAATCCTCATTAATATGCAACTTTCCCTTGCTAAACTAAGCAATTCCGGGGGTGGAGGGGAAGAGAGAGGTTGAAGGGCTATAAAACTTGCACAACTAAAGCAACCCCTTTGTGAGTCTCATTCCAGAGACCGTCCCTGCCGCTCAGGCTCACTGCAGCAGATTGAGGAAGAACCTCCTGACTTTGTATATTCAGGGATATTTCTTTAATAACGTTTCTAAAAGTATGTTGCTGTCCTGGTGTCTCTGGTGTCCATCCTGCAAATTGTAAATTAAGTGTTGACATGCAAATTAGTGGCATTAGTGACATCAGATCTTTTTTTCACTTTTTAAAAAACCCAGTCAAACAATAAAATAGTAGAATGATGAAACTGATTTCTTTCTTTCTTTCTTTCTTTCTTTCTTTCTTTCTTTCTTTCTTTCTTTCTTTCTTTCTTTCTTTCTTTCTTTCTTTCTTTCTTTCTTTCTTTCTTTCTTTCTTGTCTACTGATGGCCCTGTGAAACAATGGAATGATAAAATTTTCTCCTCTCCTCCCACCCGGCACTGGAGCAATGAAATGCTGGGGTGAAATTGACAAGATATCTGCTAGTTTACCCTTCTAACTCAAGTGACAGCATAAATGGTAAAACTGTCTACCAGCTGTAGGACTGATAAAGTACTGCTTAAAACAGAGGAGGAGACATGGAAAAGATCAATAAACAGAACCACATGTCTTCAAAATCCACCCACAAAAAGGAACATGATAGGTGCTTGCTTTCCCAGCTTGAAGAAGAGGGAAGAGCAACAGGGGAATTCACCATCAGGGTCTATGATAACTACTGTCCAGACAGAGTTTTTGGGTATCATTGTGGCCAGTGCCAAGGGACAGACTGAAATCTGGACAAAAATTTCTTATGTTGGCTTCTATTCCATGCAGGCTGAGCATTGGGAGACAAACAGCTTAAGGCTGCTGTGTGGATGATCCTAATTTTAGCAACAAAGACCATTGTCTGTACAAGTGGATGACTGAGAGAAAGGACAGTTAAGAAATGGCAAGGCCTTTGGTTTCAGACTGTCCAGTCCTGATGAAGGCACAGTCCCATCAAAGTGGCTGAGTCCTTATCTCAGAGCTAATCATTTCATTCCATGGACCCACCAATTCCCACATTTCTTTCGCTAAACACTCATGAAGCATGAAAGAGAAGAGAACAGGAAGAAAAAAGAAAAAGTGCAAAAGAAAAAGAAAAAAAGAAGAAAGAGAAAAGTGAGAATATAATAAAGAAAAAAAAAGAAATATATAAAGAAGTGACTTCCAAACTCCATCACAGCAAGTATAAACAAATTTAGTGGCTCTCCACCCTCTATCAGGTTGCAAACAAATATTTTTTCATCCCATATCCCATCCCTTATCTATAGACAAATCCATAAAGAATCAACTTTTCAGTCCAGACATCAGCAAAAAGTCCATAAAGAGTTGCCAGCTTTGAAACAACATATCTTATTTTAACCTTGATCAAATAAACCAACTTTATATTCCTTCCTTTTACTTCTAACAGTCTTAATCTTTAGTTCATTCAAATATAGTTGTAGAATTTGATTTCTCTCCAATTCTTCTTTGTCCGATTGCACAAATTTCTTCAAGCCTCTTTTGTAAATCCAATAAGAAAAAATTATCCAGGTCACTCTCTTGGTTTGTTGTTTGTATTTCCCTTTTGATTTTTAAAACATCAGCCAGTTGCTTTTGTATATCCAGTAAAGCATCCTTTTCCAAGTTGTTCTCTTGGACTTTCATTTGTAAATCTATTTTCGGTACCATCTCTATCTTGTCAGACACCTGTCATTTCTTCATTTATATCTTTTGGACATAGTCTATCTATAGAGGCAGACATCATTACTGACACTGATTATATTGTGGTTACTAATTTCTGGCTCCATTCTTCAAAAATGTCCTTTAATATTTTCAATGTTATAGCATTTTGCATCATTTTGTAAGTAATTTAATCCCCTCTAGTGTCCAGTTTCTAAAATCATAAAATTACTTATTATGTCTTGCAATAACCAAAACAAATCTGTTTCCCACAGGAAGCTATTTATTCTTTATAATTAATTCCAAAATCTTCTACTAAAAGTTCCAATATTCCAAATTTATCTGGACCCTTAATCCATTTATAGCTTTCTAAGATCAACATTTTATTTAGTTTTTTGCTGTTTATTCCAAATTCTTTAAATTCTTAAACTTATGATAAATTTTTTCTTTCATTCAGAATTGAAGGTAATCTCACCTGGTGTTTTCAAACCTGCTGTTCTGAAGGTCTCCAATAGCTTAGAAATGGTTAATAAGCAATTTACAAAAGTGATTAGAAAGTGAGGCTTGCAAATTTAGTATCCTTTGAAAGGCTCTGCTGCAGTTGTAAGCAAGATGGCTATTCCTGTCGGTTCCCAGCACTCAGACCTATAGGAGACCACTGTCCTGCAATCTTCTTGTGAGGAGCAGACATTTGGAGCACATGTAGGTGATCTTCCATCCTCTCCTTGTCCAGAGAGCTTCCGAAGAATCAGTCTATTCACTGGTTCTTTGTTCTTTGCCGTGTTTGTCTTCAGACTGCCATTCTTCTCCCAGAAGTCTAAATTATTCAGACTGTATCATTGATGCAGTACATAGAATTGAGCTCCTTTTACTTGCAACATGGGTGTGCCATTTCTTTCAAGCTGAAGAGCAACTTTTAATCTTTGGATGGCTCGCAGGAACCTTGCTGCACAAAGAAGGTAGGGCCAAAACTAAGAAATGCTATGGACAAGATTTTTTTAAAAATCCTGATTTAATTTAATTTAATTATTTAATGTAATTAAAGAAAAGACAGTTTAATTACCTAATTACAATTGATATGATTTCTCTCTGTCTTTAAGGGTTTTCTGTTTCATTCATATTAACAGTCACAGAGCTGTGATAGATATTTATTTATTTATTTATTTATTTATTTATTGTTCGGCTTTTATCACCGCACCATCTCCCCCAAAGGGGACTCTGGGCGGTTTTGCAATTGTGTTCACATGTCACTGAATTATTTATTTTATTTTAATGATTCATATGGCTGCCTGCCACACAGCAGTGAGTCTGGATGGCATACAAAGTTAAAACAACAATTTATCAATCTGGACCACAACATTCAAGGTCAAAATCATCCCAATTAATTAAAAAAAAGCAATAGTAACCAGCAGAGCTCACCTAACCTTCTGGCATTGGCTAACAGGGTTGAGGCCATCTGGATCTCCAGGGGATGCCGTTCCACAAGGCAGGTTCTGCCACAGAAAAGGCACAATTCATGGGTCAGACAAGATGGCATTGTTTGATGGACAGAACCCAGAATTAAGCTGTGTTTTAAGGCAGCATGCGCTCAAGCAAATGTTCATCACATGCACTCGTGTGTGAGCTCAGAAAATCAACTTATCTGCTTACTGGAAATCTCAGAATCCAGTCTTGAAACAATGTCTGGAACAATATATGTAATGTACATCATGAGAGCTTCTTTCTATTTCTTCAGGAAGAAACCTTACCTATACTTAATAATTCTAAATGGGAAAAAGGTATAAATTATTTGTTTAGGTTAACATATGAAACATATGAAAGTGGAGGCAGTGACAGACTTTGTATTTCTAGGCACAAAGACTACTGCAGACGCTGACTGCAGCCAGGAAATCAGAAGACGTCTACTTCTTGGGAGGAGAGCAATGACAAATCTCGATAAAATAGTTAAGAGCAGAGACATCACACTGACAACAAAGGTCCTCATAGTTAAAGCAATGGTATTTCCCGTAGTAAGCTATGGCTGCAAGAGCTGGACCATAAGGAAGGCTGAGCGGAGGAAGATAGATGCTTTTGAACTGTGGTGTTGGAGGAAAATTCTGAGAGTGCCTTGGACTGCAAGAAGATCAAACCAGTCCATACTTCAGGAAATAAAGCCAGACTGCTCACTTGAGGGAATGATATTAAAGGCAAAACTGAAGTACTTTGGCCACATCATGAGAAGACAGGATACCCTGGAGAAGAAGCTGATGCTGGGGAAAGTGGAAGGCAAAAGGAAGAGGGGCCGACCAAGGGCAAGATGGATGGATGATATTCTGGAGGTGACAGACTCAACCATGGGGGAGCTGGGGATGGCGACGGCCGACAGGAAGCTCTGGCGTGGGCTGGTCCATGAAGTCACGAAGAGTCGGAAGCGACTGAATGAATAAACAAAATGAAACTTAAGTGATTGCAAAGGACAGCTGTTTCATCTCCCCTCCCCACCCCCCAACATAACCAACTGATCTCAGAGAAATTCTGCCAGGCTGAAAGCTAGCTTCACCTGGACCGCTAGTTTTCTAACACCAGCTAATTATCTCCTCAGTTTTTAAACTGAATCAGTCTGGACTTCTGCACTGGCAGTAGATAACCATTCTTGGGTCCTTTCTCACTGGTGCAAGATGGGGGAAAATGTTATCTCCAAATGCAGCTGATTATCTGGGATCAGAGGGCTATGGGGGAATGAAAAGCCATTTGGGCATTACTGATATTGGAGGGCTCCTTCACTTGCAGAACAACATGACCTCTCCCTTCGAAGAGCAAAGTGAGGTGACCATGTTGCTTCACTTGGCCTACTCTGACTTCTTCCTATGACATTTGTAATACCTGGAAAAGGCTTCCAGTCAGTGCCAGGGGTGGGGGGTCAGAAGAGGCTTCTCTGCATGCACAGCACATATGAAGCAGCTCCTTCTGGCAATCGAACATGTCAGACAAGTTTGCAAGGTGACCTGAAGCATCTTGTCAAGGCCAATCTCATCACCACTTCACCCTGAGAAGGTGCACTGCATCACAATTGCAAAGTGCCTTGTCGATGCAATCGAAAGCCACTTCATACAGAGATACCTAAGCAAAGTGGGAGCTTTCTATATTTATTTATATAATGATATCTCTATATAATATTTTACATTGTATATAAATCTGCAAATGGAGAAAATTGGAGAGCTAGCTTGGAAAGTCTCCCCACCTCCTAATTTGTTTTTGGTTTGAGTGCAGAGAAGAATTTTTTTTTAAAAAAAGAAACCCAGCTTGAGTCTGAAGGAGCAGGCATTGTCTGCAAGAAGCTCTGATCTCATTCATCTGTATCCTTATATTCATCAGGCTTTCAAAAAGGAGCCAATGTTGATATACTGGCTAAGGCAGTGTTTCTCAACCTTGGCAACTTTAAGATGTGTGGACTTCAACTCCCAGAATTCCCCAGCCAGCCATGCTGGCTGGGGAATTCTGGGAGTTGAAGTCCACACATCTTAAAGTTGCCAAGGTTGAGAAACACTGGGCTAAGGTGTTAGACCCAAACTGGGAGAGACTCAGGTACAAATCCCTACTCAACTAAGTCACCCTTTCTTAGTGCAACCTATCTCACATGGTGGTTGTTATGGGAAGTACCATTTGAGTTCTGAGAGATACAGCATAATAGAAATGCAGTAATAAATAATAAAAAGCATAGATAAATAATAGGAGTGACCACGTGGAAGTAATGTGACTTCAGAATTACAGGTTTGAACATTTGAACATTAAAATGGGAAAGTGGCACATCAGTTTTCTCCTTCACCTCAGGGAACAAGCTATTTTAGACCAGGCATTTGAAACGATGCCTACTGGTCATTGTTCCGCTGTAGGATTGAGCCGCGTCTTTCAAAAGGATAAGTGCTTAGCTTACGTAATGAATATTGATAAGCAAGATTTATGAAAAAGTCCCCAATAGAATTTGGAAAGTAGGTAATAGGCATACAACAATTAAATGCACAACCCCCCTCTTACATAATTCAGGGAAGCGGATGCTTCTAATGCCTCTCTTCAAAATGCCTCAACCCATGACTCATATTCTTGATCCATGCAGAGCTCCCTTACATGAAAGTGTGGGATTCCACATTTATGTACATGAATGGACCAAGTCTACCCATTCATAGGAATGTATATCCCTGGGTCTGCTTATCATCCCACTTGAAATGAATAGCCCTTGGAGGCCGAGCAGTTCCATTTCTTTGTGCTGTACCTTTGTTTTGTTTAAAACATTCATAATGGCCTTCTAGAGCTCCTGCACAATAATAAAGTTTATGTTCTGAATGAAGCCCATTCTAGTGCACAGACACTTAACTGCAGAAATAAGCCTATTAAACTGTATTCCAAGGGAGTTTTGCTTGACATCACTGCTGCCAACAGAACAGTACCACCCCTGCTGAGTCACAGCTGGTCGGGCCTGAGCTGTTGACTTTAACTGCAAGGACATTAAAGTAAGAAAATATTTCACTGACAGCCCAGGACCAGGATCATGGGTGGAAGATCGGCTGTCAGCGAGTGGGTGATCCTGGCATTAGATTGAGGAGGTTGATATTAAGAAAAAAGTCATTGCAATGGCAAGTATAAGTGGGCATGTGGGTCATTTTGATGGGGACATCAAATGGAAGGCTCAGCCCAAAACCTTTTAAATATTTCAGAACTGCAAATGTCACAGGGAAGAGTACCAAGAGCAATTTGTCCCTGAAGGAGAAGTAAAAAATGTTAATAGGTCCATTGAATGGGATAGCAGTCATATGCATCTGGTCATTTTAAGAGTCATAGAAAAATAATGTTATGATGCAATACATAATTACATCTGCTTTTCCTTACTTGGTACACTCCAGATGAGTTTGCTTATGCTGCCATTTTAATTTTTATCCTGTTTTTCTACCTAAAAAACACTGAAGATGGCCAATGGTCAAAAATGAAATATGAAATCTGCTATAAACAAAGAACTGAAATCATTATTTCTTTAATGCAAAAGAAGACTATGGTGCTGGTAGCCACCTATTTGCAAAGGACTTTCAGCAAAGCTGTATAAAAGTTATATTAAGGCAAGAAGGTGTCCCAAGTTGAGTGTGACTTTGGTGACTAAGCAGACATATCCACATTGTTTTCTTGGCAGCAATACAGAGTTTGTATTACCTGAATGTCTCCCATCCAAAAAGGTTCAAGGCATGATCCTGCTTAACATCTGAGCCCAAATAAAGTCATTTAAGCAGCAGCTGAATTTTGCCATCTCCAAACATTGCTTTATCCATTAATGTTGGATAGAAAAACTATGGCTCAAATTTCATTTTTCTGATTTCTAAAGTTCTATTTTAAAAAATGCATAATTCTGAACATCTTTTTACTCTGTACAGGCATACAGTGCGAAAATTAATCCCACTGATTTTTAATATGATTATATGAACAGCCCAACTTATCAGATGTAGAATCCATAGGCCAATTCCCTTGTGAGATGAGAAACCACAGTGTCTCCCTGAATGTAACACAGGAAGTAACTTTAGATGCATAGTTGAACTGCAATCCAAGTTTATCTGAAAATCTGTTACCGCAATTTGCACCATGGGTAGTAGCACTTCTTCCTAACCATAGAAACAAGGAATAGGAACAGACATTGTCACCACACCCTGACTTCTGCAGTGCCTGTTTACCTATCTTTTTTTTCAGTCTTTTCAAGACCCCTGCCATCCTTCACAGGCTGAGGGGAGAGAAGCGTTAAGCACCACTGTTTCTTCAATGGTTGAGTAATGTTCCAGTAGGGTTTGTTTGTTTGTTTGGGAAAGAAGAATACTGATAGGTCCTTGTTGCCTGAAATATCAGAAGAGAGAGAGAGACACCTTGGTCATTCATTCTCCTCCCATCACCAAAAAAAGTGGTAAGAATCAGTGCCCTCTTTCTCAAAGGCTTAGAAAATTCCTCTCTGCACATAAAACAGATTTTGACAGGAATCAAACACCTTGTGCAAGAGAAGAGGGCAGGTTTTGGCCTGTTTTATAGCTGTATTTGTTAAAGCTGTAAATGTAATTTCAAGGAAGGAAGCAGGTTGATCGCTCTGTAAAAACATTCTGTTAATCTGGTTGACTGAGAAACAAATTGTGTACTATATTATGAAACAAAGGATTATTGTGACACCCCAACTAGTATCAATGAATGAAAGAAGTCAAGAGAAGCAAGACTTGAATTATTTCAATTTGCTTATCAAAGGTAGAATGCTAATAGTTAATATACATACATTGGCCCAGGTCGCAATGTAACATACACAAATTGTGTGTGTGTGTGTATTCAATATCTAGGTAAATAATGGGCTTCTTTTCAGATTATTTTACTGAATCACCAAATCATTTCCACAATACTCAGAATTAGCACTGCTGAGCTTCGTATTTGTGAAGTGATTTTGTTCTACTGCCACAGAAACCCTTTTCCCAATCCCTATTCATTTTATTTCAAAATTAAATGAAATTGTACAGGAAAAAGAAAGTTTGATGTATGATTCTAATGAGCACAATTTTAGCTATGATGTATCTTCTTGGAAGCATTTTCAGTATTTTGTTGTTTATTCGTTCAGTCACTTCCGACTCTTAGTGACTTCATGGACCAGCCTACACAAGAGCTTCCTGTTGGCCGTCGCCATCCCCAGCTCCCCCACGGTTGAGTCCATCATCCATCCATCTTGCCCTTGGTCGGCCCCTCTTCCTTTTGCCTTCCACTTTCCCTAGCATCAGCATATTCTCCAAGGTATTCTGTCTTCTCAAAAGTAGGTTTGGAGGGGGGGAAATCCCACTATGTTGTCAGATGCTAAGCTTCTTCCTTAAAGTAAAGAAAATCTTTATCGAAAGAATTTTGATAAAACTCTTCGTGACTTCATGGACCAGCCCATGCCAGAGCTTCCTGTCGGCCGTCATCATCCCCAGCTTCCCTATGGTTGAGTCTGTCACCTCCAGAATATCATCCATCCATCTTGCCCTTGGTCGGCCCCTCTTCCTTTTGCCTTCCACTTTCCCTAGCATCAGCTGCTTCTCCAGGGTATCCTGTCTTCTCATGATGTGGCCAAAGTACTTCAGTTTTGCCTTTAATATCATTCCCTCAAGTGAGCAGTCTGGCTTTATTTCCTGCAGTATGGACTGGTTTGATCTTCTTGCAGTCCAAGGCACTCTCAGAATTTTCCTCCAACACCACAGTTCAAAAAGCATCTATCTTCCTTCGCTCAGCCTTCCTTATGGTCCAGCTCTCACAACCATAGGTTACTATGGGGAATAGGTAAAAGTAAAGGTTCCCCCCGCAAATTTGTGCAGTTGTGTCTGACTCTAGGGGCCGGTGCTCATCTCTGTTTCTTAGCCAAAGAGCCAGCATTGTCTGAAGACGCTACCACGGTCATGTGGCCGGCATGACACACACGGAACACTGTTACCTACCCACCGAAGTGGTACCTATTCATCTACATGCATTTGCATGCTTTCGAATTGCTAGGTTGGCAAGAGCTGGGGCTAGTGCGGGAGCTCACTCCGTCACATAGGGCTAGGGATTCGAACCTCCTAACTTGCAATCTTCTGATCAACAATCCTGGCGTCTTACCCGCTGAGCCACCATGCCCCTTCACTATGGGGAATACCATTGCTTTAACTATGGGGACTTTTGTTGTCAGTGTGATGTCTCTGCTCTTAACTATTTTATCAAGATTTGTCATTGCTCTCCTCCCAAGAAGTAGACGTCTTCTGATTTCCTTGCTGCAGTCAGCATCTGCAGTAATCTTTGCGCCTAGAAATACAAAGTCTGTCACTGCCTCCACTTTTTCTCCCTCTATTTGCCAGTTATCAATCAAGCTGGTTGCCATAATCTTGGTTTTTTTGAGGTTTAACTGCAACCCAGCTTTTGCACTTTCTTCTTTCATTTTCGTCATAAGGCTCCTTAGCTCCTCCTCGCTTTCAGCCATCAAAGTGGTATCATCTGCATATCTGAGATTGTTAATGTTTCTTCCAGCGATTTTAACTCCAGCCTTGGATTCATCAAGCCCAGCACGTTGCATGATGTGTTCTGCATACAGGTTGAATAGATAGGGTGAGAGTATACAGCCCTGCCGTACTCCTTTCCCAATCTTAAACCAGTCCGTTGTTCTGTGCTCTGTTCTTACTGTTGCTACTTGGTCGTTATACAGATTCCTCAGGAGACAGACAAAATGATTTGGTATCCCCATACCACCAAGAACTTGCCACAATTTGTTATGATCCACACAGTCAAAGGCTTTAGAATAATCAATAAATGAAAAATAGATGTTTTTCTGAAACTCCCTGGCTTTCTCAATTATCCAGCAGATATTGGCAATTTGGTCTCTAGTTCCTCTGCCTTTTCTAAACCCAGCTTGCACTTCTGGCAATTCTCGCTCCATGAATTGCTGGAGTCTACCTTGCAGGATCTTGAGCATTACCTTACTGGCATTTGAAATAAGTGCCACTGTTTGATAGTTTGAACATTCTTTAGTGTTTCCCTTTTTTGGTATGGGGATATACAGTAAGTTGATTTTTTTCCAATCTGATGGCCATTCTTGTGTTTTCCAAATTTGCTGGCATATGGCATGCATCACCTTGACATCATCATCTTGCAAGATTTTAAACAGTTCAGCTGGGATACTTTTGTCTCCTGCTGCCTTGTTATAGCAATGCTTCTTAAGGCCCATTCAACCTCACTCTTCAGGATGTCTGGCTCTAACTCACTGACTACACCGTCAAAGCTATCCCCGATATTATTATCCTTCCTATACAGATCTTCCATATATTCTTGTCACCTTTTCTTGATCTCTTCTGCTTCTGTTAGGTCCTTGCCAGCTTTGTTTTTGATCATACCCATTTTTGCCTGGAATTTACCTCCAATGTTTCTAATTTTCTGGAAGAGGTCTCTTGTCTTTCTTATTCTATTATCTTCTTCCACTTCCATACATTGCTTGTTTAAAAATAATTCCTTATCTCTTCTGGCTAACGTCTGGAATTTTGCATTTAATTGGGCATATCTCCCCCTATCACTGTTGCCCTTTCCTTTCCTTCTTTCTTGGGCTACTTCCAGTGTCTCAGCAGACAGCCATCTTGCCTTCTTGGTTTCCTTTTCCTTTGGGACGTTTTTTGTTGCCGCCTCCTGAACAATGTTGCGAACTTCTGTCCATAGCTCTTCCGGGACCCTATCTACTAAATCTAGTCCCTTAAATCTATTCTTCACCTCCACTGCATATTCCTTAGGAATATTAGTGAGCTCATATCTAACTGATCTGTGGGTCTTCCCTATTCTCTCTAGTCTGATTCTAAATTGTGCAATTAGAAGTTCGTAATCTGAACTACAGTCAGCTCCAGGTCTTGTTTTTACTGACTGTATAGATGTCCAGCACCTTTGGCTACAAGGGATGTAGTCAATCTGATTTCGGTGTCGACCATCTGGTGAAGTCCATGTATAAAGTCGTCTTTTAGGTTGTTGGAAGAGAGTGTTTGTTATGCACAGTGAATTGTCTTGGCAAAATTCTATCACCCTATGTCCCACTTCATTTTGTTCTCCTAGACCATGCTTACAGTACCCGAAATTCCAGGTGTCATTTGACTACCCAGCTTAGCATTCCAGTCTCCTGTAATGAAAATATCACCTCTTTTTGGCATATTATCCAGTAGGTGCTGCAGATCCTCATAGAACTGATCTACTTCTGCTTCTTCAGCATCTGTGGTTGGGGCGTATATTTGGATCACTGTGATGTTAAATGGCTTACCCTGAATTCAAATTGAGATCATTCTATTGTTTTTTGGATTGTATCCAAGCACTGCTTTAGCCACTTTATTATTAATGATGAAGGCTACTACATTTCTTCTGTGGCCTTCTTGTCCACAGTAGTAGATCTGGTGGTCATCTGATATGAAGTGGCCCATTCCAGTCCATTTCAGTTCACTGACACCCAAAATGTCTATATTTAATCTTGACATCTCACCAATAACCACATCCAATTTTCCTGGCTCATAGATCTTACATTCCAGGTTCCTATGGTGTGTTGATCTTTAGAACATTGGATTTGTCGTTCACCACCAGCACCGTCGGCCGCTAGCCGTCCTTTCGGCTTTGAGCTAGCTGCATCATCACATCTGGGGCTAGCTGAATTTATCCTCTGTTCCTCCCCAGTAGCATTTTGACCATCTTCCGACCTGGGAGTCCCATCTTCCGATGGTATACCAACATATCTCTGGTTGTACTGATCCATTTAGTTTTCACGGCAAGAATACTGGGGTGGGTTGCCGTTATCTTCCCCAGGGATCGTATTTAGTCTGACCTCTCTGCCATGACCTTCCCATCTTGGGTGTCCTTTCACAGTTTAGGTCATGGCGTCATTGAGGTGCTCAAGCTCCAGCACCATGACAAGGTAACAATCTCTTTTGCTGGAGATTTTCAGTATACCTCAATGATATATTAAAAAGTAAGCTCTGTTTATGGAATCGTAAAGCCAGATTAGCAAAGAAAGAGTATTTATTTGCAATATTTAGAGTCTGCCCCAATCAACAAGAAATGGGAACAGGGTGTAACAAGTAATACAAAAAAGTACAAAATATGCATTGTTATAAATCCCAGTCAACAATCAACAAAAATCTCATAAGCCCTCCATAACTTAAATTACCCTAAGGACCAAACACCTACTGAGACAGCACTGTTTTGAAACACTGGTAGATTTGGGACATCCATACCACAGGGTGGGGCATGTTTTAAAGAGTGGAAGCCGCTACTTAGAAGGCCTGCCCCCGATCCATATCCCATATAATTCTCGAGAAGCAGGCATTCACAAAAGGCCGTGGCTTGGTGACTAGCCCAGATGGGGAGATTAGGTTCTGGCAAGTTGTTGGCTGATGTATCCTGGTGCTGTGCCAATGAGGGCTTTAAAGGTGATAACCAGCCCTTTTAGCTGAGTCTGGAAACCTAGTGGTAGCCAATGCAGCAACCTCAGGCTTGGTGTTATGTACACAATCATGTATGAACATTGGGGTAGACTCTAAAGCCTCTGCTTTAGTTCCTCCAAGTATATTTATTATAGGAATCAAGATGTTAGAAGGCTGAGAGAAATTGTTTTGATTTCATTAGTATGAAATATAGTATTTTGGCTTTGCTTATATATCAGTTTTGTTTTGTTTTTCGGTACTCTCAAGTCAGTCTTGACTCCTGGCAACTGCTTGGACTAGTCCCTGCAGTTTTCTTGGCAACATTTTCAAAAGTGGTTTGCCATTGCCTCCTTCCCAGGGCTGCGAGAGAGTGACTGGCCAAAGGGCTGGAGCAGCCACCAAGAAGCTCTGCTTCCAGATGCCCACCTGCCTCCCTTCCAGGGATTAACCTCTTCTATTGACTTGCATATCTATATACATGTGACTAGAAGGTCAACACCCAGTGTTAAGTTCCAACTGGAGGAATGGGAAAAGGCAATTTTAACTTTTACATCACCCCTCCAGATGTTTGGCACCCTCCAGATGTGTTGGGACTCCAGCTCCCAGAATTCCCCAGTCAACGTGGCTGAAGGCAATGCCAATAGATCTGGAGAGGTCAGTCTGGGGCAGTGTTTCTCAACCTGAGCAACTTTAAGATGTGTGGACTTCAACTCCCGGAATTCCCCAGCCAGCACGGGGAATGGCTGGCTGGGGAATTCTGGGAGTTGAAGTCCACACATCTTAAAGTTGCTCAGGTTGAGAAATGCTGGTCTTGGGGAAGGCTGCTCTAAATCCTCCACAATCAGATTCCATCCTATGCCAGAGGATACCCTAGTCTTCTAGAATGACTTTTCAAGGCCTTGGGAGATAAAAGCAGAAAGAAAAAAAGGTAAAAATGTACTTCATTCTCTGGTGAGTTCTGTTTAAAGGATCCAACAAACTGGATACATTCATGTTAAAAATTAAAATTAGAAATAAGTGTGGATAGGAATGCATAACTCTATTGGATAGGAATTCAAACTATTGGCAAAGTGTGTTGTTTTAAACAACTGTATCTGGATTGTGATCAAGGTTTTAAAAGCCAACATCTTATTTGACAAGGCATCATATTCTAAAACGAAGAAAAGTTCTTTGGCAATGAGTTAAACAATATAATTGGGCTTGCCATTTGCCATGGCTGTCTGCATGTGGCAAGCCTCGGGTCAGGGTAATTTAATTATCAAGATGTATTTTCAGTGTCCCCAGGCATAGTTCTGGGCAAATGCAGCATTTTTCGAGGCACTCCATAGTTTAAATGATGTGACCAGGAAGGATATTGAGTCTTTGAAGAGCAATCTGAAAAAACAAGGCAATGCAGTCAAATGGAGCACTTCATTAGTGTTTGCACAGAAAGAGTAATAGCTATAAGAAAGATCAATAAAAATGAACCCAATAAGAAGCTGTGCACCAGAGCTGTCGGACAAAGCATCGTTATTACTCATGTCAAATTGCTTGCCGTCCATTCTTTCAGACAGATACAGTTAAAAGGTATCTAAAACAGACTTTCTTCTTGCACTGTTCTTCAAGCAGGTTCTAGTACTTCTAGATAGATAGGCTGCCTGAAAATCAAAGAATGAGGCTTTGAAAGCCAATTAACTGCAGATACTCATGAATGAAACCACACTCTCCATGCAAAACAAATTATTTGCCAGTGAGCTATGGCCATTTTTCTAAGTTGTGAATATCCCTTGAGTGACCAATATTGCTTCCGCTTTCAGAGTCAAAACATAACAATTTAAATGGTCATAAAGTTGGAACTAAGTCAAATGTTATTTAATGCTCTGCAGCATCTATCTTATGCTAATATTAGTAGTAAAAATAAGAAGTAGTAATGTTCTCTCCTGAGCTCATATGTTACATAAGCTATGGCTGGTGTCAGTAAGCACCCATAAAGCACTGTCCAAATTGTGGGTTTATTTCCCCATGTTTCATTTACTAAGCCTATTTGCACATGCTAAAGAAAATTAAACAAGTAACTAGGCACAGCATCTGCAGCTTAGTGTGATGTGTGAACCTAGCAGGCACTGTTATTTCATGGTTTGTGTTTTTGTTGTTTCCACACTTTCCTTAGTTTGTTTTTGTGCCTTCTCAAGCTTCTTACTAATCCACAGAACTGCCAAATCAGAGCAGCTATTAAAGAAGGGAAAATTAACTGAAAAGTGGCTAAACAAGCCATACTTACTTTCCTTATCTGCATGATTGTTTCCAGCTTGTCTTTGGTTTGTTGAATAAAGTATCCTTAAAACTAATCATATCTTCGTTAGAATGTACATTCATTCCTTTACTTACTCTTTCTCTCTGAAAGTACTCAACCTATCTGTTTATAAAAAATGAATCAAAGCAACAAAATACGTTTTATAATTTTTTATAATAACCCACTGCTCTCAGCATTTGAACATTTTTTTACATTATGTTGTATATAATACTTTTCTAACTATACCAATACAATAAGCATTGACCAAATAATAACACGGTGTGCATATGACCACTAGATAAACTGGTAACCTATAACATGTTACGTAGTAAGGAGAGTATAGAGCAGTGTTTTTCAAGCTTGGCAACTTTAAGATGGGTGGACTTCAACTCCCAGAATTCCTCAGCCAGCCATTCCCCATGCTGGCTGGGGAATTCTGGGAGTTGAAGTCCACACATCTTAAAGTTGCTCAGGTTGAGAAACACTGCCCCACACATCTTAAAGTTGCTCAGGTTGAGAAACACTGACATCTCCAGATCTATTGGCATTGCCTTCAGCCACGTTGACTGGGGAATTCTGGGAGTTGAAGTCCACCCATCTTAAAGTTGCCAAACTTGAAAAACATTGGTATAGGGAATCAACTTAAAACATAACTATGTTGTATAAGGAAATGGTTATTCATAAGACCCATCTCTGTTTGTCTTCACATATATTTGTAAAGCATTGATCAATATAATTGAAAGTTTCTGCTGAAATCACTGGACAAAAAGAACAACTCCCTCGATTTTCAGTGGGAAAAGGATTAAATTAACTTTGCCTGCATGCAATTCAAAACATTTAAAAGCACAATTCTCCAGGAGCACCAGATGAAAACAAATAGAAACATCAGTGAATGCTCCCTGTGTACTGCTTCAATATACATGTTTATTTATTACCTTTTAAAAGATAGTGATATGTAAATAAAATACTCAAGTGGTGAGCTACTATGTGGGTATAATGCAAAATACCAGAAGATTTGACTGAAAAGATCCAACAACAGTGTTCTCCAAGCTTTTGTAACTCATTTTGCAAGGAGGATGATATCTCTAAAACCTTTTAAGATCTTTCTTTATAAGATCTGCTTTAAAAAAATACAAGGCATTAAACATTCCTTCTTCCTTCTTATCCTTGTTTACTTCTCTTTAGTATTTCCCTGTTAGATCTTTCCTTTGAATTTGATAGCCTACTTCATCTTAAGCAACTGTGATTATCCCAGAGTAAAAAGAACGATTGCCTGGTAGTATGATGCGTAGGCCAATAAAAAAGCTTCTTTGTGTTGAATGCAATCATACACTACGTTAAGTTTTCAGCCTATCAAGCCATTTCTTTCTCTGCAAACGACATAAGTTAAAATTATGTTCCTGCAGTGGGGTTTTTATGTGCTTTTATGATGAATGCCCTGCAGATCCCATTAAGAATGTTCTATTTCCATAAAATGTGTAGGAGGAGTCTTTCATTCCTCTATTTTAATTTTAAAATCTTCACATGTTTGTTATATTTTAAAATGAATTCCCTCACTGGTATCTGCACAGAAAAGAAAAAGCTCTTGCCAAACAAGTTTTGGGTACAATAGCCATCATTTGTTATAATGATAGCAGTGATGCTTTAAAAAGCTGCTGGTTGCTAAATCAGGATATGAAAATTAGCCCTAGTTCCACTGCTTCTTGAACTTTCTTAAGAACTGTTCCATTACTAGTTTCTAATAGCATAAGAAGACACCAGTGAAGGAATGTCTGCCAAGATTCAGGTTCTAGATCAGTGATAGAAACCTTTGAATTTCCAGGTGTTGATAGATTCCAATCCCAGTAGTCCCAGTGGTCCAGAATGTTGGTAGTTGTAGTCCAACATCTGGAGCTAACTTTCCTATCTCCAGGATTTTATCCTACATTTTTTCCAGACAACAATATCTGCAGAAGCCAAAGGATTCATGAAAATGACAAAACGAGTTATGACATGGCAACACAAGCTTTGCCAATTACATACCTGCATGAGACGATGCAATGCACATGCAAAAGGAGGACACTGCAACACTGTGATGCAGCTTTTGTAATTTGCTCCCTCCTCCCAGGTGCTCATGGAGCCTAAGAGTTATTCTTGTTTCAAGGGTTCCAGCCAAACTGATGGCTGTTTTCTGTTACAGAAATTGGACTGCAAACATCCTATCAGTGAGTTTCCTGAGGATGTAAAAAATCAGTGAGCAGTGTGTATCATTCTTTTTGTTTAATATGCTTAAAAAAACATAACTCCTGCATGATTAAAAACTGAATTGAAAAGAGTTACAATGAGCACCCTTTAACATGATTTGATCTCCAAAAGGTGTAGGAGCATGAAGATAAAATCTGTCAGTTGTGATCTAGGTAAAAAGCACGGCTGCTTTAAAGTAGCAAAGCAATTTTGGGGAACATAGGAAAAAAAATCACATCCCTAGCATTTACTATATCTATCTGTCTGTGACTGCCTATCTATCTCTGATTATAATGGTTCTGGGCATCTTACAAAAATAATCTATATTAAACAAACCACAAAACACAGTAGCAAACACATAAAACTATAAAAGATTCACAGGAAAAGCTATGGTTTTAGCCAATTCGTAAATTGTAGTAAAGAAGGAATTCATTTCAATCCCAATGCAGTTCCTTCTATAATATGCGGAGGTTCTGCCACAGGAAAAGCAGAATTGTTGATGTTAAACTCACCTGTGGGGTGACATGCAGAAGATGCCCTATTAATACCTGATTGCACAGGGCGGACTATATAGGAATAGGCTGCCCTGTAAGTAAGTCATCTTCCATACTACTACTTCTATCCTAGGCTGTGTGTAAGGGGCAGAGCTTTCCTGTGACGTCATTATACATGTTTTCTTATTTTTATGAAACCTTTGGCTTCTGTGGACACTGTTGTTTGAAAAAGATGTAGGATAAGATTCCAGGAGATGGGAAATTTCTGGGGCACTCCTATGAAGTGTGCACAGCCAGCATCACCCAAACCCAAGTCTTTCTTCTCCAAATAGGGTTCCTGATTTATTAGCTGAAGCTGATGAAAGTCCTCCCCTGCCACAGATGCTACACAGCCAAAGTGGCTCCATATTGTAAACCTGATCCTTAAAGGATCAGAACATCCAGAACATACATGCTTTCTGAATTCTAATGTCCCAAAACAGCTTGTGGGAACTTGAAATCAAATGAATTTATTACAATAGCAAGGGACAGGTAGTGACCCTTCCTTCCACCCAAAGCACCAGGCCTTCAATCTGTTGCACTGCCTGGGCAGGAAAAAGAGGCACCTTAAATTCACTATAAATAGGGCTTGCATTTTATACAGGTACAGTCACTGGAATTCTTCCTTAATGGTTTTCCTAGTTTGGCAATTATTTTATCAGCCAAAAGTAGGAGACTTTTTGCTTTCATTTTTTTGTTTTGGAGGAAAAGAAAAACTTCCAGTTCCTAGACTGAGACCATTGCAACTTATCCTTTTTGCAGTACTGCCGACCACCGACAAGATCACTAATACCCTGCTTCTATTATTATAAAGAAAAATAACAATCTTTAAAAGGCTAGAGCCAGCACCTCAAAATGAAAGGCAGTATAAAGACAGCACCATTATTTGGAAGCAAGCACATCATGTCTGCAATGGGAGAAAAAGCAGAGACCTGAGCAATGAGGAAGACAGCTGAAGAGAGAAACAAAGAATCAATCAATTAGCAATTAATTAATTAATTAACATTTGATTAATTAATCAATTAAGGAAGTGCACAGTGAATTTTTGCCTAGCAGCATGGACTATAAAAGCTCCGAAAAGAAAGCGCAAGCGAAATGCTTCTTATCTGATAAGAGCTTTCTATTTTCTTGGTGCTTTGCCAGCTGTAGTGGTGAGAGAGTAAGCTCTAGTTGTGAATATGAGTAAGTGTATGTGTGAGTATGGATAAACCAATGAAGCTTTATTGTTGTTAAAATTCAGTGTTCTCATTACTTGTTCCAAGATCCTAGCTATCTTTTAACTGGAATGCCAGGTGAAAGTCAGGACAGAGATCTCACTGAATCATGTGTACATGATTGTGAGGTACAGATCAAAGCAAGTGGGAGGGTTGGGGAGTGCATACCTCAAGGGAAGCATAAGGAAGAATGACCATAACTGAGCGATCTAAAAATACAAGGGAGAGTTAGATTTTGAAAACGTTATAACACTGTAACAGGACCAAATGGCCCAGTATCCCACCAGAAGGCAGCTCATATAGATCCTTTGGACCAGATGATGGACCAATTAGCACAACAGATGGGCCACATACAACAACCATTGACCATGGGAGCAACTGTTCTCTCCCCTGGTTCCTTTCTGACAAGTATGATGGAATTCCCAAAATGTTACAACTTTCATTGATCAATGTGAATTATATATCTCCTTGAGACCAGGAGAATTTTCCACAGATTACTCCTGAGTAGATTTATAATTGATCTTTTTATCATAGGAGTTGCAAAGTGGGCAACATCCACAACAAAACAGCTCAAATATAAACAAGTATACTGGCTTCATGATCAGACTGTGAGATGCCTTCAATGAATCACCAGAGAGACCACAGCCACCTGCAAAATCCAACATGTACAATAAGGTGAACATTAAATATGGGCATACATGGCTATTAACTTTTTATTCAGGATGTGGGCTGGAATGAACTTGCCTTGGAAGATCAGTTTAAGGGGAAGCCTACCTAATGAAATATGGGATGTGTTAATTTGACAAAGTACCCCAGACACCTTGGAAGCACTAATCCAACTTTGTGAGGCCATAAATGGAAGGCTTGAAGAACTGCAACAGACCACAGATGGGAAGACGAACCACCACCACTTTCTGTCATTCCTCTTTCCTCCTTTTTTGTCCATTTATCAGAATCTTCAGATGTCAAACCCATGCAGCTAGGAACATTTCTAAATGTCTCTACAGTACTGGAGATGGAATAGCTTCAGATCCACAACCCACATTTCCACTGGGCTAGAGAAGGTTTTATATTTGGCTCTCAGAAACCTCTAATTTTTCATGAATCAGCAGGACATTTCTCCTGTCTTACTTTCCAAGTACTCAATCCTATGAAGAACAGCTAAAGGAACTAGGTATGTTTAACTTAACAAAGAGAAAACTGAGAGGAGACTTGATACCAGTCTTCCAATACTTGAAGGGCTGCCACAGGGAAGAGGGTGTCGATTTATTCTCCATAGCATCTGAGGGTGGGACAAGAAGCAATGGGTGGAAGCTCGTCAGAGGGAGATCCAACCTGGAAATAAGGAGGAATTTCCTGACAGTGAGAGCTGTTAAGCAGTGGAACAGCTTGCTTCCCAGAGTTGTGAGTGCTCCATCGCTGGAAGTTTTCAAGAAAAGATTAGACAACCATTTGTCTGAGATGGTATGAGGATTCCTGCCTTGGGCAGGGGGTTGGACTAGAAGACCTCCAAGGTCCCTTCCAACCCTATGATTCTATGATACTCTGATTATACTGATGCTTTTGGAAAAGATGAGGACAAACTTTGCCCCATGACCCTGATCATGTAACTGTATTATAAATCTGATTCTAGGGGTTGGTTCCACCTAAACACCAAAATCCCATGATGGTGAAGGAACTAGCCTAAAGGAATTTCTGGATGACAACACTTGCATAAAGTATTTATTAACTTCTCCTTGTCCCCAGTGAATGCTCTACATTTTTTTTGTCAAAAAGGGTAATTCCTTATGCATTTTAGACTTCCAAACTCTATAATGAATAGAATTCATTATCTCTCCCCTTATTGCCAAACAATTAAAATGCCTTCAGAATGCATGTATTTTATCAGACAGACCTCAGAGGGAGCTTATAACCTGAGCCACCCAAAGAAGGCCATGAATATTTATTTATTTAATCACATTTGTATAGCCGCCCAGCTCACATAGTGACTCTGGGCAGCATACATAGTAATAATCAAGAATATATAAAAACCATTAAAACAACCAATTTAAATTGAAATGAAAACAAATAAAAACAAATAAAAAAGACCCAAAATGGCAGGAAAACATACAGAGTGCATTCCATTAACCGTCATACACCCATATAACAAGCTCCATTCTACCATGGGATCCCCAAGCTAGTTGACAAGGCATGTTTTAAGGGCCTTCCGGAAGGCCAGCAGGGTTGGGGTCAACCTCACCTCGGGGGGAGTGATGTTCCACAGGGGGGAGTGATGTTCCACAGGGCGGGGGCTATGGCAGAATATCTAACTTCCTTTGATGCAGATTGTGGAAAGATTGAATTCATGGTAAAGTAATTTGGTTTATCTTCTAGCCTATCAGTATTTCATCAGATTTATAAATCATATTTTCCATGAAACATTGGAGGAAGGTTTGATAGTTTATTTGGAAAGTTATTCTGAATAGTTTATTTGGAAAGTAATTCTAGAGATCCAACTACTCACATTGAACAGGTTCCGTGTAACAGCAGAAACTAAGGAAGATTACCTTGATGGAGATTTGCAAGCAATGTCACTAAAGCAATGAGGGGAAAAAATATCTTGTCTATAACAAACAGAAAATATTCAGAAAGGGCTCAGACAGACACCTTCCTGATTCACAGGAGTGTAAGAAGTAGGAAGGTCAGACTTGAAAGATTCTGTTATTATAGCCAATCTCAGATATATATCCTTTTCTTTTTCTTTTTTCTTCTAGTTTAGTTTGTATTAGTTTTTACTATGTTTATTAAAAACTTCAATAAAATTATATATATAGTTGCCAGAAATATCAAACAGATAATTATCCCTGATCAAATACTCCAACTTTATATTCCTTCTTTTTGCTCTTCACAATCTTAACCTTTAAATCATTCCAACTGTGTCACAGGATTTGATCTTTCACCAATTTTTGGCATTCAAGGGGAGTCTTCAAAGCTTTCACAGTCTACTTTGTAAATCCCATAAATGAGGCATCATCCAGGATTTCTTGTTGCAACTGTTCCATGTCCAGATCCTTCTCTTGATTTGTCTTTTGTATTCCCATTTTAGTGATCTCAATTTTGTTGTCTTCCATACCTTCAAATTCTATAATGTCTACATCAGGTAAAAGTTTTTTAAAAAAATTCTCATCATCTTCTAAAAATTTATCCATTGAAATCTGTATCCTTTCTGAAATTTTAGTTATTAATATCTCAGTCCAATTATCAAAAAAACTCTTTAAGATAAGAAAAGGTTATAGCCAGCTTAGCCATTTTAATTCTTTTCTGCCTGGTCATTTAGTTCCCTCTAGTGTTTATTTGCAACCTTCATCAAGCCTCAATTCCTAATATGGGTTTAGTTCCATTTCAGTCATTTTCCACGAGTATAATATTTAATTATATACTTGTTTTTCAAATCTTAGAGCAAAAACAATGTTCCAAATTTCTCTTGTCTCTCAGTCCATTAAAAACTTTCTTAAATTAATTTTTTCTTGCTTTTTCCCAATTGTATATTATTTTAAATTCTTAAGTCTCTGTTTAAAATTCCTTAAATCCAAAGAAGAAGGTAAAATTCACCAGGTATCAAATTAAGCTCACAGTTTTGAAGGTCTCTAATATCGATAAAGTGGTTAAATTGAACATTTCTGAATGTGATTAGAAAGTGAGTTCAGCTGGCTTAGTGCCCTTATTAAAGGCTCCACTACTGCTGAGAGCAAATATTTCATCTCCCTCAGCTCCTGGAGCTCAAACCCGTGGGAGACCACTTTTTTATGATCTCTTCACAAGGAGATGCCATTCAGAGCACTCATGGACGATCTTCTATTCTCTCTTTCTCTGGAGAGCTTCAAAGGACCGATCTACTCACTGATCTTTCATTCTATGCAGCGGTTGTCATCTCCAGTCATTCATGCAGACATCTTCAGTCAGCCATGACTCACAGCATAAACCAACCTCAATAAAAAGTAGTTTTAGCCTTCCTGTGGAGTTGATTTTTAGGTCTTTTTAGTAGGGCTGAAAATAATCTTGACTGTGTTTCTGTTTCCTTTTTTCCTCTACTGATGAGGATGTCCAAGAAGGGTAGTATGTTGTTGTTTTCTTCTTCCCTTGTGAATTTTATTCCATTGAATATGTTGTTGATGGTTTCATGTGTTTCCTCCAGTTGGTCCTATTTTTTTATGACGAAGGTGTCATCTACATACCAGATCCATACTTTGGGTTGTATATGTGGAAGTGCTATAATTGCTAGACGCTGCATTACAATCTCTGCTATGAGTCCTGAAAGTGATGATCCCATGGGTGTTCCTTTGATTTGTTGGTATATTTGTCCATCGAACTGAAAGTAGGTAGTGAGGCAGAGGTCGATGAGGTCCATGATTCTGGGTATTTATATCTTTGTGTATTTGACTAGGTCAGGTGTGTTTCGCAGAACTGCTGCCATGGATTCTTTCATTACTGCTGGGTCTATGGATGTAAAGAAAAAGGAAACAGATAATCCATACAGTATCTTCCAGCAAAATGGATACCCACGCAACTTTATCAAAAAGTGCCTGACTACCCAACCCACTACAACACAACCAACAGAAGCTATGAAAAGGAGAACACTGTAATACATCAGAAACATCTCAGAAACTACCAATAGACTGTTACAACCACATGACATCACCATAGCACATAAACCAACCAAAACCCTTCATAACATCGTAAGTAAACCAAAAGACCCAGTAGCCCAAGAAGAAAAAACAGGAGTTATCTACAACATACAGTGTAAGGACTGTAGCAGCCACTATGTAGGACAGACCGGCAGAAGACTAGCAGAGTGCATGCATGAACACCAGCTAGCAGTCAGAAGACATGATGAAAACTCCTTAATCTCACAACACATGGACAGACTCAACCATACTTTCAACTGGGAAACTGTGAGCATCTTAAACCAAGCCAAATCCAAAAATGCTAAAAAATTCCTGGAAGCTTGGCACTCAGACAAAGCAGCCATCAACAGACACATAGAGGTAAACAACATTTACATACCATTCATAAGAGACAATAGAAAAGCCAAAAGACCAGAACACCTCCTTGCCAGCAATCAACTCCCAGATATGCAAAGATTAACACCAAGATTAACACCAGCGAAACAATCAAACAGCACAAAATACCCTAATCAAGGAACTATTAACTCGGTCAATCAACCAAGCAGCAAACAAAAGCCCAATCAAGGAACTCCTAAGTGGAGAACACCACCTCCACCAACAGAAGCAGGATAAGCCATAAACAGAGAGCATGTCCCACTCCCTTTTCACACTGAAGATTTTGCCTAGTCTGGCAATAAAATGTCTGCAAGAAAACAACAAGGCTCAGAGAGCACCAAAGACTCCACAGATTCAATCATCCCCACCCAACAATCGGGGATGGCGGCAGTCACAAGGGGTCAGAAGTCCGAGCTTAATTTAACAGTAGAAGGGGATTTACGACATGAGCTACAGTTGGCGCTAAAAACTGATGTGTGGTTGCGAACTAATAAAACAAACCTGAAAGAGAAACAGTAGTTCTGGTGGAGTGGGGATAGGCTGTATATCCCAGAGCCCCTGAGAAGGAAAATACTTGAGAGATGTCATGATGAAAAGTCGGCTGGGCACTTCGGGTTCCTAAAGACTTTGCACCTTTTGAGGTGGCAATTCTGGTGGCCATTCCTTCACAAAGATATGGAGGGATATGTAGCCAGTTGCCCAATCTGTGCCATGGCCAAAAGAGTGGAGGGGAAACCCAGAGGGCTATTGCAGAATGTGGCAAGCCCCACTGAACCTTGGAAGCAGATAGCTATGGACTTTATAGTAGATTTACCAGAGAGCCACAAGAAGACAGTGATTTGGGTAGTAACCAATTTATTTTCAAAGCAAGCCCATTTCATTCCATGCACTAGTATACCAAATGAAGGGCAGCTAGCCAAGATGTTTGTGCAACACATTTATAGACTACATGGGACCCTGAATGAATCATAAGCAACTGTGGCATTCCTAAAGATGATTGGCGTGGGACAATGACCAGAGCCATTTCCCTGCCAGGATCTAACAAGTTAAAAATGAAATTTGATGGAGATCCAAAGAAGCTAGCCTGCTTCATTACCCATGTTCGTGGCTTCATGGAAAAGTACGAGACTTCCTTCATAAATGAAGCTAAGGTAACATATGTTTCAGGCTATCTAGAGGGGGAGGCGGCAGACTGGCTGGTGGTCATGCATGAAGCAAAAACTAAAGAGTTTATCTGATTTTAATGCCTTCATGGTGGCTTTACGAAAGTGGTTTGAAGACACTCTGTCAAAAATCTCAGCTAGAGTGGAACTGCAAAACCTGCGGCAGGGCAACTGCTCAGTTGCTGAGTATGTCATGGAATTTAGAAAACTGGTAAGCAAATTACCAGATTGGCCAAAGACTTTTCAAATAGAGTACTTCCAGTTTGGTTTCAGATCAGATATTATTGAGCTAGCGTTGGGAAGAAGGTACCCAGAGACTTTACATGAATGGATTCAGTTGGCTGGAAAAGTCAAAAATGCCAAACTGTGTTTGAAGATGCATCATCAGTTCCAGATCGTGGGCAAAAGACCAGTCAGCTCTTCACCATTAACCAAGAGAGATTCTAAGCAGAAGTCCTGGGAAGAGGAACGTCAGGCCAAAAGTGGATTGTGCTTTAAATGCAGCAAAGAAGGTCATCGCATCGGCAACAAGCTACCAACCTCCCAAAGAAGAAACTGGAGGATAAAGGAGGCAAGCAGGTACCGCCAAAGCATAAGGGATTGGCAGTAGCAGTACAGGAACTGACCATGACAGACCTTTTTGTAGGGGAGAATGACTCGACCGATGAAGAATTCCTGCCGGTGGGAAACTCCAATCGCCTGTCCTAAGTTGCGCTGGAGGGCAGGCATTTACCAACGGGTGCACCGATCCATTGGTGAGTGGAGATTGTCCAACTATGCTAGTCAAGGTAAAAATTGAGACTTTAGATGGGAGGGAGCAAGCCAGTTTGTTGGCGATGCTGGACTCTGGGTGTTCAAGATGCTTGATTCACCCTGCCATAGTAACTGGACTAAGACTAAAATTATACAAACTCAGTCCCAATAATTTTCTGTCACCTTGATGGGTCTGACATGAAATGGGGTCCCGTAGAGTATTATACAGAAGCAGTGAAAATGAAAATTGGGACTCATGAAGAGACTTTGAGATTTATAGTGGCCCCAATAGCCAACCAGCCAATAGTCCTAGGCTTGAAATGGCTATGGGAGAGAAATCCCCACATTGACTGGGTTTCTGGGGAGTTGGAGTTTGCTGATGGCTTTTACAGAGGGTTGGAAGCCGAGGATGTACAAATTGGAGCCGAGATGGGAGCTGCTGGAATGGAAAGCGGTAGTCCACTGAGTGAGGAAGTACAAATTCCTGAGCCATATGATGAAGTGAGAGTTGTTTTTGAGGAGGCTGAGTCAAACCAATTACCTCCCCATCATAAAACAGACTGTGCCATTGAAATTGAACCTGGGGCGGATTTACCAAAAACCAAATTGTATTCCATGACATATAAAAATTACAAGAGCTAAGAAAATTAATTGATAAGAACCTGGAATGGGTGTTCATTGAGTTGGCCACTTCACCAATGGCAGCCCCTTTTTTGTTCAAGAAAAAGAAAGATGGTTCATTAAGACTATACAGACTATATGGGTCTAAATGCCATTTGTATTTCCAATCAGTATCCTTTGCCTTTGTTGAAAGACATGCTGGCCCACCTCACGAAAGGAAAAAAATTACCAACCTGGATTTAAGGGAAAGGTACTTCAGAGTGCACATACGTGAGGGGGATGAATGGAAAACTGCTTTTAACTGTCAATTTGGGTGCTTCCAGTATCGGGTCATGCCGTTTGGCTTATCTGGAGCCCCTGGGGTGTTCTTTTTTTACACAAATTTTTATATAGAGGGGTGCTGGTCTACCTAGATGACATTTTAATCTATACCGAAATGATGGAAGAACACATACAATTGGTACGTGAGGTGCTAAAAAGACTGTTAGAAGTCCAATTGTATGTTAAATTGTCAAAATGTGAATTCCATAAAGAAAAGTTGGACTGGTTGTTGTGAGTTTTCCGGGCTGTGTGGCCGTGTTCTGGCAGTTTTGGTTCCTAACGTTTTACCAGTTGCTGTGGCTGGCATCTTCAGAGGACAGGAGCACAGCTAGAAGATTCTCTCTGTGCCCAAGTGGAGGGTAAGTGTTGCTGCTGGTGTTTATAACTGCTGAGAGGGTGTGTGTCTTCTGTGGGTTATTTACAAGAGATTAGGAGAGGGTTTATTGTGGTGATTAGGGTGTGTGGTGCTGTCATGTGTGGTATTAGCACATCTATTGTGTGAGTTGTTTGTATATTTCTGTGGTTGAGTAGAGTTCATTGACCTTTTGCAAGCTGTGTTTTTCAGGACTGGCAGCCAGGTTTTGCTGATCTTTAAGCTTTCTTCTTTTTTATTGAAACTGTTTTGGTGTTTATGTATTTCAATGGCTTCCCTGTATAGTCTAACATAGTGGCTGTTGGTGTTGTCCAGTATTTCTGTGTTTTCAAATAAGATTTGGTGACCAGTTTGTTTGAGAGCATGTTCAGCTATTGCAGATTTTTCAGGTTGCTGTAGTCTGCAGTGTCTTTCATGTTCTTTTATCCTGGTGTGGATGCTGCGTTTTGTGGTCCCAATGTATACTTGTCCACAGCTGCAGGGTATGCAGTAAACTCCTGCAGCGGTGAGGGGGTCCCTTTTGTCTTTTGCTGATTTTAACATTTGTTGTATTTTTCTGGTGGGTTTGAAGACTGTTTGGAGGTTATGTTTTTTCATTAGTTTTTCCATGCGGTCCGTGACTCCTTTAATGTAGGGCAGAAATATTTTGCTTGTGGGGGGCTGTTTTTCTTCAGTTGAGTGCTGTTTTTTCAGTTTGATAGCTCTCCTGATTTCATTCTTGGAGTAGCCATTTGCCTGTAGGGACCAATCCAAATGGTTGAATTCAGAATTGAGAAATTGAGCTTCACAGTTCTGATTTGCACGATCCACTAGTGTTTTGATGATGCCTCTTTTTTGTCATGGGTGGTGATTGGAATTTTTGTGTAGATTCACTGGAAAGCCAGTGGGATTGTTGCAATCAGTGGCAAACCCTTCTCAACCATGGAAGCAAATAGCTATGGACTTTATAGTAGATTTACCCAAAAGTAAAGGGAAGACTGTGATTTGGGTTGTCACAGATTTGTTTTCTAAGCAAGCACATTTCATCCCTTGCAAAGGTCTGCCATCTCCTAGTCAGCTTGCGAAACTCTTTATCCAACATGTCTATCACCCTCACGGTGTCCTTTACAGGGTAATCAGCGATCACAGAAGTCAATTTACTTCTAAATTTGGAAAGCTTTTTTAAAATTAACTGGAGCAGAACAAAGTCTGAGCTCTTCGTTCCATCTGCAGACAGATGGAGCGACTGAATGCCTGAATGCTGTATTGGAGCAACATTTAAGGTGTTATATTAGTTATCAGCAAAATGACTGGGTTGATCTGTTGCCATTTGCTGAAGTTGTAACAATGTGGTGCACCAAAGTACAGGGTTTTCCCCTTTTAAGATTGCTACAGGACAGGACTTTGTACCAATACTTGATTTGCCTTCTTCCCCTTCGGGAGACAGACCCAATCCTTTGTTGGCTGATGAGTGGATCACTAAGGTAACAGCTAATTGGCCAGTTATGAAACAGACTTTACAGGAAGCAAAGAACACCTATAAAAAGTTTGCTGATGAAAGGCAATCTCCTGAGTGCCAATTAAAAATTGGAGAAAAGGTTTACCTATCAACAAAGCACCCCATACCACACAACCTTCTAAGAAACTTGGGCTGAAATATGTGGGGCTGTTTATAATCACCAAAGTTATAAATTCAGTGACTGCTCAATTAGACCTGCTGAAAAATCTAAGGAAAGTACATCCCGTGTTTCATATCAGCCTGTTAAAACCTGTGAAATCTTCTGAAAAGTGGCATCCCAAACAACCCAAACCTCCCCCTGTTATGGTTGAAGGAGAACAACACTTTGAAGTAAAAGCTATTCTTGATTCCAGACTTCACAGAGGACAACTTCAGTACCTAGTTCAACGGCAGCATTTGCCGAGCAGCTTCAATGAGTGGGTGGAGAAATGGCACATCCATGCTCCTAGACTCACTGCTCAATTTCATTGCAAGTTTCCTAACAAACCTAAATGAACTTTCCCCTTGTAATTAATGTTTATTCTGTAGCTTGAATCATGTCAACTGGATTTCTATTTTCTCAGTGGAAACTTTTTGCTCCTTATCCAAGAAGCTTCTTCAGTCTGAGCAAAGATAGTAAGGGAATCCTTAAATATGTTTCTAGGGTGGCTGTGGGACCTTGCACCTGGGGCTAGGTCATGGTTATTTGAGATGTTAATTTCTAAGTCCTTTTATCATCCAAAGGAGGATCAAAGATTACCTTGCTGTTGTTGAGATTGCGAAATGGTCTTAATCTTCCTAGGCACAGAAGACAAAGCAGGAAGGAAAATAGGGGAAAGATTGTGCCTGAGGACCCCACCTTTATACAGAGAAGGATTTTCCAAGTTGGCATAAATGGATTCCTTGACCCCTCTTTCAAACCACTTATATTCCCTGTCTAAAATGTGAACATTAATGTCCTCAAATGAGTGTCCTTTTTCCTTTAGATGAAGGTAAACTGCTGACTCTGGTCCTGTGGTGTTGCTTCTCCTGTGTTGGGCCATCCTCCTGTACAAAGGTTGTTTGGTTTCTCCAATGTAGAGCTCAGAGCACTCCTCACTGCACTGGATTGCATACACTACATTGCTTTTCTTGTGTTTTGGAGTTTGATCTTTGAGGTGTACAAGCCTCTGTCTCAGTGTGTTGGTGGGTTTGAAATATACAGGTATGTGGTGTTTGCCAAATATCCGTTTTATATTTTCAGACACGCCAGCCATGTAAGGAATGACCAGGTTCTTCCGTTTACTCTGAGTCTCAGCCCTGTCTGTCACTGTTTTAGGTCTGGTAGACTTAGATTTAGTGAAGGCCCAATTTGGATATCCACAGGGTATCCTACAGGGATATATCCTACAGTTTTAGGCAGTGAAACAAAGGAACTTTTACAATTTGACAAATGGCAATTAGCACCAGAATCTAACACCCAGAAATCAGAATCATATTTTTCATGAACTTGGGCAATATGTGTTGTTTGGAAAGCCTACTTTTGCATTGCCTCTCTGTTCTTTTTTCCTGTCTTTCACTCTTTGGGCAATAAATTACATTTTTTCTGTAAATCTCCAGCTGAGCCACAATTAAAACATTGGCGGCTGGCCAGGGCTGTGGCCTCAGCTTGATTGCCCTTCCCTGCTTTTCCACGCTTTAGTTTATCAGAAGAAATGGGTGGAGCTGGGGTTCCGGTTCCGGTGTGGGGTTCAGGTTCCGGTGAAGATGGTGGCAGGTTGAATCCTGGAGCAGCTCCATTCCAGAATTCGCAACACAACTTAATAAAGTGCTCTGCAGATTTGGCAGAGACAAGGAGGTGACTCCGGGAAAGGGAGAAACCTCACCGTCTGACTCAGAGGGCTTCCGTACAGCTGATTGGTTGAAGAGAACAGCGCAGTTTCATTTTTGGTGAGCGGAGACTCTCAGTGCTGATCAGCTGGGGAGCGGAGAGAGAACTTGGCAAGAATCGTGGTTGCAGCCATCCGAAGGCAAAACTACTGCCTCTTCACTCTTAAAAGAAGAAAAAGAAAAGAAAAGAAATATTTCTACAAATAAAAGAGGTTATCTGAAGTGGTGAAAGAACATTCCAGCTTGGTGAGTCTCCTCTATTTCACGAACTTGGAGAAATGGACAAGAAACGGACTTATCAATTAATTAATTATTTTGGTTGGCCATATTTTATTTATTTATTTTATTTATTTATTTATCCAACTTATATCACCGCCCATCTCCCCCCACAGAGGGGACTCTGGGCGGTTTACAACAAAGTCAGTAATTAAAACATGTAAAATATCTAACACAATGTATCAATTTAAAATTAAATATAAATATATACAATACAAGAGGCTGTGATGTTATGTATTAAAAGAATTCTATGGCGCCAGCCATCCCCACGAAAAGCTATTACTCTTCCCATCCCAAGCGAGGTGGCAGAGCCAGGTCTTCAGTTGTTTTCGGAAGGTCAGGAGAGTGGGGGCTTGCCTCACCTCCAGGGGCAGAATGTTCCAGAGGGCGGGTGCCACTGCAGAGAAGGCCCACCTCCTGGACCCCGTCAGATGGAATTCTCTTACAGACGGGGTCCGTAGCAAGCCCTCTCTGCATAACCGGGTGGGGCAGGTCAATGTTCTGGGGATGAGGCGGTCCCTTAGATAACCTGGTCCCATGCCATGTAGGGCTTTAAAGGTGACAACCAACACCTTGAATTGGACCCAGAAGCAAACTGGTAACCAATGGAGCTCGCGCAACAGAGGTGTCACATGTGCCGATCTTGGTGCACCCATAACTGCGTGCGCAGCTGCATTCTGAACCAGTTGAAGCTTCTGGATACTCTTCAAGGGTAGCCCCATGTAGAGTGCATTGCAATAGTCTATATGGGAGATGACCAGGGCATGAGTGACTGTATGGAGGGCATCTCGGTCCAGGAAAGGGCATAGCTGGCGCACAACTCGAAGTTGCACAAATGTCCTTCTGGCCACGACTGCCACCTGCTCTTCGAGCAGGAGTCGTGAGTCCAGAAGGACCCCCAGGTTCCGCATTGTGTCTGAACGGGGTAGTGCCACCCTGTCCAGATCTAATGATGACAACTCCCTGGATCTCGAGACGCCATCAATCCACAGCCACTCCATCTTACCAGGGTTCAGCTGAAGCCTGTTGTTCCCCATCCAGGCCCCTACAGCCTTCAGACACTGAGAAAGGGTAGCCACTGCATCACTTAACTCACCCGGGATGGAGATATATAATTGAGTATAATCAGCATATTGATGATACCTCATCCCGTGTTGGCGGATGATCTCACCCAGTGGTTTCATGTAGATATTAAATAGGAGAGGGGAGAGAACCGAACCCTGCGGCACCCCACAAAGTAGGGGCCGAGGGTTGGACCTCTCATCTCCTATTACCACCGATTGGGATCGGTCTCGGAGAAAGGAGGTGAACCAGCGCAAAACTACGCCACCCACCCCCAGCTCCCCGAGCCGCCCCAAAAGGATACTATGGTCGATGGTATCGAAAGCCGCTGAGAGGTCAAGAAGAGCCAGGATGGATGCACTGCCTCCATCCCGCTCCTGCCAGAGATCATCTGTAAGTGCGACCAATGGAGTTTCCACCCCATATCCCGGCCTGAACCCTGACTGAAAGGGGTCTAGATAATCCGTATCATCCAGAATCCTCTGGAGCTGCAATGCCACCACTTTCTCAACCACCTTCCCCAAAAAGGGGAGGTGGGAGACAGGACGAAAATTGTCCAACACTGTAGGGTCCAGCGATGGTTTCTTGAGGAGGGGGTGCACCATCGCTTCCTTAAAAGCAGCTGGGAACACTCCCTCACTCAAGGATGCCGAAACCATCGCATGGACCCAACCACACGTCACCTCCCTGGCTGCTTTTACCTGCTTTTTTTAATTTTCTTAATACTATACTGAACTCTGTGGTTATTTTTGGAAAAGGAAAAACTGGGCTAGTGAACAGTATAAAAGTACAAAAGTATTAGACAATTTAATAAATTTATAAGAAATCAAAAGAAACGAATACAAGAAAAGAAACACAAAGAGGGTTTGGAACAGGATTAGGGATGGGGGAAGGAGATTGGCTAAAAGGGATGTTTGAAGAGTATACAGCGAAAATAACACCAAGTATTACTCAAAATATAAGTATGCTGGACAAAAAATTAGACAATTTAGAAAGAAGCATAGAGCAAAAATTAGAAAAAATGGATAAGAAAATAGAAATTGAGACTAAAAAAGTAAATGAAAGAATTGATAGACTAGAACATGACAAAGAACAAGAATTAGATAGAATTACGTTAGTAGAACTAAAAGAAAAAGACTTCTGTTTAAGACTGAGAGGTATACCTGATAAAGAGAACGATGATACTGAGGAAATAGTAATCCAAATGCTTGCAAATCTAATTGGTTGGGAAGAAGATAGATTGGAGGAAGAAATAGAGAAAATGTATCGTATAAATTTGAAATATGCTAAAATCCACAATAAACCAAGAGATTTACTGATAGAATTTTCCAGAAAAAGAATCAGAGACCTGATTTTACAGGCAAACTATGATAAAAAGATTAACATACAAGGTAAAGACATACTGGTACTAAAAGAAATTCCTCTAAGAATATTAAAGAAAAGAATATACTTTCTTAACTGATATATTAAAGAAAAATGAAATTCCATTTAGATGGGAAAGATTAGAGGGAATAAGTTTTACATTTCGAAGGGAAAGATACAAATTAACGTCTATCATGAAAGCTAAGGAATTTTTCAGAAAATACAAAAGGGATTTAGAACAAAATGGAAACTCAGAAACAAAAGAAAGAGAGAGTAGAGGAAATACCATCGAGCTCTAAGGAACCTGAAATGAATGCATGAACTAAAATGTTTAACATGGAATGTTAATGGTTTAAATGCTCTCACAAAAAGGAAGAAAATTTTTCATTACTTATATAAATTAAAACAAGACATAATATGCATTCAAGAAACTCATATAAAGAAAAAAGACATTAAATATTAAGACATTAAAAAGACAATAAAAAATTGGGTATTGAATTTATATCTGCAAATGAAAAAAATACTAATGGAGTAGTAATATATGCAAAGTCTCATCTAAATCCTAAATTAATAAAATCAGAAGAAAATGGTAGATATATGTTAATTGAAATAGAACTACATGGAATGAAAATGCTAATAGTGGGTATTTATGCACCAAACGAAAACCAAAACAAATTCTACAAAGATCTATTGAATGAATTATCTACCTTTTCATATAGCCATTGGTGTATATTAGGGGATTGGAATGGGGTGACCACCCCAATTATAGATAGAAAATCTGCAAAATCAATCAAAAATAATCAAGGGAAGTTACCCCAATCATTCTTTAATCTAATTGATAATTTAACACTTGTAGATGCTTGGAGGCATAAAAATGGAAAAGCAAAAGATTTCACTTTTTATTCAGATTGATATAAGTCATTTTCAAGAATTGACATGATTTGGATTTCATTAAATTTAGCTAATAAAATTACAAATGTTAATATCCTGCCTAAAACTTTCTTGGACCATAATCCAGTTAATATTGCAATAAAATTAAATCAAAAATGCTACAAATGGAAACTAAATGAAGATATTTTAAAAAAAGAAGAATTGGTAGAAGACTGTAAACAAAAACTTAAGGAATTTTTTCAAATAAATTTAAACAATGAAGTTGATGTCAGCACTGTTTGGGATACGAGTAAAGCATATATGAGAGGATATTTTATGTATTTAAACAGAAAAATGAAAAAGATAAATCAACAGAAATTGCAAACTGTTTTGGATCAAATTAAATTAAAGGAAAAAGAATTACAACAAAAACCTTCAGAAAATAAAATGATCCATCAAATTAAAATATTACAACAACAAGTAAAAATGATCACACTTAAAGAAATTGATATGAAATTGAGATATGCTAAACAAAAGAACTTTGAATACGCAAATAAGACAGGCAGATGGCTGGCCTATAAATTAAGAAAAGATAAGGGAAAAAAATAATTACTAAAATTCGAAAAAATAATACAGATATGGTTGATAACACAAAAATTCAAAAAGCATTTCAAAAATATTTTTCTAAACTATATGAAAAGCAAGAAATTGCACCAGAGAAGATAGATGAATATCTGATGAAACACAAGATTATTAAATTGACTCAAAATCAGAAATTAATTCTCAATGGGGCTGTATCAACAGAAGAAATAGTAGAAGCAATAAAAAAATGAAATTAGGAAAAGCTCCAGGTCCAGATGGAATAACAGCAGGATATTATAAATGTTTTATTGATCAAATTATTTCTCCATTTAGAGAATTGGCAAATTTAATTTTGACTGGAAGTCTGATACCAAAATCATGGACAGAAGCCAACATTATTCTAATTCCTAAAGGTCATGATACAACATTCTGCCAAAATTATAGACCTATATCATTATTAAATAATGATTATAAATTATTCACACTAATTTTGACAGAAAGACTAAAAAGAGTTATGCAAGAAATAATTAAACAAGAACAAAGTGGTTTTCTTCCTAAAAGACAAATAAAGGACAATATTAGAAATATCCTAAATGTAATAGAATATGCTCAAACTCATAATGAAAAAGAAATAACTTTGTTATTTCTAGATGCAGAAAAAGCATTCGACAATTTAAATTGGGACTTCATGCTTAAAACCTTAGAATATATGGAATTTGGTACTCCTTTCAAAACAGCAGTAAAAGCAATATATACAACCCAGAAAGCGAAAATTATAGTTAACGACAAATTTACAAAAGAATTTAAAATTGAAAAAGGAACAAGACAAGGATGTCCACTTTCTCCTTTATTGTTTATATTAATACTGGAAATTCTCCTTAATGATTTCAGAGACGAAGAAAAAATAGAAGGGATCAGGATTAAAAAAGAAAGCTTCAAACTAAGAGCTTTTGCAGATGATATTGCATTAACAATACAAAATCCAATAGAATCTATTGAATACTTAACGAAAAATATGAAAGAATTTGGAAAATTGGCAGGTTTCAAAATAAATAAACATAAAACTAAAATGATAAATATAAATATGAATCGAAAAAATCAAGAAATACTAGAAAACAAAACAGGATTTAAAAATGTCAAAAGTACAAAATATCTAGGAATAATAGTATCAGTAAAAAACAACGATTTATTTCAAAATAATTATGTAAAACTGTGGAAAGAGATTAAACAAGACTTGATAAGATGGGGAAAGTTACATTTATCTTTGATGGGAAAAATTTCAACAATTAAAATGAATGTATTACCTAGATTTTTATTTCTATTCCAAACAATACCAATACTAATTACGGATAATACCTTTCAATCCTGGCAAAAAGAATTATCAAAATTTATATGGCAAGGAAAAAAGCCAAGAATAAAATATAAACTATTACAAGATGCCAAAGAAAGAGGAGGACTAGGACTCCCAGATTTAAAACTATATCACAAAGCATCTAGTCTCATGTGGATAAAGAATGGGCTACACTAGAAAATTATAAACTATTACTTTTGGAAGGTCATGATTTAAGATTCTGTTGGCATGCATATATTTGGTATGACAAAATTAAAGTAAATAGAACGTTTAGTAATCATTGTATAAGAAGAGCTTTGATAAAAACCTGGAATAAATATAAGAAAAGATTACTACCAAACACACCTTATTGGCTATCTTCCCAAAAAGCCTTCACTAGAAAAGAAAGTGCTGACAGATGTAAATGGTTCAGATATAAAGATTTACTATATTATGAAGGTGACAAATTAGAAATAAAAACTAGAGAAGAATTGGAAAAAGAGAAGGATTATCAATGTAATTGGTTCATATACCTACAGTTAAAAGAACAATTCAAATTAGATAAAAAGAAATATAAATTTACAAAAGAACCAACATGGTTAGAAAACCAATTATATTCTAGTAATGAACATACCATAATGAAATTTTACAAAATGCTATTACAAATAAAATTAGAAGACGAACAAACCAAAGAATGTATGATAAATTGGGCTAGAAATTTTGGATACAATATCATGTATGATCAATGGGAAAAAATGTGGACAAAAGGACTAAAATTTACATTAAATTATAATTTGAAAGAAAACTTTTACAAAATGACGTACCGTTGGTATATAACTCCAGAGAAACTATCAGAAATGTATAAAAATGTATCAAACAAATGTTGGAAATGTAACAAAGAAAAAGGAACATTTTATCATCTATGGTGGACCTGCAAGAAAGCAAAGAAATATTGGGAACTAATACATAAAACTATTAAAGAAATTATATTAATGGATATACAAATAAAACCGGAATTATATTTACTTGGCCTCATGGACGATTAACTGGGAAAAAAACATGGAAAACTTTTATTGTACATGATTACGGCAGCCAGACTCACATATGCACAAAAATGGAAAGAAGCCATCAACAGACACATAGAGGTTAACAACATTTACATACCATTCATAAGAGACAATAGAATAGCCAGAAGACCAGAACACCCCTGGGCCAGCAATCAACAACAAGATATGCATAGATTAACAGCAAGATTAGCAGCAGAGGAGCAATCAAACAACACAATAGACCTTAATCAAGGAACTATTAACTCAGTCAATCACCCAAACAGCACACAACAGCCCAATCAAGGAACTACCAAGGAGAGTACAAGACCCCCACCAACACAGGCAGGACAAGCCAGGGTATATAAACAGAGAGCAAGTCCCACTCCCTTTTCGCACTGAAGATGTTGCCTAGCCTGGCAATGAAACGTCTGCATGAAAACAACAAGGCTCAGAGAGCACCAAAGACTCCCCAGAAGAAAACATCCCTACAATAGAAGACTGGATCATAAAAATAATGGACCTTGCACAGATGGCAAAGTTAACAGAAATGTTAAAGGATAAAAATATAGACCAATTTAAAAATGATTGGCAACCATTTCTTGTCTATATGAAAAATGTACAAAAAAATAATATAATTAATATGGAATTTAACAATTAATTATATTAGAAATAGAAATGTATCAAAATGTAACTAAGACAAGTAAGAAAAAAATTATATTGATATTTAGGCACTGTAAAGATAATCGGGAATTGGACACCTATTTTTTATTTTTTATTTTTATTTTATTTTTTATTTTTTTATTTTTTTTTCTTCTCCTTTTATATGTATGTATATATGATTTGTGTGTATGTATATATGTAATATGTGTATGTGTATGTATATATGTTGTATGTTGAAACAATTTTATATAATAAAGTTTCATTATAAAAAAAAAGAAATGGGTGGAGCTGAGTGCTGTTCCTGTCGCTTCTCCCATTCAGCAAGCAGTCATCCAGAAACATACGAAGGAGTAAGTTCAACCTCAGGCATTGCTTCCATGGTGCAAATTAACGTATCCCACATTTCATTCAGTGAAGATAACATAATGTATGCTTTTGTTAGGGGTTTAAACTCCATTCCTCTCTCTTGCAATTCTACAAACAGCTGCTGTATAGAATGTAAATGTTCAGGCAAGCTCCCTTCCTCAGACAGATAAGCTTTATAAAATTTTCTAATTAGAGAAACCTTACTTCCAGCTGTTGCTTTTATATGCAAATCTCTTAGTGCCTCCCAGAGTTGTTTTGCAGATTGCAAACCATGCACATTCACTAGCTGACTGTCTTCAACTCCCAAAATAATGGATGCTCTGGCACGTTCATCCAGTGTAAGCCATGCATTGGAGGGATTTGCAGGAGTTGGCTCACCAATCGGAGACCATAAATCTTCCCTCCAAAGATACATTTCCATTTTTAAACTCTAATTTATGTAGTTAGTTTCTGACAATTGCTCCAGAGGCATTCCTGGGTACTGAGAAGCGGCCATGGCTTCTATCTTCACTGATCACCTCGTAAATTCCTCAGCAAGCTTTTCTGCAAACAGATAGCTGCTAGAAACCTCCCGGTAACTTCAAAGAGAAAAAAAAAACTTCACTTGCCTTGTTTACTTTTCTTCAGATGCAGACAAGCTGCTGCTCAGCTGGTCTCTCCTTGTGCTTTCTGGGCCCATAACATGTTGGAATGTGTGTTTTATTGCACACGCGGAGTATCAGAAAGCGATTAGCACTAGAGACCAATGAATGATGCCAGTCATTGTAGTAACTTAGTTGCAGTTGTATTAGTTACTCATACAAACAGATACTATTTACAGTTTTCTTCCAGATCCCTGGAAATGTTACAAAATCACATACCAAGTAGTAGAAACAAACAGAAAGCAGTGAGGCCAGGCAGGCAGGCAGGTTATTTTATACTCTTCAGCCTGGATCATGTGCTGCCTGACCTTTTAAAGTTTGCATGTGTTTATCTAATAAGGTTTTATTGATGAGACTTACTTCTCAAAAGAATAATACACCAACATTTCAGCCTTCTCACTTTCAGTCTCAGTCCAGTCACCAGGGCGGGATGCATGAGACATCTGGTACACCCTGAATCCAACATCCCAACTAGATTCATGCTGCCATGACCCCCTAATGTATCTATCTATAACCTCACCAGCATTGCTGGGCAATTTCCACTCACCATGGAATCTTCGCGCCTATTTATAATCGCCTGCCCTTCGGCGCTGCTTAGAACAGGCTCTCATCATTTCCCACCAGCTGGAATTCTTCCTCAGTCAAGTCCCCTCCTTCCGATAGGGTTTCACGAACCCTTCCCTCTTTCACGGCAGCCACGGGTTCCTTGGTCTTCACCCCCAAAATCCCTGTGCCACTCTCTCCTGCTTTGCTCATCATCAGTGTTGCAGATTTCGGGCAGCTGGTGATGCGATGACCCTCCTTGCCAAATTTAAAGCATAATCCCTTCCTTGCCTGCCACTCCTTTTCTTCTCCCCATGACTTATGAGCTCCCTATCTGTCCAAGGGAAGGGTCAGTGGCACTGGTTGCTTTCCCGTCGTTTGGGCTCGTTGCTCTCTTGAAGTGAATTTGCTTGTCTTCTACTTCACCGGCAAGACAAATCCATCCTCTTAGGTTCCCAGGGTCCCCCCTTGCTAGGGACCACTCTAGGATCTCTGATTTCAATCCCCCTTGGAAGTATTCAATTTTTAGTGATTCTGGCCACTCTGTCAGCTTCCCAGCCAGCCGCCTGAATTCCATGGCATACTCTGAGACTGACCTGCTTCCTTGTTTAATATGCTATAGGCTGGTCTTGGCTTTCATCTTAGAAAGGGGATATTCAAACCTATCTCTCAGAGCTCTCATGAAACTCACAAAGTCCTCTAACTCTGGAGAGTCTGAGTCATGCAATTCTATGAGCCAATCTGCGGCCTCACCCTCAAGATGGGTCAAAATGTATCGCACCTTGGAGCCTTCAGTGGGAAACAACCCCTCACATTCTTCCATGAATCCCCTCACATGGGTTAGGAAGCAGGCAAACTTTAGGGTCCCCAGCAAACTTCACCCTCAAGTCTGTCACCCCAAATGTTCTGTTTGCGCTCGAAGTCTGTCTTGTCGCCCCGGCTTGGGTTCGGCCACAAGGGGAGCAAGCGGTTACCAAACTGGTCACCCCGCAAACTCCTTGCATTTTGGATTCATCACTCTCTCCTTCCAAGGACGTCCAGTCTTTCATTGCTGCCACGCTGGTCATCGCCCCCCAGCTCAGTTTCTGAAGGAGCTGCTTGACCGCTTCCTGCAGGTTGGATACGTGTTCTCCCACGGAACTAATATCTCGTTCCATTTTCTCCATCCACTGATCTGAGGTCAACCACCTGGAGCAGGAATATCTTTCTCGCATAGTCACCCACCGGTTTGGATTCCACTCCGCATTTCCTCCCACCTCCAGGGACCAAGCATGCTTGGTTCTTTTTGTTGTCGTAGATCAAGTTGTGTTCTCGAGGTTGGTCAGGATCTTCAGCTTGACTCCCTGTTCCTCCAGTCATCCCGTTCTCTTGCCTGATTGTGTTCATTGGGGTTCTGAGGTTTGTCTCTTGCCCCTTTCTCCCACTTGGCAAGCTGCCTTCTCACGCCAAGCACTTCCATGTGCTCTGGCCAGAGCTCTCTTCTTCTCCATCTTCCCTGCCTCCCCCTCCCAACAACGGAGGGGTTCCTGCAGGTTCCGGATATTCCATTTGTGGACCTTCCTCGGTAAACTTGGAGTCTTCGGGTTAGGTCGCCATATGGACTCGAGTCTTTCTGTGATGCCCTTGATCCATTGACTATTAAATCAGAGTTCCTGACAAATGCCCCTCAGGGATATGAAGGAATCTTTATTAAAGCCAGTGACCCATTGCACGTTAAAGACTCGAGTGAATAAAGCTCCCACAACTAACAATTTAAGAATCTCCAAGTTCCCCCCCATTGGGATTCACGGTTCAGTCACCCTTCCTTTTGTCTCTGTTTTCAGTTCTTTCTGTGTCCGAATCAACTAATGTGGAGATATCACCCTTTGATCTATCCTGGGTGCTGAATTGCTCAACATGATACTTTGATTAACATGTTTGCAGTTCTGTGAATACATCAAAACCCCATCGCCAGCATTCTACCCTACTTTACACAACCCGGTGAGTTTAACAGACTGGCAGGATGTTCCACACACACCTAGGTTATTCAAATGGAGGTTTTTGATGTTTTATTTATTTATTTATTTTTAATTTATTTTTCAACTTCTATCACCGCACCATCTCCCCCAAAGGGGACTCTGGGCGGTTGTGTTTGGAGTAATCCTTCTCTAGAGAGCAACCAGCAGTATATCCTTAGTTCTTTCCTTTTCTCTAGAGTAAGATGTAAATAGAAATTAGAGTAATTAAAAATAACTGTAGGCACCTACTCCTTGGAGCAATATTATAGCTTGCAAATATATACGCAATTAGAGAAATGTTAGGCTGAGATACTCAGTAGTAGAGAGACAAAAGTTCTCTTTGCAAGACAGTTTAAAAAGTCATGCCTCTGTCTTATTAGGAGGAAGAAGTGGGCATTTGCTAGCTGTACATTCGGCTGGCAGAACTGGACTGGGGAAAACAAAACTAACTGATGTTAGATTTGATGTGTGAAATTGCTCTTCCTCCAGGTTCCCCTGGGCAAGGGAAAAACTGATGTCCATGGAATTTATATTTTTGATCCCTTTTTCTGAATCACTGTTAGTGGCACCAGTGAGGAAAAAGGTATCCACAAGTTATTATTCATCATAATTAAGTTATGCCAGCTTCCCAGGACCCGTGAAATTAAACCAACTATTTGAATTTAGAATGTCCCAGTTAAACATGGCTACAACATTTTATAATAAAGAACCATAAACATGGAAATTCTTTGTTTCTGAGATCGGATAATGTCTTTCTTTCTAAAATATAATGAAACAAACAGTTACTTTTTTGCACAGCCAAAACATCTTTTTTTCCTATTAGGCAGAACATAAAAGCTTCAACGATTTAGATTTTTTTCCCCTAGGTTATATTTCCAAAGGTAATGATGAATGTATCATGACATTTTGAAATAAATGACAGTTCACAGTCAAATGAATTAGCTGTTAGACTTGTTCTTGGCTATAAATAATTGAACTTAGTTCAGTAAATCTTTTGATTTGAAGAGGAAGCAGTAAAATGTGAATCAAAGCACTGAATACTAGCAGTATTTAAAAGGCACCAGTGAGAATATAGGGAAGTACATTTCCACCCAAAGTACATAAAATAATAGAATGGCATGTCCACAGTTCAGTTCTTTTGCTGAAATACCAAGAAGTATGTTGCAAAACTCATTAACTTCACCAGAGCTCCAGCAATTCCTACACAAGTTGATTTTCACAAAGAGTTCCATTCTGTGCCAAACCACATATGTAGAAATCTTTGAATCTGGGGATATTTGTGCAAGTGCTATCTAATCAGTAATATAAGCATCCCACTGCTGATCCTAGAAAGAGAGCACATTTTGCAAGTATTTCAGTAGCAAATTCCAGTTGTAATCACAAAGTATTTGCTACCTATTATATGTCCCTCAAGATATTCTACGACTTGGATTTTAGAATAAACCCAACCCTAACCCTTTAAGAACGTATTCTTGTCTTTGGTACTTAGAACTATAAAGGAGATGGGTGGCTGGCAGCATTGTTATTCCATGCCAAGTAGCAAGTTTAGCTGGTCACAGTTCAGATTAAAGTTCATGGATGCTTGAGAATTAGATATGATTTTGGGCAACTCATATAACAGCTGCCTGGCATGCTATCAATAATCAGATTAAATGAAGAAGACAGTGCAAAGTAATTAGAAGGATCAGTGAGCATCAACTGCCTGTTGCCTCTATATGATTCTAGGGAAGCAACAGGGCAAAACAAGAGGCTGACAGATTTGCTATAGACCAATGTCTTATATGAGCCATTTAGAATAATGTCTAAGGTCTTTATGTTTTGCTTAGCAACTCAGTGATGAACTAGTATGGGAAAAAAACAAAGTAATTGCATGTACAAAGGGACAGGGCTTCAACTGCACTGCTGTACCTGCTATCTTGTCTCCTTTGACACTCCTCCCCCATCCCCAGGACATCACTAAGTTCTACCCCAAACTGAAGAATGGTTGGAAAATCTGAATAAAATTGCTACAGAGGAGCTAGATGAGAATTAGGACTGAAAAAGAAACTTTTACTGAGTTATTTTATGGATTGACCTGAACTGTACCTTTGTAGTGCTGTTTTGTTCTACCTGTAGTGGGGGCTGGGAAAACATTTATTACTGCCTGGAAGATTAGCTGCTAAGTACCCACATTCTAGTAGCCTCTCTGCTAAGTATTGAAAGGGCAAGCAAGTTGAGAGTAGAACATTTATTACTCTTCCTCCTGAGGCAGGAGGAATTTTAATGGCAGAAGAGTGAGTGGTGGCAACTACCAAACAGGTTCTCCTCCTGAATGTAGTAGGGTACAACACTAGGGATTGTGAGGAAAGGGCTTAGGGACACACATTTGAGGGAACCAGAGGGTCTAATATATTCTAGATGGGGAATTCTCACACCATACATTTCCCATGGGGATAACAATATTCAAGGGCATGGACACAGATGCTGTCCTGTCTCAGCCCAATCACACACAATACACCAGGGAGGCAGTTGTAAAACTTTACTGAGAAACTTGTGAGGTAAACTTGTGAGGTAACGAACAGGCAGCCAGGCAGTGTGAGCGCAAATGCACACACTCTACAAAAACAAGCCCCAAAAGTCCCACGAGCTTGCCTTAAGGGAGTTTCACATTCAAAACATGATTAGTCAAGTGAGTCCAAGAAGCCCCACTTGGAAACTGATTAAGCACAATCCGGCTAGACAAACATTGTTTTTCGTGCTCCTCTTTCCTAACCAAAGACCTGTGTCCCTATATAAGGGGCTGGTGGGAGGGAATACAAGGGTGGCCACCTCCGACAACATGTTTATTCTGTATTTCATGCTGTCGGATCAATAAAGCAATCATCTCTGTTCAAGCAACTGCCTGCGTTTCTTCATTCCTGGCTTGGAACAGACGGTAAGATTTCCTTCCAACTTTTTTTAAAACAATTAAAAGAATGCTGGCAGCTGAGTTCAAGATACAACTCTGTATAATTGCTTTACATTTTTAAACCAATTTGTGCTTCAAGAATAGGAGAAAAGTCACCCCAGAGCCTCCTTCCATGTACCTCTATCCCAAAGATAGCTAATCTAATCTAAATGCAACTCTACAGACTATCTTGCTTGCCACTTTGACTACTGACATTACTTTATCCACTACTGACACCAAAATGTCCTTCTGAAGGAACACATCTTGAGACTGCTGCAGTGCCTGTTCGAGCATATGGCTGACATGGCCACATCATCAACGGTAATTCTGAGGAACCAACCAAGCGGCTGGCTAGCTGGGGAGTGAAAGGCAATACTGCTGCTGCCAGGGAAGAACTAGTGTGATGTCAAGGTGTTGGACTGGGACTTGTATCCACGTGTAAGCAGATATCTGCCCAGACCTTAATACAAACCAAAATTGTATTTTTAGGATCCTGATGGACAGTATCTGATACAGAGCTTTCCAAACTGTGTGTCGGGACACGTTAGTGTGTCGGCTGCAGTGTCTGGGTGTGTCAAGGCTGCTGCTGCCTCCAAGCCCTGCCAGGATTCTGCACAGGTCCTAGTGCCTGCCTCGTGCCTTGCTGCCTCCAAACCTGCTGTGATTCCGTGCAGGTCCTAGTGCCTGCCTTGTGCCCTGCTGTAAGAGTGTGTCGTGAAATGATGCATGTCTAAAAAGTGTGTCACCAACATGAAAAGTTTGGAAAGCTCTGATCTGATATACCCTAGCAAGACCGAGTGGCTGTGGATTGATGGCCTAGCGTCTTCTGGGAAATTATCATCTTTGGTTCTTGATGGAGTAGCACAGCCCCATTTGGAACCGGTGCGGAACTTGGGGGTCCTTCTAGACTCATGACTCCTGCTCGAAGAGCAGGTGGCAGTCGTGGCTAGGAGGGCTTTCGCACAACTTCGGTTGGTGCGCCAGTTATGCCCATTCCTGGATCGTGACGCCCTCCGAACAGTCACTCATGCTCTCGTCATCTCCCATGTAGATTATTGCAATGCGCTCTACATGGGGCTACCCTTGAAGACTATCCGGAAGCTTCAGCTGGTACAGAACGCGGCTGCGCGAGCAATCTTGGGTGCACCAAAATCTGCACATATAACACCTTTGCTCCGGGAGCTGCATTGGGTGCCGGTTTGTTTCTGGGTACAATTCAAGGTGTTGGTTATTACCTTTAAAGCCCTACATGGCATGGGGCCAGAATACCCGAAGGACCATCTTATCCCCATTTTATCGACCCGCCCCACCAGGTCATTCAGAGAGGGCCTGCTACGAACCCCATCAATCAAAGAATGTCATCTGATGGGGTCTAGGAGGCGGGCCTTCTCTGTGGTTGACACCCACACTGTGGAACATCTTTCCCCCAGAGTTGAGACAGATCTCCTCCCTCCCGACCTTTAGGAAAGAGCTGAAGACCTGGTTCTGCCGCCTGGCATGGGAAGGAGGAAAGGATAGCTCCTCATGGGGGTGGCTAACTCCTTAACTTTATAATGTTCTTCGTTTTAATTCCATCCATCTGGATTTAGAATTATTTATTATTCTATATATTGTATAGTGATGTTTTATATTTTGTTTTAACTATTTTATTGTAAACCGCCCAGAGTTCCCCATTGGGGGAGATGGGCGGTTATATAAATTTAATTAAATAAATTAATACTAATACTAATACTAATACTAATACTAATACTAATACTAATACTAATACTAATACTAATAACAGCAGCAGCAGCAGCCACAGCCGCAGCCGCAGCCGCCTCCAGTGTTAAAAAAGGTGATAAACAATATGATTAGCATTCATTCTTGGATAACTTAGTACTCATCATTCCTTCTATCTCTTTACATCCAACTTTATTCTAAAGGTTTCCTTAGTAACTAGGTCACCTGGCCTGTTCAATTTTCTTGCAGTGTTACTGTAGGTTATCAATAGAAAGAAACACAAAGCTGCTTTCTGTATTGTTGAACTAATGGAATTAAAGACATTCAGTACAAAAGAGAGTTATAGATGATGGCAAATTGCCCTATGTGCCAGTTTCCATGTTAGTTTAAATGGGTTTATATTTGGGTCCCAGTCTAGGTGGGTGTTTATGCTCGACTCCTAATAAATGAATTGTGAACTTCATCCAGTCTTATTCAGAGTAAACAATTTATAACAGTATCCTCTCCATGGAGTTGAGGTTGTGGATTGCTGGGCAGGATAGTGAAGAATGGGGAAGAGCTTTCTTTCTTTTGAAAAAATTTGGGTCACTGGCAGGTCTTAAAGTAAATAAACAAAAACCCAAAATGTTAACTAAAAATATGACATTGTCCAGTCAAGAATTACTGATGGGTAAGATGGGTTTTAAGATTGAAAAAAGGTTAGATATCTGGGGGTAATTCTGTCAACTAAGAATAGTATGTTATTTCAGAATAACTATGTTAAAATCTTGAATGATGTGAAAAAAGATTTAATAAGATGGGGGAAATTACAACTGTCTCTCATGGGAAGAATATCTGTGATTAAGATGAATGTTTTGCCTAGGATGTTGTTTCTTTTTCAGACTTTACCGATTTTGTCAACAGATTTACCATTTAAAGAATGGCAGAAAGATATTTCAAAATTTATTTGGCAAGGCAAGAAACCAAGAATTAAATATAAATTGTTACAAGATGCCAAAGAATGAGGAGGTTTGGGTCTGCCTAATTTGAAATGGTATTTTGATGCCTGTTGTTTGCTTTGGATGAAGGAATGGATTACTTTGGAGAATAAGAAACTACTACAGCTTGAAGGACATGAATTAAGATTCGTGTGGCACTCCTATTTATGGTATGATAAAGTTAAAGTTAACAAGGATTTCAAAAATCATTTTGTTAGGAGTGCCATACTGAGAATCTGGAATAAATATACAGTAAGGTAAGACTGTCTCCTAATATACCATTATGGTTGTCACCTCAAGAAGCACTTGTTAGAAGAGAAAATGTGAGAGGAATAAACTGGTTAAAATATAAAGATTTGCTAAACTTCAAGGATGGTGAACCAAAAATTAAAACAAAGGAAATGTTAGAGTCGGAAGGTTTTATATGTCACTGGTTAACATATGTACAACTGGTAGAACATTTTAAATTAGATAAAAAGAATTATAAATTTGTTAATGAAATAACTCAATTTGAAAAGGAGCTTTGTATAAATGATGACCATGTTATTACTAAGATGTATAAGATGTTGTTACAGATGAATAGGGAAGATGAACACGTCAAGGATTGTATGATTAAATGGGCTAAGAAGTTTGGATATAATAATGCTGGACCAATGGGACCAAATGTGGACTAAAGGTTTGAAATTTACGCTGAATTATAATCTGAAAGAAAATTTTTATAAGATGATGTATCATTGGTATTTAAATCCTGATAAGTTGTCAAAAATGTACAATGGTGTAACTAATGTTTGTTGGAACATTACAGGGTGAAGGGAACTTCTATAATCTCTGGTGGACTTGTGAGAAGGCTAAAAAGTTCTGTGATCAAATAAGTATTATTATTAAAAAGATTCTTAAAGTAAATATACAAAAAACCCCAGAACTTGATGGCTGTTGTGGGTCTTCCAGGCTGTGCGGCCGTGTTCTGGAAGTTGTGGTTCCTAACGTTTCACCAGCATCTGTGGCCAGGATCTTCAGAGGGCAGGAGCACAGACAGAAGCGAAATCTCTGTGCCCAACTGTTTCTTCTGGGTTTGATGGAGAAGGAGTTAGAGAAGCAACATGGAGCTTTGCTGTTATATATGATTACAGCTGCAAGACTTTTATATGCACAATGATGGAAAGATCCACAAATACCCATGGTTGAAGATTGGATTGCTAAATTAATGGACTTGGCTCAAATGGCTAAACTAACAGTATTAATAAGAGAACACTCTATTTCTGGATTTATATCTACTTGGCAACCACTTTTAGAGTACCGTGGAAGCGTCTTCAGACAACGCTGGCTCTTCGGCTAAGAAACGGAGATGAGCACCGGCCCCTAGAGTCGGACACGACTGCACAAATGTGCGGCGGGAACCTTTACCTTTACTTTTAGAGTACTTGCTTGTGATAGAAAAAAATAAAGTTTTGATTTTGGGTTTTAGCGATAAATGGTTTGTTCTTCTAATAATGTTATTATGGTTTCATTAATGGTAAGAGATTAGATTTGTAAATTCATTTAAATCTGTATTGGAGAAAGTCGGAAGTCACTTTTCCGTTTTTGTTTTCTGTCTATAAACACCTTTATAGTTTTTTCTTTTTTCTTTAGTTCTGTTTTCTATCTTGTTTTTTCTATCTTTTCTACTTTGTATTTTAATTATACTTTGAAAAACAATAAAGTTCTATAAAAAAAAGAATGGGGAAGAGCTGGGATAGTTTTTGGCACACTTCCCAGAAATCTGGCAATGTAAGGAAGGTAGCACACCATTGTAGGTATATCCAAAAACAACAGCATCATTATCAGTGATGGAATTCTCTGACTTTGGGAATGAAAATGGATGTTTCCAAAAGATCATGGAATAAGAAGGGATGGACATTTTTGCAGTATCAAAGAAAGGATTAGCATCCTCTCCATTAATCGGAGACTCATTTAGAAAGAAGATCAAAGGCAACAGGGATGCCCCACCTTAATCTACTCACTGATAAATTTATTTATTTATTTATTTTATTTATTATTTCAATTTATTCCCCGCCCATCTCCCTTGCAAGGGACTCTGGGCGGGTTACAACAATTGAAAGTTTAAAAATACAAAAACAGTATCTAAAATACATTGAACAATAATAATAATAAATTACATAAAATCCAAGGGGGGACCGCAGGATGGACCATACCACTACGGGGCCAGCCAACCCCAGGAGGCACTGCCGCCTCTGTCGTCCCAGGACCGGCGGCAGAGCCAGGTCTTAAGGGTCTTCCGAAAGGCCAGGAGTGAAGGGGCCAGTCTCACCTCTGGGGGCAAGATATTCCACAAGGCGGGCGCTATCGCAGAGAAGGCACGCCTCCTGGACCCCGCTAGATGGAATTCTCTTGTTGAGGGGGTCCGAAGCATGCCCTCTCTGCATGCACGGGTGGGGCGGGTCGACGTTATTGGGACGAGACGGTCCCTCAGGTACCCTGGTCCTATGCCATGTAGGGCTTTAAAGGTAATCACCAACACCTTGAATTGGACCCGGAAGCAAACTGGTAGCCAATGCAGCTCGCGTAGCAGAGGTGTAACATGTGCCGATCTCATGGCACCCATAACTGCTCACGCCGCGGCATTTTGCACCAGCTGAAGCTTCCGGATACTCTTCAGGGGTAGCCCCATGTAGAGCGCATTACAGTAATCTATACGGGATATGACAAGGGCATGAGTGACTGTTCGGAGGGCCTCCTGATCCAGGAAAGGGCGTAACTGGCGCACAACACGAAGCTGTGCAAAGGCCCTCCTGGCCGTGACTGCCACCTGCTCTTCGAGCAGGAGTCGCGAGTCCAGGAGGACCCCCAGATTCCGCACTGGATCCGAGCGAGGTAGTGCCACCCCACCCAGAACCAAAGATGACAACTTCCCGGATCTAGTGGGGCCATCAATCCACAGCCACTGCGTCTTACCAGGGTTCAGTTGAAGCCTGTTGTTCCCCATCCAGACCCCCACAGCCTCCAGACACTGAGATAAGGCATCGACCGCATCACCTACTTCACCCGGGATGGAGATGTATAACTGGGTATCATCAGCATATTGGTGATACCTCATCCCGTGGTGACGGATGATCTCGCCCAGTGGCTTCATGTAGATGTTGAACAGGAGAGGAGAGAGAACCGACCCCTGCGGCACCCCACAAATCAGGGGCCGCGGGTCAGCTCTCTCCTCCCCTATCAACACCGACTGGGAACGGCCCTGGAGGAAGGAGGCGAACCAGCGCAAAACTACGCCGCCCACCCCCAACTCCCTGAGCCGTCCCAAAAGTATACCGTGGTCGACAGTATCAAAAGCCGCTGAGAGATCTAAGAGAGCTAGGATGGACGCACTCCCTCCATCCCGCTCTCGCCAGAGATCATCGATAAGCGCGACCAATGCGGTCTCTGTCCCATATCCCGGCCTGAAACCTGACTGGAAGGGGTCTAGATAATCCGTTTCCTCCAGAATCCTCTGGAGTTGCCACGCCACCACCTTCTCAACCACCTTTCCCAAAAAGGGAAGGTGGGAGACTGGGCGAAAGTTGCCCAGGATGGTAGGGTCCAGGGACGGCTTCTTGAGGAGGGGGTGCACCAGCGCCTCCTTAAAGGCCTCCGGAAACACCCCCTGACTCAAGGACAAATTAATCATCGCCTGGACCCATCCACATGTCACCTGACTGGCCGATTTCACCAGCCAGGAGGGACAAGGGTCAAGCTGGCATGTGGTGGCGTTCACAGTCCGAAGGATCCTGTCTACTTCCTCAGGTGCAACAGGATCAAACTGTTCCCAGATAACATGGTAAGTACGAGCCCCTGGCATCTCCACAGATCCTGTCTCACGCTTGGAGTCCAACTTTGAATGAATCTGAGCGATTTTATCCTGCAGATGCTCAGAAAACTCTTCCGATCGGCCCTGTAGGTGGGTCTCCCTCTGCTCCCGACCCAACAATGATCTTGTAATTTTAAAGAGGGCCGTCGGGCGGCATTCTGCGGACGCAATAAGGGCGGAGAAATATTCACGTTTCGCCGCTCTTACCGCCACAAAGTAGGCCTTAACTGCGGCTCTAGATTGTGTTCGGTCAGATTCAGTCTTCGTCTTTCTCCAGCGGCGCTCTAGACGTCTCTTAACCCTCTTCAAGGCCCTTAACTCTTCAGAAAACCACGGAGAGCGGCGGGCCAAGCAGGGCCGGAGAGGTCGCATAGGCGCGATCTTGTCCAGGGCTCCAGCCGCGGCCCTATTCCAGTACAGGCTGATCCCCATAACTGAAAATAGAAAACATTGCTTGTAGCTGCAAGAGGTTGATGTTGCATGTGTGAATGACCAGAGTTCTGCTCTGAGTGGAGATAGTGTTCGTACAATGATAGCTAGCACCTTTTGATATAGGGACAAAATTATGTCTGGACTCCCAGGGTCATTTTTGCTGATGCAAAATGAGGGCCAAGGAACACATATCCCATTTCTGAGATTCTGAAACATAGCCCCTTGTTTGTTGAAATAAACCTATCTACTCTGAATTTGTGAGAATATTAGTTTCTTGATTGTAAGCTGCTGTAAGGGGCTTGATGTCATCTATGAATCACAACTATGTAAACCAATGCGATGCTACCATACTGAGGGATGCCTCTTCAAATCAAAGAGACTCACTTGTTCCTTTTGTGGTTGTTTAGTCATTCGGCTGATTCTGACTCTTTAGCACCCAATGAATATAATTTTGCCAGGACTTTCTGTTAGTAACTGCTTTTCTGAGTTCTTATAAGCTCCTGCTTGTATCATCAGTGAGCTTGCTTGCTTGCTTGCTTGCTTGCTTGCTTGCTTGCTTGCTTGTTTGTTTATTTATTTATTTATTTATGTAAATGAATATGGCTTCCCATCAAACTCTGAGTGGCTAACAACTCACAAGGAAATATAAAATATTAAATAATGATTTAAATATTAAATAATGATTTAAATATTAAATAATGATTAAAATTATCTTTCCAAAAGATACTAGGTCAGAATATATGCTGTGAGATATGCCTATAATCTCCTAGGAAAACAAGAATATTTCCCATACAGTTCTTTTATGCCCATACAGCGCCTATCCTTCTTCTTCAGTAAAGATGCCTTTGAGTCAGACTTGATCCTAATGACTACATGAAAACTATCATGCAGTACTGTAGTTCATCGCTGCCTTCTTCCAGATTCTTTTTTAAACTTTAAATCACATTTAAAACCTTGATTTCCACATGAAGCCTATGAAAATGCACTTTCTGCCTTCTGCAGTGGTAAGCAGCAAATTGTTTCAGAATCTATCAGATCATTCAGTTTCTTTTCAGTGGTTCCGTTTGCTTCAGTTTCTAGTACAGGCTGATCCCCATAACTGAAAATAGAAAACATTGCTTGTAGCTGCAAGAGGTTGATGTTGCATGTGTGAATGACCAGAGTTCTGCTCTGAGTGGAGATAGTGTTCGTACAATGATAGCTAGCACCTTTTGATATAGGGACAAAATTATGTCTGGACTCCCAGGGTCATTTTTGCTGATGCCTGTAGTACAACCTACAATGAGCCTCACCACTAAAGACTTTTGGAAAAATAAGCCCCACCTCCCAAGTACCTGTTGGAAAATTCCTTCTCCCCTGGAATGAAATGATACAAAAGACTTGGTTCCTCTAGCAACTTAACTACAGGTGGATCTAAGCTCCAGGCAACCAGGAAATTATTGGAAAGAGAGAATTATGGCTCTGTAAGGTGGGATTGGGGAGAGGGGCAGAACAGATCCCTAATTGATATGCTTAACTACGGACAAAGCTACTGATACACAAGAGCAGATTTCCAATATTGTCTCAATTAATGTCTTAATTAATTAACTAATTAATGTCAAATATTTAGCATTTTCTACAGGCACATGTCATTCATTAATATATGGAATGTTAGATAACAAACTTAATCCACTGCTTTGACATCCTCTCTTTAAAGAAGAAAGTTATTTTTTTAAAAAAATACCGATTCATCACTAGACTTGGAAAGATGTACAGTATATCAGAATATGAAAAGTTTAACTTGGAAAAGATCTGTGCAATGCCTATTATGTTTGCCTTTCAGGCTGCAGTGGAAAGAACAATTTACTTCCAGCGTAGCAGTCTTCATTTGCTACGGCTCGGAGCAATCCCAAGTTTTCTGCTTTGCCTTCCCTCTTGCTCAGCGGACATCCTGAAACAAAGCAGAATGCTTGCAGCCTCTTTTTCATCTGTGGCTTTGAAAATAATTTCAAGACGGGTTACCAGCAATAGTACAAAGTAATCTGAAGGTTGCGTTTTACCAACTCTACTGAAGTACCCAAGCAAAGATTTATATTAGCATTCCACTACATGATCTTGGCATAGTGTTTTGAACTAGCCACCAAGCTCATTGGCTGATGTGACAACATGTCATTGTAAGCTGGAACAAATTTGTATATTGTCCAAAACATTTATTTTCTGGTAATCATCTTCAATTTATGAGATAATATATCATTATGCTGGGAGCTGCTTAAGATACTATGGGTTCTGCCATTTCTTATTCAGTGATTGCCAATTTTCCTATAAATCATCAACAGCTGCATCACTGAACTCAGGGGGAACCTTATGACTGACAATGTGCTAGGAATGCACTGTCACTTCACAGTGCAATTAGCCAGGGTACAGCCATATTGATTTCAGTTGTGCACGAGCCATGCCAGGCATTCAGATAACCAGAGGTTTGAGTATATGAAATGCCATTTACCCAGGATTGCGTTGTTACTGGACTTTATAGGAGATGGAAAATAGTTAAATAACAAGGAGTTTTGGATAATGAGTTTCTGAATGTTTTCCTCTCTTTCTTTATTGTTCAAAGCAGGCTGATACTGAATATCTATTTCTGAGCTCTTGCCCGTGGCTGGAAAGCAAGCAAGCTGGGATTTGAAAGATTTCTAATTTCTGAGAAAGCAAAGTCCTCTCAGTCTTTTGAAAATCCCTATCTTGAATTATAATTAACTTTGTTCTCTGGTACAGACGTATGACTCTGTATTGAATCAGAAGAAACAGCAAGTCAATCTGTCGAAAGATACATTCAACGAAGCAACTTTTGCCAGATTTTCATTTGCAGTACAAAGTATGTCAGCTGAACTAATTAATGTCAAATATTTAGTATTTTCTACAGGCTCATACCGTTCAGTTAAGTTGCCAAGAAGCACTAGAAAAGGTAGAAATTATCTTTCCTCTTATGCTTTTATCAGGATCAGCTTTCTAGAAGAACATCTGTGTTAGCCTGTGATAGCAGGAAGGTGGCTTGGCACAAAGCCTCAAAAATCATTGTAATATAGGAGTGGAATGAGGTGGAAACTTAGAAACTCATTTAAGTCAAAATTTCTAAGCAATAATGGAGGAGGTCTTTTGTGTGTGTGTACTCCATTTCTTTGGGAGACAAATTATTTCAGGAGTCACCCATCTCAGTTCCCTATTTACTAATACATGGTAACTAGAGCTGTGAACAGAAATGTAGATTTGCTTCAACAAAGCAGTTTGGACCATGGAGACAATGTGATTTGCTTCACTGAAGCAAAGAGGCATCTAGATTTGCCTTGACAAAGGAATTTAAGCAGCCTTGAACTGCTTTGGGCCACTGCTATGGGAGAAGTGTTTGCCTTGCCTTCTCCTCTCAGTCTTGGCCAAAGTCAATGCAACTTTCAGAGTAGAACCACCTTTCTTCAGGCTTGTAGAAGCTGGGGAAAAAAATCAAAACACTTTTCTGAAAAAGTACTGAAGAAGAGAGGTGTCATACTCACATGAGGTCCAAAGCATTTCTTCCATTTTTTTTTCTCAAAATGTGCACAGTCCTTATACAAATTTGTGTGTGGGGGGTGAGGCTGTTTAAAAGAGGGATTTTGAGGTCAAAGGCTATACTTGGCAATTTAATAGTGGGGCCAGGATGGAAAAAGGTTGGGGGCAGGAAAAAAAACTAAAATTTACAATACAATTAAAATTACATTACATTAATGGAATGCATTTGATATAATTGCTCCCCATGTATTTAATACTTTTTCCTTTCATTCCATTAAAAGTTATAATTCAGTATCAAGGGCTTTGGGTTTTTCAGGGCTGCACACTTCCCTGAAGCCTTAGGTTATTAAACTTTTCTTTACATAATCAGCATTTACAGGGAAAGACAGAAAAAAAATAACACCAGCTAGTAAACCATTACGAATATAGGTGCATTAGAAAAGTTCTGCTAGAGCAGATCAAAGCTCAGCCTAATGTTTAACGCATCCTTACAATTATTCATCTGTTGTACTTTGTTCTTTAAACTTCCCGCCTCTCTTTTTTTGAGGATGTTGTCAATTTCATCCAACCATACTTTTTTGGTCTTCCTCTCAACCCTTCCTTCCATTCGTCCATCTCTTGAAATTATATTTAATCCCCATTCATTCACCCATTTATTCTAGACCCTATTTCTTCCTCTTTTTGTTGTTGTTGTTGTTCAGTCGTTTAGTCGTGTCCGACTCTTCGTGACCTCATGGACCATAGCACGCCAGGCCTTCCTGTCCTCCACTGTCTCTCGGAGTTTACTCAAATTCATGTTCATTACATCGGTGATGCTATCTAACCATCTCATCCTCTGCCGTCCCCTTCTCCTTTTGCCTTCAGTCTTTCCCAGCATCAGGGTCTTTTCCAGTGAGTCCTTTCTTCGCATTAGGTGGCCAAAGTATTTGAGCTTCAGCTTCAGCATCTGTCCTTCCAATGAGCAGTCAGGGTTGATTTCCTTTAGGATTGACTGATTTGACCTCCTTGCAGTCCAAGGGACTCTCAAGAGTCTTCTCCAGCACCACAGTTCGAAAGCATCAATTCTTCGGCGCTCAGCCTTCCTTATGGTCCAACTCTCACAGCCATACATTACTACTGGAAAAACCATAGCTTTAACTATACGGACCTTTGTCGGCAAGGTGATGTCTCTGCTTTTTAATATGCTGTCTAGGTTTGCCATAGCTTTCCTCCCAAGGAGCAAGCGTCTTTTAATTTCATGGCTGCAGTCACCATATCTGGTGATCTTGGAGCCCAAGAAAATAATATCTGTTACTGCTTCCATTTCTTCCCCTTCTGTTTGCCAGGAAGTGATGGGACCTGATGCCATGATCTGAGTTTTTTTAATGTTGAGTTTCAAGCCAGCTTTTGCACTCTCCTCTTTCACCCTCATCAAGAGGCTCTTTAGTTCCTCTTCACTTTCTGCCATTAGGGTGGTATCGTCTGCATATCTGAGGTTGTTGATATTTCTCCCGGCAATCTTAACTCCGGCTTGTGATTCATCCAGCCCGGCATTTCTCATGATGTACTCTGCATATAAGTTAAATAAGCAGGGTGATAATATACAGACTTGTCATACTCCTTTCCCAATTTTGAACCAATTGGTTGTTCCATGTCCGGTTCTAACTGTTGCTTCTTGACCCGTATACAGGTTTCTCAGGAGACAGGTAAGGGGGTCTGGTACTCCCATCTCTTTAAGACTTTGCCACAGTTTGTTGTGATCCACACAATCAAAGGCTTTAGTGTAGTCAATGAAGCAGAAGTAGATGTTTTTCTGGAACTCTCTTGCTTTTTCCATGATCCAGCGAATGTTGGCAATTTGATCTCTAGTTCCTCTGCCTCTTCGAAACCCAGCTTGCACTTCTGGTAGTTCTCGGTTCACATACTGCTGAAGCCTAGCTTGTAGGGTTTTGAGCATAACCTTGCTAGCATGTGAAATGAGCGCAATTGTATGGTAGTTTGAACATTCTTTGGCATTGCCTTTCTTTGGAATTGGAACGTAAACTGACCTTTTCCAATCCTGTGGCCACTGTTGAGTTTTCCAAATTTGTTGGCATATTGAGTGCAGCACTTTAACAGCATCATCTTTTAGGATTTTAAATAGCTCAGCTGGGATACTGTCTTCTCCGCTAGCTTTGTTGTTAGTAATGCTTCCTAAGGCCCACTTGATTTCACTCTCTAGGATGTCCGGCTCAAGGTCAGTGACCACACCATCATATTTATCAGGGATATTAAGATGTTTCTTGTATAGTTCTTCTGTGTATTCTTGCCACCTCTTCTTAATCTCTTCTGCTTCTGTTAGGTCCCTGCCTTTTTTGTCCTTTATCATGCCCATCTTTGCACAAAACGTTCCCTTGATATCTCCGATTTTCTTGAAGAGATCTCTAGTCTTCCCCATTCTATTGTTTTCCTCGATTTCTTTGCATTGTTCATTTAAGAAGGCCTTCTTATCTCTCCTTGCTCTTCTCTGGAATTCTGCATTCAGTTGTTTATATCTTTCCCTTTCTCCCTTGCCTTTTGCTTCCCTTCTTTTCTCAGCTATTTGTAAAGCTCATCAGTCAGCCACTTTGCTTTCTTGCATTTCTTTTTCTTTGGGATGGTTTTAGTTGCTGCCTCCTGTACAATGTTACGAACCTCCATCCATAGTTCTTCAGGCACTCTGTCTACCAGATCTAATCCTTTAAATCTATTCTTCACCTCCACTGTATATTCATAAGGGATATGATTTAGGTCATACCTGAGTGGTCTAGTGGTTTTCTCTACGTTCTTCAATTTAAGCCTAAATTTTGTGATAAGAAGCTCATGATCTGAGCCACAGTCAGCTCCAGGTCTTGTTTTTGCTGATTGTATAGAGCTTCTCCATCTTTGGCTGCAAAGTATATAATCAATCTGATTTCGGTATTGACCATCTGGTGATGTCCATGTGTAGACAATGTGTAGTAAAAGACTTCCTCTTTTACTACACACATTTTCATACAAGACTTGTACTTTCTCTTCTACTTTTACCCTCAAAAATTAAAAAGGTGAAAGTACAAGAGAAAGTACAAGATCTTTTTCCCCGATCCACTTTGACACTACCATTTCTAATTAAACCTGCAGCTTTACTTCCCTGAATATATTTACCAATTCTCTTCTACAAATTCAGATCACCTTCATTCAGAACTATTACATTCTTCCCCATTCTCTTAGTTTACTAACATATGTCTTTGTGGATTTCACCAGTACATATATTTTCTTATATATTTACATATATTTATAAATTTTCTCTTGAGGAAAACAAGAGTACTACCAGCTGAGAAATTTCATTACAGATAAAGATTTCTTACTAGCATAATGCACTGAGATTGTGCTTTATACTTCAAAATGCTTGGTATTATATAACTGCTTGATTCTTACACCTGTTTTTACCCTATTAAAATACATTTCTAAATTTATCTTTTTCCTTTCCCATTGTTTTCTCCCCTGTGCTACAACATTCTTTTTATGTTTTTACCTGAATGAGAAGTCAGTATTAATCTTCTGTGAATTCACTCCAGAATTTCACTCCAAAATATAAACCTCATCAGATAGATAGATATAGATATGTAGATGGATGGATGGATGGATGGATGGATGGATGGATGGATGGATGGATGATAGATAGAACTTAAGTGCAATAGCATAGTTGATTCTAAAGCAGCCATTACACTTATTGCAATAGCCACTTGTTAAAGAATAATATTTTACAAACAGGCAAAGTAATCATTGGAAATAATTGTAATGTGGATAGCTCACAGTTTTTCAAACAAAAAAGGGAATATTTTGAAATCAGAAAAAGAAAAGGGCATGTGAAGAATACCAAATGGTTGGCAGGAGTTGGTGGACTATCTTACACAGTATAGAACTAAGTTACCAAATAAGCCAAAGTCATAGTCCACATTCAACCAAGTGGTATAAAAAAAAATCTGCCATATTCTGACAGAAATTAATTTCAGTGGTCCATTCCCACTGGATTCCACAGCCTGCTAAGACCTTGCATCAAGCAAAGTCCATTTGCTTTAGTCTTTCCTTGATCAAAATTTGCAAACAAGAAACAAACCTATGTCAGAAAAAAATGTACACTACTGACAGTTGCATGCAAACAATAGCAGTTATATTTTAAAAGACAACTTACATTGGGGAAATTTGCATTTTAAAAGCTAGCATTGAGGAAATTTACATGCCAAAGAATGAAAACAGGATGATTTGCATTTAAAAGAGGTTCTTGAACAATTTACATTCACAGTTATGGAAATTAGTGGAAGCTGTATAGAAAGCTTCTGAACGTTAGGGGACATGGTGAATGTAAATGATTACAAAATTTTCTATGAGTTTTAAAAGAATGCATAGGACACAAATGCTCCTCTACTAACACTGCTCTACAAAGTTGAACAGTAAAGCAATCTACATCTAATTGGGAAGAAGATCCTGCCATGTAGAGGGATGGATCTTCCTCTACCCCACAATCATACCACAGGTGCTCCATGCAAAAGACCACATCCATAAATGATTAAATTATGTAGGCTTACTATTCTCTTGTCTGAAAGAGATGAAGCACGTAATTCTAACACCTTTACAAATTGCTGCGCTGCCTCAGATAAAAGAACAGAAGGTGCAGATCTGGAATGAAAGAGGTTTGGGAAGTTAAATAATATTGCAAATTCCAGTCTAGAGATTCTTGAGTCAGACTGGGCACTAACCCTGTAGATAAGATCAAAGAGAAGTTATCCTAGCATTGGTTGGGTTTTATGCATAGCCAGGAGAGTGCCTTTCTCTATGAATTCTGTCTCCGGAAAGGTTGTCTCTCTTCTGTTTTGGTTTTTAAAGATAATACTTTTTCTACCATTGCTGCCATGTCCAGAGGGTTATTCTGAGGAGGTGGTGGGCGGAGAATGTTCCTCTTGCTGAACGAAGCTGAATTTCATTTCTTTGCATCAAAGGACAAACAATAGCTCCTTGCAATTGAAGAGATAGTGTCTCTGATTCATGACAGTTAGCTTCATTTTCTGCTGTTTCTGGGAAACAGTTCAAACTACTGCCCTAAAATATAAAGGAAGCCAGATTACGGTAAATCAGAAGCATGTTTCTTTCCTCAAGAAACCTTCCCTGGACCCTACAATCCTGGGCAATTTTCGCCCAGTCTCCCACCTTCCCTTTTTAGGAAAGGTGGTTGAGAAGGTGGTGGCGTTGCAACTCCAGAGGATTCTGGATGAAACGGATTATCTGGACCCCTTCCAGTCAGGTTTCAGGCCGGGATATGGGACGGAGACCGCATTGGTCGCACTTATGGATGATCTCTGGCGAGAGCGGGATGGAGGGAGTGCGTCCATCCTTGCTCTCTTAGATCTCTCAGCGGCTTTCGATACCGTCGACCATGGTATACTTTTGGAGCGGCTCGAGGAGTTGGGAGCGGGCGGTGTGGTTTTGCGCTGGTTCGCCTCCTTTCTCCAGGGCCGCTCCCAGTCGGTGTTGATAGGGGAGGAGAGAGCTGACCCGCGACCCCTGACTTGTGGGGTGCCGCAGGGGTCGGTTCTCTCTCCACTCCTATTTAACATCTACATGAAGCCACTGGGCGAGATCATCCGTCACCACGGGATGAGGTATCACCAATATGCTGATGATACCCAGTTATACATCTCCGTCCCGGGTGAAGTAAGTGATGCGGTCAATGCCTTATCTCAGTGCCTGGAGGCTGTGGGGGTCTGGATGGGGAACAACAGGCTTCAACTGAACCCTGGTAAGACGGAGTGGCTGTGGATTGATGGCCCCCCTGGATCCGGGAAGTTATCATCTTTGGTTCTGGGGGGGGTTGCACTACCCCACTCGGATCCAGTGCGGAATCTGGGGGTCCTCCTGGACTCGCGACTCCTGCTTGAAGAGCAGGTGGCAGTCGTGGCCAGGAGGGCCTTTGCACAGCTGCGAGTTGTGCACCAGTTACGCCCTTTCCTGGATCGGGAGGCCCTCCGAACAGTCACTCACGCCCTTGTCATCTCCCGTATAGACTATTGTAATGCGCTCTACATGGGGCTACCCTTGAAGAGTATCCGGAAGCTTCAGCTGGTGCAGAATGCAGCGGCGCGAGCAGTTATGAGTGCCAGAAGATCGGCACATGTAACACCTCTGCTTCGCGAGCTGCATTGGGTGCCAGTTTGCTTCCGGGTCCAATTCAAGGTGTTGGTGATTACCTTTAAAGCCCTACATGGCATAGGACCAGGGTACCTGAGGGACCGTCTCGTCCCGATAACGTCGACCCGCCCCACCCGTACATGCAGGGAGGGCATGCTTCGGACCCCCTCAACAAGACAATTCCATCTAGCGGGGTCCAGGAGGCGTGCCTTCTCTGCGATAGCGCCCGCCTTGTGGAATATTCTGCCCCCGGAGGTGAGACTGGCCCCCTCCCTCCTGGCCTTTCGGAAGGCCCTTAAGACCTGGCTTTGCCACCTGGCCTGGGACGACGGAGGTGGTAGTGCCTCCTGGGGTTGGCTTGCCCCATAGCTCTACTATCTATTCTGCGGGTCCAAGCCCATCCTGGATTTTATTTTATTATGTCTTGTTTGTGTTTTTAGATATTTTGTATAGTTTTAAATTTTTATTTATTGTAACCCGCCCAGAGTCCTTTGCATGGGAGATGGGCGGGGAATAAATTTGAATAATAAATAAAATAAATAAATGTAATACTGGTAGGCATGCTCTAAAGAAACCGGACTACACTCATACCTAATTGGTATTCTTGTCTGACAAGGCTTCAGAAATTGGGCTTTAGAGATTCCAGATGGTAGGACTGCAAAAATCCAAATGACCACTAGATGGCAGCAATACAACTTTGCTTACATTGTAAATATTTATCTTTGGGGGAAGAGAGTTTATTTATTAATTTAATAGCATTTATAACCTGCCCCAAACCCAAAGGATGCCTGGTGACATACAATAACCGAAAACAAAATATAATCATTAGGTGGACACCATCAAGCAGATCAGCTGGGGCCAAAAGCTCATTAAAATAGCAAGACATTTTACTTGCTTACAGAGGCTGCCCGTAATCTGGGGAAAGCTGGTCCCAAAGAGTGGGGGCTGTCATGGAGTTGGCCTATTGCCTGGTCCACCCCCATGGAATTCCTGTTGCAGGAAGGAGGAGGATCTTTTTCAGTGCTGTGCTGTAAAGGATTTTAAAGGTAATGCCCAGCACTTTGAATTAGGCTGGCAGCCTGCTGGCAGCCAATGCAGTGATTTTAAAATGGATATTTCTCTACCCTGGCCAGGCTGTCCCCTTAGCAGTAGCTGCCACATTTTGTACTAGCTGCAATTTCTGAGTCGCCTCCAAAGGCAGCCCCATGCGGAGCATGGAGCAGCAGTCCATGCATTCCACCCCACATCAAAATGATTGAAGTATCATAAAAGCACTTTAAATAAATAAATAATCAGCTAGAAATTCTAGGAGCATATTTAGTGCTCTAGTCAACAAGGCAGTGGAAATCTTTTTAGGCATTATGCGTAAGTGCCCTTGATCTGGAGAATGCTGCCTTTAAAAAAAAATCAAACCAATTCTTGAAATAATAATGGTTTGGCCTAGAAAATAGAACAAAGCCACAATCTTCGCTATAGCCCATATGGTTTGGGGATTTTTATTTTTATTTCTTTGTCACTGTTTCCCAAGTATCTCCAAGTTCATAATGAACAAAAAGGCACTTACTTGATTCAGAAAATTCTTAAGGGCTCTGTTACTAACTATTCCTAACATTGCTTTTGGCACTCAACCCTTAAGATTTCTCTTATGGATGTCATAAGAAATTGATTCCTCAGAAGGTTCTGACCAAGTTTCCAAAGTGTTGGTGAAGGAACTGACATTGTCAGGTTAATCCCAAACTTCCCTGTAGCTTTAGTGCTGAGGACACACTTCTGTGACACAGTATAAACCAGAATGTTAACAATGATGGAACACCAGAATTGGCCTTTATAGCCACTTACGGATCCACCGTTAAAATTTTACCTTTGGAAGACAATCTTACTCGGCTACGAGTGATCGCCAATGACATCTGTCCCCATTGTCATGGTCAGATCACACCCTGGTGACCTTGAGATTCTCCTATGCTGCCCCCCTCCACAGGGAGGCAGGGCCAATTTGATTGGTCCGGCCCCGGTGACTGATGGACCCAGCAGGGTTCCAGAGGGAGCTGGGGGTTGTTTCCAAGGATCTGCTGCATGGTCCAGCAGAGGCCCTGGCCGCTGCCTGGAATATGGAGATGGTTGGGGCCTTGGACAGGATCGCGCCTGTGCGGCCTCTCTTGTCCCACCGAACCCAGCACTCCTTGTGGTTTACAGAGGAGTTAAGGGTTCTGAAGTGGATTAAGAGACGTCTACAGCAATGCTGGAGAAAAACACGGTCTGAACCCGACCGAACACAAGCTAGAGCTGCTATTAAGGTCTATCTTGTGGTGGTAAGAGCCACGAAATGTCAATATTTCTCCACTCTTATTGCATCTGCAGAATGCTGTCCAGCGACCTTGTTCAGAGTCACTCAATCCCTTCTGGGAAAGGGTGTCCCAATGATCTATCTTCAGGGCCATGCGGAGGAGTTTTCTGAGCATCTGCAGGATAAAATTGCTTGGATCCATTCTAAGTTGGACTCCAAGTGTGAGACAGGGTCTGTGGAGATGCCGAGGGAATGGGCTTACCCTGTTGTCTGGGAGCAGTTTGACCCTGTTGGGCCTGAGGAAGTGGACAGGATCTTCTGGACTGTAAATGTCACCACCTGTCAACTAGACCCCTGCCCCTCCAGGCTAGAGAAAGCAGCTCGGGAGGTGACATGTGGTTGGGTCCAAGCTTTGGTAAATGCATCCTTGAGAGAGGGGGTGTTTCTGGCCACCTTTAAGGAGGCGCTGGTGTGCCCCCTCCTCAAGAAACCATTGCTGGACCCCACTGTACTGGACAATTTTTGCCCAGTCTCCCACCTCCCCTTCTTTGGGAAGGTGGTTGAGAAAGTGGTGGCGCTGCAGCTCCAGAGGCTTCTGGGTGAAACGGATTATCTAGACCCCTTCCAGTCAGGTTTCAGGCCCAGGTATGGAACAGAAACGGCATTGGTCACTCTTATGGATGATCTTTGGTGGGAGTGGTATGGAGGCAGTGCATCCATCCTGGCTCTTCTTGACCTCTCAGCGGCTTTTGATACCATCGACCATGGTAACCTTTTGGGTCAGCTCGGGGAGTTGGGGGTGGGTGGTGTAGTTCTACGCTGGGTCACCTCCTTCCTCCAGGGCCGGTCCCAATCGGTGTTGATAGGGAGCGAGAGATCTGGCCCACGGCCCCTCCTTTGTGGGGTGCCACCGGGCTCGGTGCTCTCTCCACTCCTTTTTAACATCTACACTGGGCAAGATCATCCGTCATCACGTGTATTGTCAAATGTCCAAGCAGTGATCAGGTGCTCGGGCAATTGGTTCTTTTACATCCAGAGATAATAAGCATGCCAGTGGATAAAGAAACTTTAGCTTTATTATAAACTTAAGCAAACAAAGTCAAACAGAAACACAGTTTAGGCAAATTATACAAAGGCATATAAAAAGCATAGCATAGAGAAAGAAATACATACTGTACATACCAAGCAAGGTGATACCTTTATTCCCTTTGCTACCAGAAACCTGACCAGGATAACGAGAATAAATCCCAAAAGGATGGCTCTTAAGTCCCACAGCACCCAGCGTCCTGAGTCTGTATAGAGGTTCCCCATAATTGATATACTGCCTCTTCAATGGTATGCCATGAAGGCATCTGTTCTTCCCAGTCTATGGCAGCAGGATATCTGGCTTGTATTGCCAGCACACACCAATCAAATAAGGACCCTGCTGCAGCAGCACTTGGCAATACATCAAGGGATGAGGTATCATCAATATGCTGATGATACTCAATTATAAATCTCCATCCCTGGTGAAGTAAGTGATGCTGTGACTGCCCTCTCTCGGTGCCTGGGGGCTGTGGGGGTCTGGATGGGGAACAACAGGCTTCAGCTGAACTCTTGTAAGATGGAGTAGCTGTGGGTGGGAGGCTCCTTGTTATCCGGGAACTTAACATCTTTAGTGCTGGATGGGGTTGCACTGTCCCAGACAGACCCGGTGAATAATCTGGGGGTCCTCCTGGACTCACAACTCCTGTTCAAAGAGCAGGTGGCAGTTGTGGCCAGGAGTGCCTTTGCGCAACTTCATATTGTATGCCAGTTATGCCCTTTCCTGGATCAGGATGCCCTTCAATGTGGCAACCTATGTGGGAAAGATCTCGGGATTCTGGGCCAAGACGCTGCCAAGGGAATGGTCAGATAAGAAACAGCATAGTTCGCAAGTGGATAGTAGGCAGGGCAAGAGGCTCAGAAGAGACCCTCCCTAGTTTCTCGGGCTGTAAAGGAGATTTGGAGGGGGGAGAATTGTACTTTCATACTTGCAAGATTCTGTTTACGTAGCTTTACAATAAAGTAGAATTAGCTCATCTGGTCATGTTTCCTGTCTGGTCTACCTGGTAAGGCTGACAATAAATTACAGTGAGGAAAGATGATAAATATGAAAAACTGGTCTGAGTCAGCATACATTTCCTCTGTGTAATCAAGGATGTTTGAAGGAAATGAGAAATACAATGTACAGCAAGATGACAATACCTTCAAGGCAGCAGCTGGAATAAATAAACTCCAATTTTCCTAGTTATTTGCCATGAAAGCCAGTCAATTATATTACTAAATGCTGATCTCAAAGATTATTCAGTCTCCAGGTGAAACTCATTTATATTTAAGCACCACTTAACTCAGTCCTTGCTTAGAGGCAGATCTCTTCCCATGACAGCCTGAAGCTGTTTACAGCCCACAAACCCAAGAATGGAGCACAGAGATATTCCAGGCCTGGTATTCACACAGGATAGTCATTGACTTGCAAATTGTGACAGGAATCTTTTGGAAGTATTTAACGTGCTGTGCAAATTCAGAGGGTAATGCAAAGAAAACCAAAGTGGAGATGGATGCTGCTGCTGCTCTGTGGTACTTCACATTTTTACTCTTCTGCCACAAACAACATCCAAGTTGCCATAGTTACTATTTAGCAGGGTAGTTGCTTACTGTTGCATCCTCAATTTTAAAGGTAAGAGAGGGCATCACTTCATTTTTATTTGCACACAGCTCCATTTTTTATTTCAGAAAATATCTACGTAAAATGCACAGGCACTCAAAAGAAGACCCTACAGAGAGCTGTTAAATTGTCTTGCAAAAGAAGGATGAAAGTGTGACAAGCATTGCATACACAACTCAGAATCAGAAGGGATATTGATATTTGTCAACTGAGGTCAACTCATTGTATCCTGGCTTGCTGCCTCTTCATCTTCCCTTGTTATGATCAGAGATTCTGAGCCAGACCTGGGCACAAACTGGCTAGTAGCTACTTTCACCAAGCCTTCTGGTAGGTAGGTAAACTCATACAAATCACTCTTTCAGGGCTCCAGGCTTTCCTTGTAGCTGCAGCTAGTTCTCAGACAGAATCCTTTCCCATCTCTGGCCTCACAGCTGTAAAGAAGATGCCTCAGGATATATGATTGGCTGATGGCCTGCATTAGCCTACCATGGTAATGAGAAAGCTTCCTTCAGACCCTTTTCCCCCCCATTGAGCCTGTAAAAAAAAGGTCAACACAAAAGGTCTTTTTGCCCTGCTCAGATAAATGTACCTAATCTTTTCTGTATACAGGTAGTCGTTGTTTAGTGACTGCCTTGTACAGTGACCATTCGCAGTTATGACGGTGATGAAAAAATAACTTTGCAACCAATCATCCCATTTACATCATTCTCAGGTCTGTAAAGCAAAGGAAAGCTGAAGTATGATCATAAGCACAGTTGTGGTTTCACTTAGCGACTATTTCACTTAACAACTGAGTTGCCAGTCCCAACTGTGGTCACTAAATGAAGACTATCTGTAACATTGTACCTCTGGAACTTAATCTCTGATGCTAGAACCCAAGTAACATTTGCCCATGAGCTAGGTGTAACTCCCTGCTGTCCTTGCTGCATGCCTTGTAGCAACATCTGAGGTCTCCTTCGCCTGTCCTTCATACCTCTCTCAGGAACAACATAACTAGGCAACACAAATCCTGGATCAGTGCTGATGGTCTGCTCTTCCATTTTAGGAAAACCAAGCCCTTTCAAGTCAAGTGACCCAAGAGAGCAGAGCGGATGGTTCAGCATGCTGACAACAGGAGGAAGAGGTAGCTAGCTCCACACATGATATGCCTGCCATTTCTATTCAATGGTGCCTTCCTCACTGAGGTTGAGTTGTGAACTGAAGGAAGTCTCATGCGGCATGAGGCTTACCACAAAACCACTCTGTGGTCACAGCTGCTAATGTGCATTTGCCAATTCGGTGGCCTCAGACCACAGACACAACGAACCTCTAAAGATTAACCATGTTTGCAATGCTGCAACTTGTTATACTGCAGGTGCAGTAGTTAAATGTCAGATGGAATGTCACCTCACTCCCTTTTCTGGGCTTGAGGGTTCATAATCCTAACAGCAAATGCTATTGGTACTGTCCCCAGCATAAAAGACAGCCACCTAAACGTGTTACAGTTTTTCCCATATTTTGCTTGCTTTGTTTTTCCATATTGGCTTCTAATGAGGCCAGGCATTCTCACAATGATTGGGTATTTTTCTGAGCATCTGCAGTGGTCTTTTGAAAGAAGCCCTGGAATGCAAAATGCTAAGTTCAAGAGAATATTTTTGCTTTCTGGAATTCAAGGACTAGCTCTGTCCTCTAATTAGAGTTTTGGAAAAATTATATTTCTTTTATTTCATCAATGATTGGTCATATTCACCAAGATAGTCATTTTATATAAGGGTAAGCCCACCTACATTTTAGCTATTTTGTGAAAGGCTTTTAAAATTGATGTCAGCCCTTCAAGGTAGGCCAAGTCAGGAAACAGACCCTGCAAAGGTTATATGAATGCTACTTTACTATTGTAAGGTATAAGAACAGAGTCTTGAAAGCTTGTCAGGGTTTCGCTCTATCCCCTCTCATACCAAACAGGATCAAGGCAGGGTTATTTTGAGGAGGTCTTGGAGGAGGTGTTGGTATGTCCCCCTCTCAAGAGGCCATACTTGGACCCAACCATGCTGGATAAATTTCATCCAGTTTCCAAACTTCCCTTTGTACTGAATGTTATTGAGAACATTGGCACTCAGTTACAGGGGGCCCTGGATAAAGTAGATTATTTGGAATCTTTTCAGTCTGGGTTCAGTCTGGGTTACAGTACTAAAACAGCATTGGTTGGTTGGTTGGTTGGTTGGTTGGTTAGTTAGTTAGTTAGTTAGTTATTATTCAATTTCTATCACCACCCCATCTCCCCCAAAGGGGACTTTGGGTGGTTTACAAAAAATCAAACAATTAGAATAACATATAATACAATAATCATATATATAATTAATTAAAATAAATATAAAATCCAAGAGGCAACAAACTTTTGTTTAAAAGGGCTCTATGGCACCAGCCATCCCCAGGAGGAACTGTTACCCCTCCCTTCCCAGGCGAGGCAGCAGAACCAGGTCTTTAAGTTCTTCCTGAAGGCTGGGAGCAATGGGGCCTGCCTGTGAATGACCTCTGGAGGGCAAAGGATGGAGGTAGCGCAACTGTCCTGGCCCTCCTGGATAATTTTTGAAACCATTGACCATGGAATTTCAAGAGAAAGCATTTCACGAACTAAGAAGTGTTATACCTTATTGCTTGGAAGGCAAAATGAATCTCCATTAGAACTATAACCAAATTAATAACACATCCGATTGTAATGTCCAATGAGATATCTACAGATCACCTTTCCTTCCTATTGTATTTTCTAGTGCTTGTTTCTGTGTAGCGTAGTTGATTAATTGTATTTTGCTTCAAAAGTTAAATTTTATGCAAGCTTTAAGAAACTGAAACCCTCCCCAGAATTTCAGGATAATTTGGAGGGGTGGGTGGGGGAGTGACTATTCTCTAGGTTAACCTTTGTTAGCAGTATATGTGGCATCTGCTGAGTTGTAATATTAATTTATAATACATAATCACTAATATCCTTTTTTCTCCAGCTGAAATTTTCCACGTGAAATTATTCTTTGGTGGTGTATGTCTTTGTATTAATCTGCTTTTAACAGATAACCTGCTACAGCAGGCAACAGTCACCTGTATCTTATATATATACCTGTCAACGTTCATTAATATTTATCATTGAGCTGTCAACACCCAACTATAAAGATCTGACAGATGACATGTAGTAGTAGTCAACGTTTGACAATATCCATCATATCATGTAGCTGTCACCATTTCACTCTATTTGGCAGTGGATATGGTGGACCAATCAGCATTAACAATATCTGACATGCTGCAGAAAAAAAAGAAAAGAAATGAAGAGGAAGAGGAACAAAATCTCATTAAGTTTGTTAAATGAAGCATATTTGGGATCTAACACCCCTTTCAGTGACAAATGTTCTCACATTTTCTCTTCTGATTGATAGTGAAGTTCATAATTTCCTGGTAAGAATGTGAATCTCAACTACCTCTAGCCCTGAAATATGATTAATGAATTCCCTGATTTTTTTTTTTAAATTGAAGTCCAAGCTAAAGAAGAATTCTTTCCCATTTCGCTGTCTCCTGCTTGGCCTCACAGTTGTTGTACCAAGATTATGAATGCATGGGAAATTAATTTTATTTTATTTTTTAATGAATTTACTGGATTTATCTTACCCAAACATATGGGAGACCTGGAATGCACATGTTTTGAAATCAGCGCTTTCCTAAATGTTGTGAAGCAATTTGCTGCACGTAATATGTACAGAAAGCAGATAGGAGATTGAAGTTGGTACAAAATTATCTGTGTCTGAAGAAAATGGATAGAAAAGTACATTATGTTAGGGAGATATGTTGAGGAAATGTAAATGCTATAAAAACATGCACCTAAATGCACATGGTGGGAAAAACACATCCAATTGCATGGTAGTTTTGCTTCTTAAGTTTTAAAATTTTTATGGAAATAAGGCTGAACATGACACATTTACCTCTTCTTTGTCAAGAGCATCAGCAGTAGCAAGGTTTGATTGGAAAACATCTGTCCTCCTTCACTGATACCTTCAACAGTGTCACAGACACAGGCAAGCCCTAGGAAATTTCCTTTTCCCAGAGCCCCTAAGTTTTTTGTACAGATAGCAAATACTCAGAAAATTATTCCAGTGTTATTTTATTTTCTATATTCCACAGAGAGGTGGAGATGACACCTTTGAGCTGCTTTAGTTGTCCCATTGCCACCAAGTTAGGTAATTGCAGTACAAACATTACGTAAGCCTATGGGGACAACTGAGTAGGGACTAGAGAAGATTTTAGCAGGAATACAATCCAGATTGGACTTGGACTTTAAGTCAAATATTTTATCTTATTTCTGTGTGGTTAAAGTGGTGGTGATGAACACAGTTCTGAATGAGATGGCTGTAGAGAGTTTAACCATCACTAACCAGAAATGCCCTGTGTGTTTTGTTCTCCTGATTGTCAATATTTCATAGTCTCTGACAACTCCAATAATACCCCATTAATTAAGCAACAGACCATTTTGATGTTGATGAGGATTCTTTCAATCGTTGTTACATTTTTTAAATTCAAATGTTAAATCAAATGTCAAATTATGACACAAAAAGTTTTATTTATTTACTGACTTATTTCTTCAATTCATATAGCTGCCCAATTCAAAACTACTCTGGGCAGCTTGGAATAAATTTAAAATCAGACAAAAACATCGTATCTTGAAAACAAAACTGGCAAGTAAGACCCATCATTCAAATCCATAAACACACCTCTTTAAAACATTTCTCAGTCGGACTCACTCAGTGCCCTGGCCCATGAGAACAGCCAGATCTTCAGTGCCTTTCGAAAGGCCAACAGATTTGGGGTCATCCAAATTTTTTTGGGGGTGGTAAGTTGTTCCACAGTGCAGGTGTCATGGCAGAGAAAGTCTGCTTTCTGAATACCCCTCAGATGGTGCTGCTTGATAAAGGGACCTGGAGCATACCAACTCTGTTCAAATCTGGTGGGGTAGGAAGGATTAATAGGAGATAAGTTGTCCCACAAACATTGCCAAATGGTTTATAAAATGTAAGAGCAGACCCTGCTATCCAATCATTCTTTTCAATATGGTTTGCAAAACTGTTTTGGAACATTAAGAAGACACTTCATGTTACTCCACTTGATAAAGTAGTGAAGCCTGTCTGTCATGATAACTGCTGAACAACTACTGTATCATGAAAATCAAGACACTGTATCTCAAGCCGCAACAAATCGAGCTAATTTATGCATTAATTTTGTTAACCAAGGTAAGTGAACGGCAAATAAATACAAGTGCAGTTTTCCGTTTATACATATACACATCAAGTATGGCACTAACATTCAGCCAAGCTGACAAGTTATTGGAAAATTACAAAATTAGACAGAATGTTTTAGTGATGTAATTACATAAATAATATACTGCATAAACAAAAGAAAATGAACCCTGTGCTTCCTCTTCCTTAATCTGAAGCTTTCAGCATGCTGACTTTTATGCTTCAGAGAGTTAAGAGCCATGCATTTTAAATAGGAAACTTGATTTTGCTTTCCATTTTGTTTCTCTTCAGTGAAAAGAAGCATTCTATTTACCCATCACCCATTTAGACCCCCTAATTCACAGACATACATGCACGTTATGAAAATAAAATTATCACACAAATGCAACTGTCTTTCAAACAATTAACCACCACTTTGTTAGTTTGCTAAGATGATTGCCTTGATTTTTATTGAAGACAATGATGAAATATTGCATTTTGGGGTCAATTTTTTTCTTTTTCTTTTTTCTGTTGGTATCTTTAAGTAGCAAAGTAGTGGAAATGTTGGCACTCAGCTCAGAGATTCAAATCCTTTCTAACATTGTTAAAATAATTCAATATAATTTGTTTTTGTGGTTAATTTCTTATCAATTATACCGTATACTGAGCACTATCTGTCCAACCTTGGTGACTCCTTTGTCCACTTACTGATATTATATTATTATATTTCTGCATCAATTATTTTTTCTTTTTCTGTTTTTCTCCTTTTGCTTGTTCATTCTTTTTTTCTTTTTCTTTGAATAATAATACATTTTAAATAATATCAGTTTTCAGCCACCTTCTCAATACACAATCTCTTACCTGTCCTTGGCCCTATTTTTTTCAAGAACAAGTGCAGAAGCAGTGATGCATGCAGAGAGATAACCCAGAAAAAGTGCTCATCCATTTGGAGAGAAATCCTGACAAACAGATGAATGCCTAGATAAGGGGCATGGTGGCTCAGCGGGTAAGACGCCAGGCCTGTCGACCAGAAGATCGCAAGTTCGGAGGTTCGAATCCCTAGCCCTGCATGACGGAGTGAGCTCCCGCACTAGCTCCAGCTCTTGCCAACCTAGCAATTCGAAAGCATGCAAATGCAAGTAGATTAATAGGTACCACTTTGGTGGGATGGTAACAGTGTTCTGCGCGTGTCATGCAGCCACATGACCATGGAAGCGTCTTCAGACAACGCTGGCTCTTCGGCTAACAAACGGAGATGAGCACCGGCCCCTAGAGTCAGTCACGACGGCACAAATGTGCGGGGCGAACCTTTACCTTTACCTTAGATCAGATACTACTGGCTGAATGCACAGGGTAGCTCACACACATAGGCGACTGTGAAAATGCAGTGTGATCAAATATCTTGGTTACATCTGAGCATCTATTTTTTAGCATTTATGATGGGTGATTTATTCTCGGGTGTTATGTCCTCTAATTTTTGTATTATTGTAATTGTTTTTATTTTTAAAATTCTGTTCACCACCCAGAGTCACTTGGTGAGATGGGAAGCCAGACAAACTGAAATAGATAGATAGATAGATGATAGATAGATAGATACATAGATAGATAGATAGATAGATAGATAGATAGATAGATAGATAGATAGCTTTACAGGCACTTAAGAATCTATTAATACCGAGATGGATGAAAATAGAGCTTCGAGAAAACAGATCAGGAACTTACTGTCCCCACATGTAGGTCCAACTATCTGATTAGGAATAATTTGACCAACTCTTGTCTCATTTGGCTTTTCTTTATCTATCAGAGGTGTGATGCTACAACTCAATTGCCAGAAAAATTACCTTAATTGTCCTAGATGTTGCTGGGTAGATTTTTCTAATTTCTCATGTACACTAAGAGAAGACCATAATTCAGGGCCTGCTGTCTCTGACAAGATATCTGGAATTGGAATCAGTGTACTGTATTTTGAAGCCCAATTAACTTTAAATTGAAAACAAGTACTTTACTGCACAAGCCAGTCTACTCTTCTACTACATCACATGTAGCCTCAGTTGTGCACACATTCAAAACAATTATAGCTTCCACACTGGAATTCTAGACCCCAATAGCAGCTCGACAATGAAATTGCCTTTTACTGAAGTACAGCACAATAGCAGCCAATTTAGTGACTTCTTAAAAGACATTATGTCACAATCAGAATGGTTTAGGTATTTTTGGTTTTCCTGTTATGGGTTGGTCTTCCAGTCAGTCACCTCTTCTTTTCTTTGATATATGTTATTTTTTAATTCATTGTAAACTGCCAAGAGCCTTTGCACAGTTGGCCTTGAAATTGTAATATTAAATTAAATTAAATTAAATTAAATTAAATCTGTAGCCCTTAAAATTAAACAATTTGATATAATACAATAGTCAATGGCTACAGATGGATATTATTAGCTAACTGAAGGCATCGTCATGCAACAAAATCATAATGACACCAACCCTTGAGTAAATGCTCATCTCCAGGATAACCGGTCAAACACAGTGAGTGAATAATTGTATTGGACAGACATGGCTGACCTGGTGTCCTTCAGATTTATTGGACTATAATTCCCCATTCCTATTATATATGTTGACTTGTAAATATGGGAGTTGGAGTCCAGTATATCTGGAAGACGGCAGCTTTGAGAAATCTGTTTAGGGACAATAAAACCCCAAATTTCAATGATGAGATGTTTCCCATAAAACACTATGCTGTGATAGTCGAAACGATAAAAATAAATCTAAAAACAAACAGTTTGTAACATTAAAAAAAGTAATGAAAGCAAGCTGGAGGACTAGGCTAGAAATTCTATTGTTCTCGCTCATTTATTGAAAACATTCAATCTCAGCATTTCAAAATAATTGATAGTTGAGCATAAAAGAAAACAAATATTATCAAACACTGCCAACTTTTATGAGAGCTGTATGAGAGTTTCCTTTCTTATTTGTTCTTTGCCTTCTTATTTTCTGTATTACGTTTCCGGCCAGTTTATCAAATGCTTTGCTGTTGCATATTTACAGAGGTGACTACCCAATGTATTAAAAAGATATCAAGCCATGAAAAAGCTAAGCTAAAATTATATTAAATGCATACATAACCAACCCAGCTTCCAAAAAACTGGCAGAATAAATAGGTTTTTTACAGGGTTCCTAACATTCAAAAATGATGAAACTGAGGATCTGAGGCTGCCACTAAAAATGTCTTGCTTCCATCTGCTATATGTCTGAGCTTCTTTTAGATAACCTCATCTGCCAGAAGATAATTTGTGGAAGCTTGCCTTCCTCAATACTGCCAGCATTGCTATTTAAATGTGCTCTTCGTTTGCAATCTTCAAATAACAGCTGAAGTAGAAGTCAGTGCTGTAACAGTTTAAAAGGTGTAGAAAATATACGGGGCCTACAGTATATCAGTGATGTTTCAAACCGAAATGTTATTTATTACTTTTATAACTAGACTTCAGAATGGCATTCACTGGCCTCATCACCTATTTTATTTTCACCACATTCCTGAGTGGTAGATTAGGGTAAGAAATAATATTTCAATACTTCACGACTGAATAGGGATTTGAACTGCAGAACATGTCCTACCTACAGTAATTAGAAAGCAGTCAAGTTACAACCATTCCTAATATATAGGATTGGCAGCTACTTTGTTATTAAATTTCAAATCAGCCTGAAAGTCTGTGGGTTGGAAAGAGCCAGGTCTAAAGCTTCAGTAAGAAACATGTTATGCATAGCTTATAGAATTAGTTCATGTACCGTAGAGAACATTTCTGACTTGCTATCCCATACAAGTACCAGTGAAACTCCTTGGCCTTAGATATATCAAGTAGGATCTGCTAAGCCTGTCTGAGCCAATTTAGATTTGCTTCAATGAAGTGGTTCACAGTGTGGAGGCAAGATGATTCGCTTTGTCAAAGCAAATAAACAATGCAATTTATTTCAAGAAAGCAATTTGTGCTGCCTCAAAGGGTCTTCTTGTCTCCAACATGTCACTTGCCAAGGCCAAAAGAGGCTTCACTAGTGTTGTTGTGCTTTTTGAGCATGACTTCTGGCTTTGACAAGGTCATGCTGGAGAATGCAAGTGGCCCATCCTCCCACAATGCCAATGCTTTGTCAAGGGATACTGGAGGACACACTGCTCACCTCCATCACCAATTGGGGAAAACATTGCAAAAGAATGGTTGAAGTTTTTTGATGAATACCACCAGAGGAGCTGCAAAGTATGCTTTTCATCAGCTCTTGTGGACAGTGCTAGAGAAGAAGCTGTGGTTAGGAGGAGCTGCAAAGCAAAACAGTGCAAAGCAAAGGAACATGGCCACTTTACTTTGCTCTTTATGAAGCATCTGCAAGTGTGCAAGACCACTTCATTCCAATGTTGGTTGAAGTGAATTTCCCCTTTGGAGATTAGCATAGCCTTAAGATCTTCCTGTTATTCAGTTGAGACTCTAAACCAGCCTTTCTCGACCTTTTGACCCTGGAGGAACCCTTGAAATATTTTTCAGGCCTCAGGGAACCCCTGCACATTCAGGCTCAAATATAGGCCAGAGGTTACAAAATTATTACATTTGTTTCATGAGTAGGCCTGTATATATGCATTAACAGTGTTCTTAAACTGAAAATAAAGAATGAAACTTACCTTTTTAATGTGAAGTTGCCCAAATTTCAAATAATTTTTTAAATAAATTGTGATCTCCCAGGGAACCCCTAGTGACCTCTCATGGAACTGAGAGGCGGGAAACTGAACATGGGGGCGAGGGAGATAGAACACAGGGAGATGAGTCACCAAAGTCTGAATGCCTGTGTTATCAGTGTATGTGACTAACCAGACAACACCAGACCCTCGGGCAGAGTAGATAAGAATGTTTACCAAGAAGGTAGATTAGGATGTTTATTAGGAAAATAGGTTAGGATGTTTTCTAAGAAAGTAGATGTTTATTACGAAAGTAGGATGTTACTCGGAAAAAGGTATAACTGCTGAACAAGAAGCCTGCCTGTGATAGCACGTAAAGGATGAATGGCTTAATCAGATAAGCGCTGTCCATGGTATAAAAGTTCTGTTCGCTATGTGTTTGGGACTCTCTTCTCTAAGGGAAGGAGTCCTCCTTTGTTACAGACGTCTCTAATAAACAAGTTGATTCTCCCGCTCTGTGTGTTCATTGGCTTATCGCACCGGGCGAACGAGCAAATTGCTGTTTGCGGCCAACAATTTTGGCGAGCCAGCCAGGAGGTAGAGGCTAGGTTCACAGCAGGATCACCTTAAAATGAATGCCTTGTGTTTAATGTTATCCTTCCTCTTAGCCGCCACGGAGGGGGGGGGGACAAGCCCTACACTCTTCAGTGGCAGATTTGCCTCTGTAGATGGTGCCATGGTGAGACAGCACCACCTCAGAGGAACACTCATGCAATTATCCTGTATCATGAACCGCTAATTGGCTGTATTATAGGGAATGGCCTGGCTGCTCACATCAAGAAGTGATAGCACAAGGGGTGAATGTTGCTGCTCCCAAATTTGCTGGAGAAGGTCTACTGAAGTCTGAGCAGCAGCAAACCTTTCTAGAGGGATGACAGGTTGGGGTGGTGTTTTGTTTTCCAAGCGGCTGTATTCTGGTTTACAGGAGAGGGCATCTGCTCATTGATTCCACCCCCTAGGAATGTACGTTACTTTGAAATCAAACCGAGAGAAGAACAGGGACCACCGGATCTGCTGTTGGTTTAATTTTCTGGCAGTCTTTAAGTGTTCCAAATTCAGGTGGTTGGTTCGCACTTTCACAGAATGTTGAGCCCCTTCCAGATGGTGTCGCCAAACCTTGAAAGCCACCTTAATAGCCAGAAGTTCTTTGTTCAAAATAGTATAGTTTCTTTCTGTAGGCGCAAGCTTCCAGGAGTAATAAGCATACTGAAACAGGGTGTCTGTCTGCTGATCTGCTTGAAACAATACTGCCCCAATGGCCACATTTGAAGCATCGGTCTCCATTAGGAATGGCTGTGAGGGGTCCAGATGCCGGAGGATGGGTTCAGAGGCGAAGGCAGCCTTCAGGATTTCGAAAGATCGTTGCTCGGCCTCACCCCAATTAAACTTGGTTCTTTTTTGTAGTAAATTGGTCAAGGGTGCGGTAAGTGCAGCAAACTGGGGTATGAACACATGATAATAATTGGCAAACCCTAATAAACGTTGCACATCCTTAGCCCAACATGGGGGTTGCCAAGTCTGGAGTGCTTCAACCTTGCCCGGGTCCATGGAGATGCCAGTAGCGGAAATATGATTCCCCAAAAAAGTCAATGGTGGTTTGTGCAAACTGGCATTTCTCCAGCTTGGCGTAGAGACAATGTTCTCATAGGCACTGTAACACGGTTTTTACATGTTGTGTGTGTTCTGCTGGAGAGGAGGAGAAGACCAGGATGTCATCCAAATAAATTATGATGTACTTATCAAGGAGGTCCCAGAACACATCATGCATAAAGTGCATGAAGACCCCAGGAGCATTGGATAACCTGAACGGCATTACCGTGTATTCAAAGTGCCCTTAGTGGGTACGAAACACAGTTTTCCATTCATCCCCCTCCCAGATCCGCACTAGATTGTATGCACCACGCAGGTCCAGTTTGGTGAAGGCTTGAGCATTACATAAGTGTTCCAGGAGCTCTGAGATTAACGGCAGTGAGTAACGATTTTTTATGGTAATCTGATTTAATTTTCTATAATTACAACACAATCTCAGTCCCCCTGACTTTTTTCTCACAAACAGCACAGGGGCAGCTACAGGAGAAGAGGAGGGCCTGATAAATCCCTTTTTCAGGTTCTTGTCAATAAAGTCTCTGAGAGCTGCCAGCTCCAGTTTGGACAAGGAGTATATGCATCCCATTGGAAGATTGGCACCAGGAACCAGATTGATGGGACAGTCATAGAGCTGGTGGGGTGGATGTTGGTCAGCCTCCTTCTCACTGAACACATCCGCATAGTCCATGAATTGAGGAGGAGATTCTGGAGAGGTAGGGCTGGCTGCCCTGCAGCGAGGGTGTTTAACACATGAGTCTTGCAACAAGGATTCCTGAATGTAACAACCCTTGAGGACCATACAGACAATATGAGGATCGTGGGCCTGAAGCCACTCAAGCCCCAACACAAGAGGGAAATGAGGTGCACCAGCCAGGTAGAATTCCACCCATTCTAGGTGACTGTCCATTCGCATTTGTACGGGGTCGGTGCTGAGGCCACGGTCCCTGAACGTAGCGGCTGCCCATCGATCATCTCAGCTACCTAAGGAGGGGCTACCACATGCTGTGGAATATCCCACTCCTTGGCAAACTTTTCATCCATAAAGTTTGCAGTGGGCCCTGAATCAATCATGGCACAGACCGGTAAAGCTGGCCTTTCTGGAATCTGTAAAGTCACAGTCACGACAAGGTGTTTGGCAGGAGTAACATGGGGCATCTGGGATTGGCTAGCTGCCAACTTGGCCCATCCTAAATGCCCTTCTAGGCTGGGCTGAACCCATTTCCTGATGGGGAAGGTCTGACCTTCTTTGAGGGGCAAGTGGCGGCGAGGTGACCCCGGCCTCCACAGTACAGGCACAACCCTTCACATTGGTGCCTGTCCTTTTCTGCCTGAGTAAGGCAAGGCCGAGCACCCCCCACTTGCATGGGCTCTTCCACAGGAGTTTCCCTGGGTTCCTGAGATGTGATGAGTAGGGTTGCCATTGAAGAGCGTTGCCTCGCCTTTCACTGCTGGAGGCAGCCATCAATGCAGAGACATAGGTGCATGAGAGCCTGGAGGGTCTGTGGGCACTCAGTCTGGGGCAGCTCATCCAAGATCTCTGAGGACCCTCCTGGAATTGATCCACCAAGGCCTCATTATTCCACTTCAAGTCCTGAGCTAGAAGATGGAAGTCAATAATATACTCTGCCACTGGCTGGCGACCCTCCTTTAGTTCTCTAATGCATCTATTTGCAGTTTGAGTTTTAACAGGATCTTCATACATTAGCTGCAGTTGTCAGCTAAACTCATCAAAATCATCTAGCAGGGGGCTCTGTTGTATAAGCAGAGGAGTAGCCCATCTAGCTGCAGAACCCGACAACAAACTTATTAAAAATCCCACCTTATGGCGCTCTGTCGGTAAGTCTTCAGGGCGGAGACTAATGTAAAGGTTGCACTGAGCAAAAAAGGTGGGAAACTGAGCTAGCATCCCATCAAATTTTTCCAGCACAAGGACTGGGCATTTTTGACATGGGGGTGCAGCTGCTGCAGTGGAAGGTGGTGAGGACTGGAGCTGAGTCAGCTGAGCTGTAAGGAGAGCGACTGGCTGTGCAAGTTGTGCATTTTCTGCGAGAAGCTGCTCCACATATATTTTTTTTGCCTGAGCAAACAAGTGTCTCCTATTTCCCCAGAGAGGGGGTTTTGGTTGGGGACAAACTGTCCTGTCCCATCCCAATCACACACAATACACCAGGGAGGCAGTTGTAAAACTTTACTGAGAAACTTGTGAGGTAAACTTGTGAGGTAAACTTTGCTGAGAAACGTGTGAGGTAAACTTGTGAGGTAACGAACAGGTGGCCAGGGAGTGAGCGCAAACACACACACACACACACTACAAAAACAAGCCTCAAAAGTCCCACGAGCTTGCCTTAAGGGAGTTTCACATTCAAAACACGATTAGTCAAGTGAGTCCAAGAGTCAGGTCACAAGGTTTTCTGATCAGGAATCCAGGCACATGGAGTCCGGTAAGCAGGTGGTTCCCCAATGAACAGTCTGGGCTTGCGGCTCCCTTTTTATAGAGGCAGACCCTGGTGGAGCTTATTTAGGAGGGGGAGGCTACTTCCTGCCGACCTCCACTGTTCCTCTCTCCTTTCTTGAGCACTGGGAGGGGGCAGCAGCTCTGAGTCTTTGTCTTCACTAATCAGCAGCATCTGTGCCTGCTGCTCACTGACCAGCCCCACCTCCTCTGACTGCTCAGGTGGCCGTTTATCTAGAGCTGTCTGCTCGCCCTCCATCTCTACGTCAGAGGCTGGCTGCCCATCCTCGTCATCTGACTCTGACTCCGAGCCCAAACCCCCCATGGACTCTGAGCCTGAGCCCCCCATGACACACTCTGTGTGCTCACTGGCTTATCACACCAGGCGAATTAGCAAACAGCTGTTTGCGGCCAACAGAACTGTAGGGTTTCACGAAACCCTGGCTTAGAAACCCTGCTCTAAACCTTAATTTGAGCCATATCATGCTGAATGGCAAGCAAAATCACCCCAGAATGTAGCGTCATTCCAAGAACACATATTCAAAACCTTAATAATGACTGAAGACAGCTGATTCATCCAGGAGTAGTTCTGGTGCCAGTATCGCTTTCATATAGGCAGCCTTGAAGTTTTCACTACGCATGCCCGGCAAAGGAAAGGAACAGAGGAAGAACAGAACCCTCTTCTGTTTTCCCCAGAGTAAGAACTATCTTACTAAATGGCTGTCCTATCAGCCTTGCAATTGCAGCCAGTTGTGATTCCAGCAGTAAAATTATTCAATGCCCGGTGGAAATATAATATATAGAATGTGCAAAGAAAGGAAGAAAAGAATGAAAAGATAGAGTGGGAATGGAATAATTTAAAATTGGATAGCATAAAATGATAAGAGCTGGTTTGCTGTTTGTAGTTGTTATCTTTAATCATATATTTACTTTAAGGCATCAGACTTATGCAGATTTACAGTACCTAAAGGTCAATTCCATGGAACTGAATGTACCATTAGAACAGACATGTATGCTGTGCTGTTAATCACCCACTGATTTTTAAAAATTCATTGTTGTTCTGTATATTTGTAGATCAGTGAGATATAAATATTTAAAAAATACTGAAGGCCATTTACAATGTAATTCTCCAGTCTCTTCAAAATGAATGTCCACCCAATCCAATAGTTGATTCACAAGTAAATAGATACAGGATGTGGCCTCCACTTTTACATACTAATAATAGAAAGCTTAGGTTGAAAATAATTAGATCAAAATTCCAGATATAATCATGCAGCAATTTTAACAACTTTACGCTAATGGTGGAAGATTCGAGATAGCAATTTAGCTGTCTGTTGAGCTATTAAATACACCACAGAATGCAGAATAATAGAAATAAGCAATAGACAGAAGATAAAGTCACACCTATGATAATATGTATACGTATTACTCAAATATTCTCCAATCTTACCACCTTCTTAGACACCTTTATAGTATGTGCTAAACCCACAATTGCAGCCAAGAAATGAAAACATTTTACTTCATGGGAGAGAATCAGGTTAATTAGGGGTTATGATTTATACAGACAAGGTAATATGACTGATATAGGAGTTCAGTTACCAGAAAGTAATTTTGTATATGCAAATTTTAAAATGGTGTTAAAAGAGAACAGTGATACTGGATTTATTTCAAAGATTGTAAGCTTGTTCTGAACAATTGTTTGCATGAATTTAAATATATGAAAGCACTATCTCAAAAATGTACTATATTTTCCTAGGTTGTCTTTGTAATTCAGAGTAACAATTAAGGAACATTTTAAAACTTAATATGAAATCAGGCATATTATTTTTCAGAAAGCTGGCTTTATTTATTTATTGATTGATCACATTTCTTCACTGCCCATCTCAGCAAGCGACTCTGGGCGGTTTACAATCAAATTAAGATAATAAAAGATTATAATATCATAAAAACAGATTCATTATAAAAATATAAATATAAAATATAAAATACAAGATGGTGAAACAACAGTCTCAATAAATTTTCCCAGAGCCTCATCAAGGTGCCAACCACCCCCATGATTGTCTATCTCCCCTCCCACCCCAAGCGAGGTGGCACAACCCAGTTTTGACTCCCTTTCGGAAGGCTGGGAGAGTGGGGGCCTGCCTCACCTCTTGGGGTTAACTTATTCCACAGGCGGGGGCCACGGCAGAGAAGGCCCTCTTCCTGGACCCTGTCAATCGACAATCTCTCATGGACAGGGTCAGTAACATGCCCTCTCTGCCTGACCAGGTAACTTTTACCTACCAAAGTTATGTGTCTACTGATACACAGTGTATTGTGTTGCTAATGGTAGTTGAGAGTAGTTGTAACAAATCATTGAAGAAGGATTTATGCACATATGATGGCAATAATTAGGATATTATGTTGTATATATGATTCATTTTGTACTATTTATATTGCTTTTATTCTTATATGTTTCATATACTATTGGTATTTGGATGATTGTCATATTATGATTGTCATAAAAACATAATTGATCAAATTAATATTTTTTAAAACTTTGATAGGCTTTATCTGTTTATCTATATTTCTGATTTGTCAAATAGCACCTGGACACTCATGGAGCTTCTAAAAGCATCTATGAAGGGTTTTTTTTTTTTTGGAGGGTATTTGGGAATGTTGGGAGGCTATTAAAATATGCCATCATCAAACCTTAGCTTTGGAGAACTTGGCCAGGACTGCCTTCAAGAACTACCCCAAAAAATCATTAGTAGAAAGAATGGATGTTTAATTACCACAAATCGCTTGAACAAAGATTCTGAATAGACCTTTTTCTCTCCAGTCAGCCAATAGGAAATTATTTATTTATTTATTTATTTATTTATTTATTTATTTATTTACTTACTTTATTTTCTATCCTGCCTTTATTATTTTTATAAATAACTCAAGATGGCGAACATACCTAATACTCCTTCCTCCTCCTATTTTCCCCACAACAACAACCCTGTGAGGTGAGTTGGGCTGAGAGACTGTGACTGGCCCAAGGTCACCCAGCCGGCTTTCATGCCTCAGGCGGGACTAGAACTCTCAGTCTCCTGGTTTCTAGCCCGTTGCCTTAACCACTAGACCAAACTGGCTCTTAATAGCAGCAAAACACTGGAACTCTGGGAAGGAGGAATTTGGTGAGAAATTGATTAGTTGGAAGCCTCTAAACTGCCTTTGTACCAAGGTCGTGCCCTGTTGCAGTTTTCTTGATGCCTTCTTAATTCCAACATGATGTGAACACCAAAAGAGGAGCAACTCCTTTAAAGAGCAACTGACAGATACAGTGAGGGTGCCCACACCAGATCCAAGTACTGCATACCTCTGTTAAAGATAAGAGCAGCATTAATTTCCATGCATATTACAACTGAAATTATTAAAAAGTCTGAATTGTTGCAATATAATTTTATGAGAAATTTATTCCCTGCAGTAAGGAGGTTGGTAGAGAGATATTTATAAAAAGTTAAAAAATGATCAGAATAGATGGAGAGTTATTGAAAGTTTGGAATACTACAAATGGAGCTGTACCTTGCCTGCTATGGAGCTATGCAGAATGGATTTTGCTGTCAATAGGGATGAGCAAAGACAACTGGTCTACTAGCAGGGGACCAATATCTATTCTTGGTATAATAGAATGAAGTACTAGAAATAAATAAGTAAATAATGGATTTCTAAGGTGTCCTCTCACTTAATGCACAAACTGTTTTCATTTCAAGACAATCTGAAAATGCACGGGGCAATTGCAAGCAGCCACACAATCCTATGAAGTTATCTGCATAACCATCTGAGAAAGACCGCAAACACGTGGCAAAACCTCAATTTTTAAAAAGCACCACTGCATTTCACATCTGTGAGCCAGAAGGGTCCAACTGCTGGTGGTTCACTTACCCCTTTGCTATCCCGGTCATTATTTCCCCCCTCCAATTGTTCTATACCTGCCTTTCCTCCATCCTCAAAGACAGACAGTTACCTGTAATAATGACACAGGGCCTGGGTTCCTCTGGGATATTCTTAACCTGTTCAGTGCTATTTCATAAACTGTTACCCCCTTGTAGTCCCTACTTGGTGATAAAGGTACAATGGCCAGACATGGAAGACACAAAGTAGAAGCGGAAAGTGTAATATCGCCCTATATCTTTCCTGATGTATTAAGAACTGCAGAGTGATGTCATCATACCCATTTTGTACTGGGGAAATGAATACTGCTTCAGAGCATGCCCTTTGCATAGCTCTAGCATCTAGCATCCATCAGAAAAGAAAGAAAAAGCACTGAATGAAGATATATACTCTGTGTGTGTGTGTGTGTGTGTGAATACACACACACACAACACACACACACCCTTTCTAAGTGACTCCCTAATTTTTAGCTTGAAGTGAAGGTGAGTAAGTGGAGATGTGATAAAACTCTAGAATCATGCATGATGTGGAAAGGATAGATAAAGAGAAGTTTTTCTCAACCTTGTAATATTAGAACTTGGAGGCATCAATTAAAACTAAATGTAGGGGAAATAAGGAAGTACTTCTTTACATAGCCCATAGTTAATTTGTGACATTTGTTGCCACCAGATGTGGAGATAGACACTAACTGAGATGGGGGCTGGACAATTATGGATGATCAGGAAACTACCTTTGATGGCATTTTGTTACTTTCCAAATCATAGGTGGCCAGCATGCCTTGAACAGAGTATCAACTGCCTGTAAGCAACAGCAGAAGAGACCCATCACTCTCCTGTCCATAGCTGAAGGCTTCCTGAATGCATCTGGGTGACCACAGCATGACACAGAATGCTGGATGAGATGGCCCTAACCAGCAGGGCTCTTCTTCTGTTTTTAATGGACGAGATGTCATAACACAGAGGTGATTACATTGGAAGGAGTCATAAAAGCAATTGCTTGGCTTGAATGGGCTTGTCTGTGATTTAATACTGTTTTACTGAGGTCAGGAAGTTAAGAGCACAGGATTAATCTTCCACAGCTGCAGAGGAGGCTTGTGTTTTAACATCAGCTTGTGTGCTTTGTTTCTTGACAATGACAGGAATTTATCATAAATCTTAATGTGAAATAAAGACTTCAGCTGAAAATGCATGAGGCAGATGAGAACTCCCTGGCTCATCCTCTATGGCTCTTCTACCTCCCAACAGACCTTACTAGAGCGGGGACCTTTAAATTCCTGCCCTTAGTTTTAGCTACAGTCTTCTAATCGCATCATCTCTCAGCATATGTGTAAATTCATCAGTCTGAAGTGAATGGCTTTAATATTTACACTGTCAAACATAATAAATACAGAGGAATTAAGAGCTAACCTTAAGGAATTAAGAGCTAACACAAGCAGGCAAAACAAAAACAACAACAACCAACCCAGCTTCTATTAGCATACCTGAATTTCTGCCACAGCCCCTCTATGTCCCCGGGGAAGAGGGTAAAAAAAAATCAAAATTATGGTCATGATCACATGACTGAGGCCCTGCCCATTTTTATGGGTGATGAACATAAAAGGACAGGCCTTCAATATTTTTTTATTACCCCAACCCCCCTATGGACACCCAGTGGATATACCATAAATAGATGTCTATGAAGGTTCTCAGTCATCCAGGTGGAATTGTCTGTAGCTTGAATCATGTCAACTGGATTTCTATTTTCTCAGTGGAAACGTTTCGCTCCTTATCCAAGGAGCTTCTTCAGTCTGAACAAAGTTAGTAAGGGAATCCTTAAATATGTTTCTAGGTGGCTGTGTGACCTTACACCTGGGGCTAGGTCATGGTTATTTTGAGATGTTGTTTCTAAGTCCCTTTATCATCTAAAGGAGGATCGTTAAGATCACCATGCTGCTGTTGAGCTTGTGAAAGATAAGACCATTTCGCAAGCTCAACAGCAGCATGGTGATCTTAACGATCCTCCTTTAGATGATAAAGGGACTTAGAAACAACATCTCAAAATAACCATGACCTAGACCCAGGTGCAAGGTCACACATCCACCTAGAAACATATTTAAGGATTCCCTTACTAACTTTGCTCAGACTGAAGAAGCTCCTTGGATAAGGAGCGAAACGTTTCCACTGAGAAAATAGAAATCCAGTTGACATAGATAGATAATCAGAAAAACTAATAAAGGGTACTTTTGGAGTCAGAAGATTATCCTTTAAATTAGGGGTGGGCAATGATTTTTGCTGGGGATACAACTCGTCCACTTGATTAGTTGACAGACTGCTGGAGGCCTTCTGATGACTTGGTAATATCACTGCAAAGGGTATGGTCTAAAATTTGTCACATTTTTAACAGATTTTCAGTTTGGGGGGATTTTAAGAGTAAGAATGGGAAAGTTTTACCTCTTAAAACCCTCTCATTCTCCTTATTTTTGCAAGATGAGCAAAAAGTGTCAGGCTAACAACATCTGGAATTTTGCCACCAAATTTCAGAGGGCTGAAATGGGTGCTGGAGACTATGTTTTCTCTGTAGATTAGCTGTACATGTACACTTCCGTTTACTGAAACATATGCATTCTGCATAACTGTTTGAATCCTAAGTTTCTTCCCTGTTCATGTAAGGAAAGGAACAAATTTTGTCAACTCCATGTTCCATATGCAGTTGCCTGCACCACATAATAGTCCATCCTAAGGGTTTCCAACATACAGGAACACATTTGCAGACAAGGCAGAGAGGAAGTGAGAACATGAAGCCTCTGTACAGAACATGGACACATTCATGTTATCGGAAAGAACATTTTAGTCTATAATACAATGTGCAAAACTGTAAACGGAAAAATGACCCAGTAAATTATAGCCCCTTCATGGATCACATCCTTGTCGTGGCAAAGGGGCTTGCATAACTCAATGAAGCCATGAGCTATGCCATGCAGGGCATCCATGATGGAGAGTTATGACAAAACGTGGTCCACTGGAGGAGGAAATGTCAAACCACTCCAATATCCTTGCCAAGAAAACCCCATGGACAATATCAAAAGACTAAAAGATATGACACCGGAAGATGAGCCCCTAAGGTTGGAAGGTGTCCAATATGCTACTGGGGAAGAGCGGAGGGCAATTACGAGTAGCTCCAGAAAAAGTGAAGCGGCTGGGCCAAAGCCAAAAGGACGCACCATTGTGGATGTGTCTGGAAGTGGAAGGAAAGTCTGATGCTGTGAAGAACAATATTGCATAGGAACCTGGAATGCAAGATCTATGAATCAAGGTAAGCTGGATGTGGTCAAACATGAGATGACAAGATTGAACATTGACATCTTGGGAATCAGCGAACTAAAATGGACAGGAATGGGCGAATTTAATTCAGGTGACCATTATATATACTACTGTGGGCAAGAATCCCTTAGAAGAAATGGAGTAGCCCTCATAATCAATAAAAGAATGGGAAAGGCAGTACTAGGGTACAACCTCAAAAACGATAGAATGATCTCAGTTTGAATCCAAGGCAAACCATTCAACATCACAGTAATCCAAGTCTATGCTCCACCACTGATGCCAAAGAAGCTGAAGTTGACTGGTTGTATGAAGACCTACAACACCTTCTACAACTAACACCAAAAAAAGGTGTCCTTTTCATCATAGGGGACTGGAATGCTAAAGTAGGAAGTCAAGAAATAACCGGAATAACAGGCAAGTTCGGCCTTGGAGTACAAAATGAAGCAGGGCAAAGGCTAATAGAGTTTTGTCAAGAGAACACGCTGGTCATAGCAAACACTCTTTTCAAACAACACAAGAGACGACTCTACACATGGACATCACCAGATGGTCAATACCTAAATCAGATTGATTATGTACTTTGCAGCCAAAGATGGAGAAGCTCTATACCATAGCTTTCCAAACTGTGTGTCGTGATTTTAGTGTGTCGCAACACACAATTTAGTGTGTATCAACAACCTCAGATATGCAGACGATACCACCCTAATGGCAGAAAGTGAAGAGGAACTAAAGAGCCTCTTGATGAGGGTGAAAGAGGAGAGTGCAAAAGCTGGCTTGAAACTCAACATTAAAAAAACTCAGATCGTGGCATCTGGTCCCATCACCTCCTGGCAAATAGAAGGGGAAGAAATGGAAGCAGTGACAGATTTTATTTTCTTGGGCTCCAAGCTCACCGCAGACGGTGACTGCAGCCATGAAATTAAAAGATGCTTGCTCCTTGGGAGGAAAGCTATGGCAAACCTAGACAGCATATTAAGACTGAAGGCAAAAGGAGAAGGGGACGGCAGAGGATGAGATGGTTAGATAGCATCACCGATGTAATGAACATGAATTTGAGTAAACTCCGGGAGACAGTGGAGCACAGGAAGGCCTGGCGTGCTATGGTCCATGGGGTCACGAAGAGTCAGACACAACTTAATGACTGAACAACAACAACAAAATTACAGCTAACAAGTGGTTGACTTAAAAAAACTGGAGAAAATGTTTCCTCGTGTTGACATTCACATTTCAGGAGCCAAACAAGCAATGTACAATTATATTGTACATGTTGATGTAAATTACCTGCTTTCCCTGATACAATTATCTGAAACACTTTCTTTCTTCCCCATTGTTTATTTCTGAGGCTTTGTATATTGGAGGAGCTTGTTAATTCAGGCCATTTATTAGAAGTCAATTGGCTCTTCAATCATTTTAATTGTAAAAATCTAAACACTTGGCTGTTTCAAACCCATTCTGGAGCTGGAAATTTTAAAGGCAGTATGATACTTTATGGTGCCCCTGCAGTAGCTGTCAAGTTTAATGAGGCTGAAGATATGTTGAAATGCATGTGGCCTATAGACCTCATCAGGAAACAGGATGGTAGTGTGACAAGGATGGGTGGGTGAGGTCCACCCATCACTTCTCTCAAATTCAAAGAGGTGGGCAACGTTTTCATAGCTTAGGACCATTTTTCATATTTGGGGTGGGGGGAGAGGAGCTAAAGTAGACAAGATGATGCAAAGTGAGCAAGGCCAAGTCATACAGTACATGGAGAAGAGATGGATTTTCTGCTTTTTAAAGGGGGGGCTGGGTTTTAGGGCTTACACTGTATTTCTCTTGTACTTCTTCACTCAAAATAGCAGGAAACAATGCTGCTGCTGATTAGTAATTGTGCATCAACATTTGTTAACAAGTTCTGAGGGCCAAAAAAGGGATCCACATTCTGTATGCAGCCCTGAGAACTGCCCACCCCTGCCTTAATAAAGTGAACCATCCTGTAACAGGGAATGGCAGGAAGCTTTACAGCTGACTGCGTTGCGTATTGACTCTACTATCCCAAAATGTGAGAAAATGCATGGAGTACAAGAGTTATTTTTCCCAATGTATCAAAAGGGAGCCATGAGAATATATGACATCATCAGAAGCCAGAAGAATCATGGGAGATTATGTTCAAGAGTTTCAGAGATATCAAAATCCCCTTTGAGGGTTTGCTGGGTTGATTAAAATTTTTTAGACTGAATTGATTATTTGAGACTGAAAAGCAAAATTTCAAAGTGAAATTGGGAAATTCTCAGGAAAGGATTTAAGGAATAATTTCCCAAATTCACTTTGAAATTTTGCTTTTTCACTTGGCAAAGTGTAAATACAGGGATTATTTACCTACCTACCTACCTACTTACTCCTGGCTCAGAGACAATAAAAAGAACAGAGTGGATATCTTTTGTTAAATCAAAATTCTCAACTGTGGAGTTTGTATCAAGAGCTCATCAAAAATCCAGAGAGTTCTGCACTATCAAAAGATGGGCAAATCTTGGATTTTCATCTCAGGCATGTCGTCTTGAGATGGACCATGAGTGTGCTGAATGTTGGAAAGAAAAGGGATGGCATGCACAGTGCTGTCTGTTCTCTTTATTAATACTCATAGGAATGGATCCATTCCCACTCTGAATCCTTCCCTTTCCAAGTTTTGTTATGCTCAGTTGCTCCTGTTATAGGCAATCATGATGAATGCGAGAGTGATTTAGCTTTTTAAATAACCCATTGTTTTGACTCACTTGCAGTGCTGCCCCATCTTTTTCCAAGCCTGTTATTGAAGCCACAGCTGTGTGAGATCAATTAAAATTTACCACACTGGAAAGGTCAATATACTACAGGCTGTGACTGCCTTTCAAAACATGGACCAAAGTGCTCACAAAGAACATTGCGCAACAATGTGATCTGTCAGTGTTGAATGTCCTTCATTTGTGTTACAACTGTCAGTATACATTTGGACACACCACATGCTTCTGAAGTAGCACAAGCTGTTATACGTGTAGTGTCAGTAATAGCTATAACAAGATAGCTGCAGCATGAGAAGCATTTGCCACAAAGTGTTTTTTCTTTGATAGCTGTGATAGATCTGAATTTGGCCGGGCTGATGGCATTTTAAAAATCATGAAATGTGAAGGCCTGTTAGCCTTCAAGAACTGTGTCACATTCACTGATGGACAGTTTGCACACAAACATTCTTCCACAAAAGGATAGATGTTGTCAAATGGCCCTGTTCAGTCAATAAGTTACAATATTCACTAAAAGGAAGAGAATTCTGAATTTAAGATGACTCATACCCTGAAAAGGAATAATAGACAGAGAAAAATACAGACAAAATCCTGTGCGATGCATATTTTACACAAACATACACATACAGTATGTATATACAGTAGGTAATTGCCAAAAGCTATGCTGCAAGTAGTTACCTGTTGGTATATGCAGATGTGGATAGATACATAAACACAAAAACATATGCACATGTCCACGTGTGCACACACACTATATATATTAATGGGGGGGGGTATTTACTCCCATCTGCATATAACAAACATTTTCTCTAACACAGAGAGAGAACCATGTACTGTAAGTACACATATACAAACATTCACTTTCCTCATTTCAACTGAAACAACAGAGAAGAAAACAGGATGAACCTGGTTGAGAGAAAGCAGCTATACTGGGGAAGGTAAGGTAAGGTAAGGTAAGGTAAGGTAAGGTAAGGTAAGGTAAGGTAAGGTAAGGTAAGGTAAGGTAAGGTAAGGTAAGGGAAGGTAAAGTAAGGGAAGGGAAGGGAAGGGAAGGGAAGGGAAGGGAAGGGAAGGGAAGGGAAGGGAAGGGAGATATCAAAATTGGGAGGAAATGAGGTAAGGGGAAGAGGTGACTGGTAGAGCTGCACAAAGCTTTGAAATTAATTGAACATTGTTCATTTTATTCTTTCCAGCCCAACAGAATTTTGGAAGCAATTTATGTAAATGGGTTTAGGACCATCTATCTGTGTATGCAGCCAGGCCTGTGCTTCCCAATGCACACATGCACAGAAACACACACCGGCACAACTTGAGGGGAAAGCTCACACATGGAGACACAACAGGTTACTTCACTGCACAGAAGATAATGCAGAGACTTCCTGTGGCCACTGCTCATGAAAGGGTTGGAACGAATTCCAGAAGTCCTGCTCCATATGCCTTTTTGATCTTGTTATTCTTGCCTACCCAACAATCTGGTTCTACTTTGAGTATTACGAATCCTAAGAAGGATTCAGATGATCTGGAACAGTTTTAGAGAAGGGCATTGAGGATGGTCAGGGGTCTAGAACAGTGTTTCTCAACCTTGGCAACTTTAAGATGTGTGGACTTCAACTTCCAGAATTCCCCAGCCAGCATGGCTTTCTTTACATAGCAGGTACTAGACTTGATAGACCTCATGGCCTCATCCAACTCTGCAATTCTGTGATTCTATGAATGCATCATCAGCAGAAATAAAAGGGAAGAAACACTTGAGAAACACTTGATCTTGCACTAGTGTTTAGGTAGGCTGACTATACGTCCCATTTTGAATGGGACAGACCTGTTTTTTTAGCATTTTTGAACTGTCCCGTAGTTTTGATAAAAATCTCAATTTTGTCCCATTTTTTAAACCTGGCAGGAATGGTGTGGAAGGAGGATCCGAGCTGGAGCTGCCGATTGGAGGCATCCCGGAAGAGGAAGCCCTCCCACCTATCAGCGCGCGGCAAAGGAGGGTGGAGAGGGAGAGAGGAGGGCGATTGGCCAGGTGGGAGCCAATCGCGCGGACCAGGGGGCGGGGACCCCTGTATTTTTCATGAATATGGAATATTACATAAGACCCCGTCCCGTTTTGCCATCCCAATGTCCCGTTTTTGTCTCAAGGAAATACGGTCAGCCTATGTTTAGGGTTTGTGTCTTGTGTGAAGCCAGATACCAAGTAAGGAACCCAATTTTCCTAGGGAATGGTGCTAAATCTAGTAGCCCAAGTGGCCAAGGCATGAGGGAGGATTTATTTAGGGACTGCCAATCCTGTTTGCAAAGAGAATGCAGTAGCTGAAGTATAAAATATTTTCCCTTCTTTATTTTGCTTATATCTTTACAGAATACTGTCTAATTATCATCCAATCAAAGTTAACTTTCACCCATGTCATCTCTTCCTTCCTTTCCTCCAGTTTCATGAAAAGAGGCTGAAGAAATATTAAGAAAGCACTAGAGATCAGGCCTCATATTCCCCATAAATTAACCCTAGGCATGTAATTTCATTTTCAAGGATAACAATTCTCCATCACTTTATAATTAGACACTACAGAGTTATGTGATTATTTTTCAAGGATATCTTGTTTGTCTTGCTTTGTTTTCAGATTGCCTAGAACCTCCCAAGTAATTTGTGACAGTCTGCTCTAACTCAGATTATTTGGGAAATGACAACTGTAATAGTCTGCAAATAATGGTTGTATCAAATCCTTTCTATTCTCTGCTGCATCTTTGTACAGATCCTTTTTAAAAATGGGAGCAATTCAACACTAATACTGTCTCTGAAACAGGGTATTCATTTACCTATATTCTCTTTGGAATGGGAACTTAAAAAGCGCTCATCCTGTGCTTTGTCAGCTGGAGATTTTTTTAAAAAGAACTTAATCAAAGCAACTGCTAGCACAATAGCAAGCATTATTTTAACATTTTGGAAAGGTATAAAGAATCAAGTTCTGCAAACTGTATATTTGAAATAACATATAATCTGTTCAAAATCACAATAAAATGAGTTATTTTGGATAAAAGAAGGTTGTCTAATGCAAAGCACATAACAAAGAAGTTTTCCAGGTAGAGATAAAAGTCCCAAGTGGCTTTGCCTGATTTTTTAAAAAAAGGATTCCTGTGTTTTCACACGTGGACTGAGCCCCGGGGTAATAAGGAGAATGTTGTTTATTTGTGAAAAAAAGCTCAAACAGGATTCCTGGAGAAATGTGAGCAGTTAAATTATCTATTGCATTTCAGATAGCAAGCAAAGGATCATATATATCTAAAATGCCACTAGAAAAGTGTACTGAACACAATATTTCATTGAAGCCCCAAGTCCCAAGTTAGTGCTTTGTAAAACAGTGTGTCCCAGCTCAGCCAGAATCAGAAATTCAGATTCTGACTTCACAATGTGATTTGGAAAACGGAAGCTTCATGGGTCACATTGACTGATATGGGAAGCCCAGAAATAAAATCTTTGGCCACAGTAGGTCCTTCTGAGAGGATGAAGCTGAAGAAACTGAATTTCAGGAAAACATGCATCCCAGTTGGTTGCAGAAAAGGAGTTAAGATCTGGTAGAAACTGGCAGGAGATTTGCCAGGAGAAGTCAGACAGTTAAGTTGGGTATGGAGAATTTAGTTGCACAGAGCTGTATCTTGAATAAATCAAAAGCAGAGGAAATAGGATCTTTGAAGATAGTGAAGTATGTAGATTAATGGAAGCAATAAATGTTTCTGGAAAACAAAATGGAGTCAGTCAGGAAATAAGAATTGGAGTCCTCTAGAAAGGGAGGGTCTGTCCTATATTATAGAGGCAAAAAAGAGAAAGGTATAGAGCTGTGGGCATACAGGGAGGTGCTCACAGACCCACGTGCATGGGGGAAGAAGGAAAGGAGCATAAATATAGTCTGAGATTAATGGCTAGGAGAAAGGAAAAGAAACAGGTCAGAAACAGGCAACTTAAGGAGATGAAGGGGATAACAGCCAAAGCTTTAAGTTAAGAGAAGGGTTTACTTCTTGTAACCAAGAGGTAAAAGGGAAGAAAGCATGACACTTTTCTTCCTGCAGCGCTTTGCACAGCTAAAAAAGGAAGAAGACAGCTTGAGGGATGCCAAAAAAATACAGGTGTATTAATTTGGCAGCTCAGCCAACACATGAAGAAAAAGAGAGGCTGGCAAGTTACGTCCACTAGGAAACTGTCCAGGGAATTGACTGGGAGAGGTTCAAGGCTCACAGAACAAGAGGAGGAGAAGCAGAGTGGGTTCAAATGGGCCAGGAGGAAGGAGGTCCAATTGAAGAATTAAGCAGCCTTGAGGAAGAGAGTGAGGGGGACTATTGTATGAGACAGCCTTTCTCAACCTTTTGACCCCAGAGGAACCCTTGAAATATTTTTCAGGCCTTGGGGAACCCCTGCACATTCAGGCTCAAATATAGGCCAGAGGTTACAAAATTATTATATTTGTTTCATGAGTAGGCCTGTATATATGCATTAACAGTGTTCTTAAACTGAAAATAAAGAATGAAACTTACCTCTTTAATGTGAAGTTGCCTGAATTTCAAATAATTTTTTAAATAAATCATGATCTCCCAGGGAACCCCTAGTGACCTGTTATGGAACCCTAGGGCTCCATGGAACCCTGGTTGAGAAACCCTGGTATAGTATAAATATAGCTGTTGCTTTCGGCACTTTGGCAAGGGAGGGGGGGAATTAGATTTTTAAAGTGTGTGCTGTGCTTTTGAAATGCACTGTACTTTTAAGGAGATTGTTCAGTTCCTTGTGTACAAACTGCTAGCACCAGACAGACTTCCTTGAAGGACATATGGAAATTGATCCTATTGAGTTTAATAGCTTAGGGTTGTTTAGAGTTATTTTTGTGCCTGTGTAATTCTATATGTATATATGTATGGTTGGGGCTTTTCTAATGCAAACAGAACTTGTTCTTTCCTGCTTGTAAATTAGAGGTTTATGTTTTTCTAATTGGATTCATGGAGGAAGGGGGGAAATCACCCTTTAGAGTCCACCACTGGCTTTGGATAAATTCACCGATATTTCCAGGCCCTGTGGGGATAAACACTCCTCACCTTATGTGGTCATGTAACCATTCCAAGAAAAGAAAGAAAAAGGAAGAAAGGAAACAGAGAAACCTCTACTCTTGAAACAGCACAGTACTGCTGTAAGAACAATGGACTGTTTAAAACTTAAAGAATGATAGGCAATTAATAAGAAAAATTGGGAAAGTAAGAATAACTCCTCTCCATCCCCACTGAAGATTTTTGCTAGGGTAAGATAAACACCAGCTTGACCTTGTTCTAGCTAGCATTTGCCCCACCATGAATCTGCTGTTAGCAAAAGACCCAAATACATTCTCAGCTGGATCAATACTGGAATTCATTTTAATTCCTAGTATTGCTTAGGGAGACAACAAAGAGCTTTAGAATTGCAACACTTCTTTTAAAAGTAATTTGGGTTAATTTAAAGGCTTGGGAACAAACAATCACAAAGTACAAGCTTCTTTTTTTAATGGTATGAAAGTATCCTTTCTACTTTCAGTCATAGAGTTTCCCTCTTCTTACTTGCTTTTTTCCTACAAAAGAAAGACAAAGGACAATTGTTTCAAAACAATATGTGTAGTTTAGTTTTTAATGTTAAAGCAACAAGAACTAAGTCAGTCAGTCCAGGAAATGAATTAATCTATCTATTTCTATTGCTACTTTTGAAAATCTCTCCTTACACTCATTTCTATATACTAATGAAGAACTCAGCATCACCTCTTATGTGAGTTTAATAAGTTATGATAATGTTTTCATAGTATAATTTCATTAAAATAATGAATGTGATATAGCAGTTTGATTCCAGATTCAGCCACAGAAGAAGGAGTGTCTGCAGAAAGAGCGAAAAAAGTCAAGATGGCAACTGCAGCTGAGTGATTGAAACCCTCCTCCTTTTTTATGTTCATCACATGCACAATGCACATAAAAAACGGGCAGAGCTTCAATGGTACAGTTGTGGCCACCATCTTGACTTTTCACACCCAATCAGACACTGTGGACATCTGTGCATGGAAGCTCGTTGGCTGATTCTGAGCCAACAGCCCTCTCTCAGCCCAATCTACCTCTCAGGATACTTGTTGTGAAAATAAAATTGGAGGAGGAGGAACTGCATATGCCCCCTTGGAAATGAAACTCTAAATATTATAAATAAAGCAATCAATGAGAAATAGTGTACAATACATTATGCATGTCAGGTTTACATGGAAGAAAACTGCCCCCATTTTGCTAGCAATATTCTTAGTAGCTCTGGTCTCTCTGCATTATATTGCACAAAGGAATTAAAGGAAAAAAGGAAGGCAAAGAACAACCAGAAGTAAGTTCTGTGTATTCCCTCAACCACCCAAGAGAGAGATGAATTCTTACAGTACTGGCTTTAAAACGATTAAAAGACGGGCCAATACTTTTTTAATGTCTACAATTGCTGGCCACTGAGACAGAAGAAAAGACAAGAAACAATCACTGAAGTATATACAGTAAAAGTTGAACTTCTGTTTGCTAAAAGGCTTGGGAGGCCTGAGATGCAGAATTTTGCATTAACTTAAAATGCAAATTGAATGCTTTTTCTCCCATTCCTGCTGATGTACGATTACATGGGTGACGGAAAGGCAGTCATTAGAAAAAATGAAAACAAGCAGATCAAGTAGAAAGGAGAGGAGACTGAAGGGCAAGTGGGACAATAAAATATTGCTGCAAGGAAAAGCTGGCATTACCTTGAGCCAATAAGCACATTACAATTAGCTGTTTATTCTCTCTTTTCCAGCTGAATGGTGATGTAGCTGTACTCGCTCGGTGAAATGTTAAACAAGATAGGAATGCGTGCAGAGCATGGCTCTTGGAATGCTTTCCAACCACGTAGTGATAGCTCTGTTCTGGGTCATGTGACCAGGAGGGAGGCCGATGGGGGACTCATGGGGGAATGAAGGAGTCCCCATCATTTTTAGTCACTCCCAACCGCTTCTCCCATAGGAAAGCTTGGAGGGCATTTTTATGGCTCTTTTTCTCCACAATCCCATGCCAGATCCAGCCTGTTTTCAAACTGGATCTTTCGTTTGCTGGCTTGATCACATTCTGTTGTCTTTTTGGAATGTTATCCTGCTGGGGCTTCTCCCCTCACCCCAAAATAAATGCAGTTTTTCTTTTGGAGAGTTATCCTGCTGGTGGACAGATGACAGTCCTGGGCCCCTTCACATAATTTCTTTCCAACATTCTCTTTCTCAGAATCATATTCATGAATGTATGAATATTAAATAAAAATGGAGCATATGTGTTAGTATTTCTTCCATCATTCTGCAGCTGTGGTAGAATATAAAGCTACATTGATAGGCAACCCTTTATAAACATTATCTGAGGTGTCCATTAAACATGAAGAAAATATTATTATTTTTTCAGTCTGGCAGCATTCATGTTCGTGACAGGGAAATACTTGTTGAGAGTCTCATATATTTATTCCCTACCGCCAGCGTTATGTCTCTGGGTCAGGAGCCTGAGAAGGCTCTGAGAAGAACTCAGGTCACCCTAAAGCTTCTTTCTGTGCCTTCCCAGCCTAAGAATGTAGCCCTCCCTTTATCTCAGAGGTCAGACTTGGGGCACTTCCTATGGTTTCCCAGCCCCACAACAGACTAAGATTGTAGAAAGAGCTTCTTTAAATTCAGTCAGTAGCAAGCAGAGGTGTGGCATTCGGATAACCTTTTTATTTGTATTTTTGTTGCTTTAATATATAGAAACAAAGAAAGAAATAAGATAAAAAAGACAAATAAAGACAAATAAAAAGAAAGGAAAGAAAGAAGAGGCTAGATAGATAGACAGACATATACTGATATATAGACATAGACATTTCTTTACTTATTTTATTTTTTATTTATCAGATTTATATAGCTGCCCATCTCAGAGACATGACTCTTGGCAGCATGCAATAAAACAACCAGTTAAAACAAATATAAAACAACAATTAAAACAATGTAAACACAAATATAAATGAGACCATGGGAGAATGAAACAGCATCATAGGTGCTGTGTAACCATCTTGAGGGCTCCCCATTTATTTAAAAGAGGAAGTAAGTTTTCAAACAAACCTAGACAACATGGAAAATATTGATAAGTTTTTCCAGTACATCAAAAAAGAGCCAGTTCATAAGCAGACAACAAACACATCTAATCAATTCAAGACTGCAAATCTGGGGTGGGACTGTTTTTTCATTGTAAAAGAGTAATATATTATGCCCCTGTGCTTGGTAAATCCACAGTTCTTCCTATATTGATAAATTCCAGAATTACATTCATATATTTTAAAACATTATTACTTTTTCTCAGTCATATTCATGAATGTATGAATATTAAATAAAAACGGAGCATATGTGTTAGTATTTCCTCCATCATTCTGCAGCTGTAGTAGAATATAATGCTACATTGATAGGCAACCCTTTATAAACATTATCTGAGGTGTCCATTAAACATGAAAAAAAGATAATTTTTCATCTTACAGTCATAAGAAACAAACTTAATATTCTTTACGATCTTTAATCATCAGTTTGTTCATTTAGAATATTCCAACTCTATTCCAAAGTTTGTGCAAATAATTCTTTAATTGCCTATTAAAGAATTATAGCCTGTAGAATCATACAAAACATATTACAGTGTTGATATTAGTTTGGCAGTTTTAGATGTTTTAACTGAATATACTGCCATTCTGCAATTTTAAACATCCACATTCATCTTGTAATATCTCAGTATTAATTTCTTTGTTTGAAGACTGTGTTAGCAATGAAGAAATCATTGGATTGGCAGAAATTGATAAGTCTTTCTCCTGCTTCATTTCTGTTTCCTCAGTCCAACTATGATTTCCTCCTTAAATAATTCCAACTTTGCCATTTTAGTCTCATCAAGCAATTCATCTTGCGTGTGTGTTCTGTTAGTCTCAGACTGAACTTGACCATAAGAAGCAGAAACCTCTTCTTCTGCATCAGTGGTTGGAGCGTAAATGTGGATAATAATATTAAAGGATTGTCTGAAAGGTCTAACTGATATTACTCACTCAGATTCCCCCTGTAATTCTGTCTTTGCAGTTTCAGATTTTCTTTTCCTGTATGGCAACATCAGCAATTAGATGTCCCAAAGGCTTTAATCAAGTCATAAAGACCATTTGGGCATCCTCAGCTCTTCTTCAGTAGCATGTTGAGTGCCATCCAACCTGAGGGGACCATCATCTTGAACTATGCTATCAATCATTTGATATTGTCTATCCATGTATAGTGCTGTTTGTTTGCCATCCAGAGTTTCCTACAAATTGGATTAATAATATAAAAATAAATAAAAAATAAATAAAACAAAATGGGGTTTTCTTGATAAAATACAGAAATGGTTTACTATTGTCTTCCTTTGGCATTGTCATTAAAGTAATCATCTGCTTCCAGAATCTTCCTATATTGCTGCTGCCCAATATAGGTTCCCGCTTGATTTAGCTGGGCAGCAGGGATGACCTTCACGCTTTGGGTGATCCTGCTGGGAATATATATTCTTGGCATGTATTCCTGGTGTTCTTCACTCATCCCTCCTCGGAATACTGCCACCCATCCCTGGCAGAAGCAAGCAGCACAAGGAGGACATCTCAGAACTATTGTTTTCCAGAAAGCAACTCAAGTTGATATAAGTGAAAAATTATTATTTCCATAGATTAGGATCGAATGTCCTAATCTCTCATGACTGTAGGCAGCTTACAAAATAGACAGTAAAAATACAATTTATTTTATTTATTTATTTTTCAAATTTTGCCACCGCCCATCTCCCCCAGTAAAGGGGGACTCTGGGCGGTTTACAATAGCAGACACTTTAAAACAGTAGGGATAAAAACATCTAAAATATAAATACACTATTTCCAAATATAAATATAAGAGTAAGAATAAATATAAAATCCAAGTGGCTAAAAAAGATCTAAATCAGTGAGGAATGCTCTAAGGCAGAGCGCTCCAAACTTTTCATGTTGGTGACACACTTTTTAGACATGCATCATTTCACGACACACTCTTACAGCAGGGCACAAGGCAGGCACTAGGACCTGCACGGAATCACAGCAGATTTGGAGGCAGCAAGGCACAAGGCAGGCACTAGGACCTGCGTGGAAGCCAGGAGGCAGCAGCAGCCGCGACACACCCAGACACTGCAGCCGACACATTAACGTGTCCCGACACACAGTTTGGAAAGCTCTGCTCTAAGGTGCCAGCCACCCCCAGGAATAACTACTCCCCTTCCTGCCCCAAACGAGATGGCAGAGCCAAGTCTTCAGGTTCTTCTGGAAGGCCAGGAGTGATGGGGCCTGTCTCACCTCTGGGGGAAGAGTGTTCCAGAGGGCGGGGGCTACTGCAGAGAAGGCCCGCTTCCTGGACCCCACCAAATGAAATTTTCTTGCAGACGGGGTCCGTAACATGCCCTCTCTGCATGACCAGGTGGGATGGGTCGATGCCATGGGGATGAGACGGTCCCTCAGGTAACCTGGACCCATGCCATGTAGGGCTTTAAAGGTGATAACCAACACCTTGAATTGGACCTGGAAGCAAACTGGCAACCAATGCAGCTCATACAGCAGTGGTGTCACGTGTGCCAATCTTGGGGCACCAAGAACTGCTCGCACAGCTGCATTCTGGACCAGCTGAAGCTTCCAGATACTCTTCAAGGGTAGCCCCATGTAGAGCGCATTGCAATAGTCTATATAGGAGATGACCAGGGCTTGAGTGACTGTTCGAACGGCTTCTCTATCCAGGAAAGGGCATAACTGACATACAACATGAAGTTGCACAAAGGCCCTTCTGGCCACGACTGCCACCTGCTCTTCGAACAGGAGTCGTGAGTCCAGAAGAACCCGCAGATTCCACACCGGGTCAGTCTGGGGTAGTGCGACCCCATCCAGAACTAAAGATGACAATTTCCCGGATACAGAGAAGCCATTAACCCACAGCCACTCCATCTTACCAGGGTTCAGCCAAAGCCTGTTGTTCCCATCCAGACCCCCACAGCCCCCAGGCACTGAGACAGGGCAGTCACTGCATCAGTTACTTCACCCGGGACGGCGATGTATAACTGGGTATCATCAGCATACTGATGATTCCTCATCCTGTGGTGACAGATGATCTCACCCAGTGGTTTCATGTAGATATTGAATAGGAGAGGAGAGAGGACCGAGCCCTGTGGCACCCCACAGAGGAGGGGTCAAGGGTCGGATCTCTCATTCCCTATCACCACCAATTGGGACCAGCCCCCAAGGAAGGAGGTGAACCAGTGCAAAGCCACGCTGCCCAGCCCCAACTCCCTGAGCTACCCCAAAAGGATACCATGGTCAATGGTATCAAAAGCCACTGTGAGGTCAAGAAGAGCCAGGATGGATGCACTACCCCCATCTCGCTCCTGCCAGAGATCATCCATAAGCATGACCAATGCAGTTTCTGTCCCATATCCAGGCCTGAACCCTCACTGGGAGGGGTCTAGATAATCCGTTTCATCCAGAATGCTCTGGAGTTGCAATGCCACCACCTTCTCAACCACCTTCCCCAAAAAGGGGAGGTGGGAGACTGGACGAAAATTGTCCAGCACAGTAGGGTCCAGTTATGGTTTCTTGAGGAGGGGGTGCACCAGTGCCTCCTTAAAGGCAGCCAGAAACATCCCCTCTCTCAAGTATATATTGACCATCGCCTGGACCCAAGCACATGTCACCCCCCGGGCTGCCTTCCCCAGCCAGGAGGGGCATGGATCTAGATGACAGGTGGTGGCATTTACAGTCCGGAGGATCATGTCCACTTCCTCGAGTCCAACAGGATCAAACTGTTCCCAGATAACTGGGTAAGTATGTTCCCTCGGCATCTCCCCAGACCATGCTTCATGCTTGGAGTCCAGCTCAGAATGAATCTGCAGATGCTCAGAAAACTCCTCCACACGGCCCTGTAGGTGGGACACTGGGCCCACCTTCCCCAAAAGGGATCATCGGATCTTAAACAGGGCCATTGGGTGGCATTCTGCAGATGCAATAAGAGCGGAGAAATATGATGTTTCACCACTTTTACCACCACAATACCCCCCAGTCCAGAAAAAAAAGCAACAATCATTTAGAAAACCAGAACATCACACAAACCATGCATCATGGTTTGTGTGATGTTCTCACACAACATCAGCCATTCTCACCCAGGGCCTGGGGATAGAGCCAGGTTTTAAGAACATGTTTAAATAGCGCCAGGGTGTAGGCCATAAAACTCTCAGGGCAAATGATGTTCCATGACAGAGAAGATCCACATGGGGTCTCCAGTCCATGCTATACAAATACAACTCCAGCAATGTCCAACATCCTCCCCTTCATTGCCAAACACCTCTGCTCTTTTATATATTTTCACTTACATTTCACTTACATAGCCCCAATCCTTTTATCATTTAGGGCAGGGGTACCCAACCTTTTTGGCACCAGGGACCAGTCGTGGAAGACAATTTTTCCACAGACTGGGGGGTCGGGGTTTGCAGGCGGGAGCCAATTGCATGGACTGGAGGGTGGGGTTTGCAGGCAGGAGCCAATTGCATGGACAGGGGCGGGGTTTGCAGGCGGGAGCTAATCACGTGGACCAGGGGTGGGATTTGCAGGCGGGAGCCAATTGCGTGGACAGGGGGCGGGGTTTGCAGGCAGGAGCCAATCAGGTGGACCACCACCGCTCACCTGCTGTGCAGCCCACTTCCTAACAGGCCGCGGCCCACAGGTTGGGGACCCCTGATTTAGGGAACAGATGGAAACCATCGTTTAGGCAACAGATGGAAACGTGTGAGTTTAAATGGAAGACATGATTGAATGATTTTAACATGCATGGACTTTTTTCATGTTTTTAATGTGGTAGCTGTAAGGTAAAGGTAAAGGTTTCCCCTGCACAGTCGTGTCCGACTCTAGGGGCCGGTGCTCATCTCCGTTTGTTAGCCAAAGAGCCAGCGTTGTCCAAAGACGCTTCCGCGGTCATGTGGCCGGCTCAGATTGTGCAAGTAAGCAATATACAAATAATTATTAGAAATAGATAGTAAATACAAATAATAAAGCTAAAATGTCAAATTTCTTCAACCCTTAAAACATCTCATTAAACCAAATAAATTGGCACATTAATTTGCTAATGTAGAACAGTCATTGTTCCAAGAATGTGTGAAAGTAATACTTATCAGCAGTCAAGTCTTTTCTGGGTGCACCTGTTTAAAAGGTATGAACAAGTCATTAGATTACTTCAAGAACAAAGTGTAGGATTTTTATTTTTTTTAGTTAAGCTGATGCACAGCACATCATGAAAATTAAGTCAGGCATTGAAAAACAGGGAATAAGCATTTGTATTGCTATGAAATGTATTCTTGTAGGTAAACAGAACAAGTAATTTTCAGTATCAGGTTATGTTAGTGATAGGAGAAAGTTCTTATAATAATAAACAATACAGTCCCTTGATTTTATATGTAAATGACATTTTCTCAGTTTCTCAGGAATGAGCTTTTTGCCTTTCATGCATGCTAGGAACTTTTCATGAGATATATTAGATAAAAATAAGTCAGCTTGAAATAACTTTTGGTCAGTTTTGGAATACAGTAAGAATAGAAAGGTTGTAGTGAATGAAATCTATCTAATTATTAGTCTTCTTATCTGCAGCATTTCCATTACATACAGGTTAGGAATACAGTAGTCTTATATTTTAGGATTTATTCATGTGTGTGTGTCTTCGGGCATGTTGAGGGAGAGAGAATAAGAGAGAGTGTGTGCAAGTAAATTAGTGTCTTATAATTATCATTGCAATGTCTTATATTCCAGGAATAGCAAATGATTTTATTCTCTCTTCCAATATGGGATTTTTAAAATGTTTTATTTATTTATTTATTTATTTATTTATTTATTTTATTTGTCATATTTATATCCCGCCCATCTCCCCCACAAGGAGGGACCCTGGGCGGTTCACAACAAAAGTTTAAAATCAGTAAAAAACTATACATAATTTTTATTAATTAAAGTTTTATTAATCAAACACTTTAGGTTTTCCATTTAGTCTATTACAAGTTTGAACCGTATTATTATTTTTGTTGTTGTTCATCAAGGATTCATCAAGGAATAACAGAGCTCATGGAACAAACAAGCAAATTAATCTTTGACTGGTATTCTTTGGAAATTCAATTTGTTGTTGTTGTTATTTAATACTTGAAATCTTTCCAGAAATTGCTCACTAACACCTACCTCTGATTCAGTAGAAAGAATGGAGATGGCAGCCAATACTTGAAAGTACTAAAATATTAATTTCAAATATTATTTTATCACAGTAAAAGAAAGGATGCCAACACCATGCCGAATGAACCAAATATAGACTGTTGCTTTCTGCTAGATTGATTGGTCCCTTAAAAAAAACCTGTTAAATCTGGGTAAAGAAATTGTATTTATGTTCCAGGTTCATAACTATAGATACCAAGATAAATCAAAATGAACTTTGAGCATCTGATATTTGTAAGGATCATGATGAGCCATTGGGAAAGTTTAGCAACAAATCTATTAAATCAAAATATGAATGCTACTTTTTAGAAAAAAAACACAGGGATTTTTTTGGTGGCTGAGGCTTTACTGTAACAATTTTGGGTTGCTCAAAGTCACAGTGCATGGATGTTGGATTCTTGTTTTATTTTAATTACAACATGGCTGAGTGTGAATTTCAGGTACATACGTTTGCTGTACATACTTAGTATTTGGATTCCCCAGGATTTGGAGACAGTATTGAACTGGGTTTTTGGAAGTTGTTTCACTCTGTGTCCCAACAAGACTTCCTCTGCACAGTGGTTCAGAAGTGGGTTTTGCCTTGCAGTTATTGCAGTCATTTAACTGCCTTTGATGCTGCATTCTGGGCCAGCTGCAGCTTCTGACTGGTCTTCAAGGGCAGCCCATGGTGGGTGCATTGTAGTAATCCAACTGGGAGGTGACTAAGAGCTACTGTGAGAAAAGCTTCCTCATCCAGAAGGGTTGTAACAGAAAACGTTAATATCACTTTTTTTTTGTGGAACATTTTTAAAATTTATTTTAAAATATTTAAGGAATAAAATAAATGACTATGTACATTAAAAAGAGAGAAGAAAATGGAAAAGAACATAGTGTGTGGAAAATAAAATATCAATAAATAAACAGAATTTACAGTTGTCATAAAATTTAAAATCCATTCTTTCATTCTTTCATTGATTAAATAATTAATTGAATATATAAAACTAGACTCATTATATCTGCTTCAGAAATAATTGAAAATCACTACAAAACTCTATAAACATTAATATTTATAATGTTGTCACCACTATTTATCTTTATCTAAAATAAATGCACATGATGTTATTAAAAAAAGAAAGAAAAATGAAAAATAAACACTAAAAACAATCAGTAAAATTGTAGTGTTAAGGCACCAGGCTAGAAATCAGAAGACTGTGAGTTCTAGTCCCACCTTAGGGTGACCCTGGGCCAGTCACTCTCTCTCAGCCCTAGGAAGAAGGCAATGGCAAACCACTTCTGAAACCTTGCCAAGAAAACTGAAGGGACTAGTCCGAGCAGTCACCAGGAGTCAACAATGACTGGAAGGCACACCCACACAAAATAAAAGTATTAGCATCCAATTTGGAATTATACAATAAACATTTAAATATTTCTTTCTTTTCTCAAGCAATTTAGAAAGTTTTGTTTGCTTTTCTTTTTAGTGTCAAACCTAATTGTGAGCTTTTGTTAAAGATCAATACGAGTCTCATTAATTTCTTTCCAGCATCTTGGATGTTCTAAGCCTCTTTGGAATTACAGAATTAAATGGCATTACCATATATGAATCAGGAGCTCCCTCTTCCCAAAGAACCCCTCAAAGCTCTTTTCATTTTACAAAATGATTATTTCTACATTGCTTATCAACACACTTGTAAGCTTTCTCAGTTCTTCATCCATGTATTTCTGTTCAGATCTTAGATATGGCTGCTTAGGCAGATTATCTTTCAGTTCTCCCAGTGTCTTCTCCCCTCACCCATATTTATTTGTTTATTTATTTTTCCAACTTCTATCACCGCCCATCTCCCCCCACAGAGGGGACTCTGGGTGGTTTATGTAGTACATATGTAGTGTATGACTCTTTACCAATGGACCCCTTACTTGGAAATACCCTTAAAGGAGAAGAATGCATGAGATTTATCTTGCACCGACACTTTCAGTGAGTTTTGGAGACCTGGCTCATTCCCAGGCCCTGGGATGAAGATTGGTTTTCTTTGGTTCTCTTGTATTATCAGGCCCTGCCCTTTTTTAATTTTGTATTACTGATACCAGGTCAGGCCATCTTATTGGGGATTTTTAATTGCTTGTTTTTATTGTAAGATGCCCAGAGTTGATTGAGTTAGGTGACTCTACAAATCTGATACAATAGATACATAAAGAATACATCATATACAATCAATGTGGAGGACACTAGTTATGTAGTTCTGACAGCAAATATGAAGAACAACAAAATTTATTCAGATCACACTTAAAAATTAAAGAATATCATCTAATTAAAATAACCAAAATTACAAAAGAGGCACATTGCAAACTTTAAAGGAATAGTGGATACCAAGTAGGTATTTATAATGAAAAGAGTAGATGAACTAGACAATATAAAATGTACTAACTATATATAATTAAATCAAGTATAATTAAGCAATATACATAAAAGCCAGAGAAGCCTGTCACCAACGGCAGTCCAGAAGCTGCAAATGTTCTGTCAGCAGAGCAGTCCTATTCTTCACAATCAAACAGAAAAGTTTTAAGCCCAGGTTAAAAAGTTATTCATCATTTTAACAATAAGGGGAAGTTGATTCCAAAGCTGGGGGGATTAGATCCTGAAAGGCCCTCAGCCTTGAACTGGCTTTCAGAAGAACATCAAGGAGTGTGAGCAAGTAGAGAATCTGCTCAACCATGAAGGTAGGTAGAAAAAAGTGCTGCATAGCAGCGTTCAAAGGCCAAAATTAAGATTTTGTTGTGGCAACTGGCCCTAACTGGGAGCCGGGGAGAGCTCGGCAGGACATGAGAGAAAAAAGGAAGATGCAGAACAACCGAGAGTTTTGCTTGTTAGCTGTTGCAATAATCTACATGTGACACATCCAGAGCAAGAATGATGCTTTGCTGCATCAGTTGTCAAGAACTGGCAAATATGTTGAATATTACACAGTCAAAAATGGCACCCTCACGGTAGCTTCAGGTCCTCATGACAGTAGGGACAATCTATGATCCACTTGCATGTCCAAGTCCCTGGCAACCAAGATGAGGACAATCCCAGGGCCCTGAAAACAGGTAGAAAAATCAGAAAGGGGGAAGGACAACTAGGGTGAAATACTAACGCTGTTTTGTCCAGGTTGCATTTGGGCCGTCATCCATGATAAAATTTGCTGAAAACAGTCCATTGGGGAATTCCATGTCACTGAAAGAAACCTAGAAAAAGATTAACCCACTTTATTTTCTTTAATTTAAGATTGAGTGTTTGTTCCTCTGGTCAGACATATTCTTTTTATATGTATTGTTTCCTTTTTAATTTGAAAGCCACCCAGAGTTGTGAAGGAGTCAGGTGGCCACAACATTTAAATAAATAAATAAAATAAAATAATTGGCCATGATTTGATTTTGGAAACCCAGTAGTGAAGTGATTATCACCCAAAGGAAGGGAATTAAAAGTAAAGGGAACAGGGCCTAGGACTGAATCTGGGGGAACACCAACAGTGAGGGTTGTGAGAATTAACAACTTACATGAAATAGGTTTGTTAAAAGAACAAGATGACAAAAAAGACAAGAGAAACCAGATAATCTTTATTGTTACAGTCACTGACCAGCATTTTGCATAATTATTATAAAAAGTTATATGGTTCAAATTAAAAAGCATGAATATTTCTAAAATCAATAAAAGTAAAACACATAGCTTACTATAACGCTATAAATGCAAACAATAGAATACTAATAAAAAAGCCTAATAAAAGTAATAAATATAAAAAACTAATTGAATTAAAAACTAAATAAATAATTATTAGAATATTTATCTAATTGAAAACTAAATAAATATAAAAAACTAATGTCCAAGATGTTACAGAGCAGTCAAAATTTGGTGGTAAATCAGAATAAATAAATGTTTTAAAATTTAATAGCTATGTACAGGAATAATAATAATAATAATAAGATTGCTGTGGCTGATATTTATTTCATTTACTGCCCTATTTCTTCAGGGACACCCTGTACATATAAAACATAATGGGGTCAGCGACAGGTGAAGCATAAATTGAATTATATAATGGTAGGAACCTAAGGTTTAAAGGAGTAATTTTCTCGGTTCAGCAGTGATGATGGAAAGAACTTTTATGACTATCCTAGAGACGTTAGAGTTCCGGTCTGTCAATAGGAAGCAAATTAACTTATCCTCAGAAGAAGTGAAACTTCTATTACTGAGCAGAATTTTGAAAGTGGGGCACAAGTTGCTGTAGAAAAGGCACTGAAGGAATATGTGGGCTAGAGTTTCAGATTCCTCCTAATTGTAGGGGCAGCTTGACTCTGCAAAAGGGGCATTGTTATACCTTCCCTCCAAAATTGCAGACTACAAAACATTAAAATAAGCTAAAGAGGAAGTTGTGCAGTGTGTTGGGCAGGTAATGCTGAATAGGGAGTTTGCTGGTGTGAAAGTTTTCCTATTTATATATTGCCAGTATTGGTGACCTAGTCTGCCCTGATCTACCTAGACAGCTATGACAAACACCTGCTGCTAGATTATGGCTTTACTTCCAGTTAACTCCATGGCCAGAAGAGCTTTATTTGGGAAACTGCACTGATGTAAATACAATTTGAATTCTAGTTCTCCAGGAAGAGAACTTGTCATCTCCCATATAGACTATTGCAATGCGCTCTACATGGGGCTACCCTTGAAGAATATCCAGAAGCTGCAGCTGGTGCAGAATGCGGCCGCGCAGGCAATTTTGGGTGCACCAAGATCTGCACATATAACACCTTTGTTCCGCGAGCTGCATTGGGTGCGGGTTTGCTTCTGGGTCCAATTCAAGGTGTTGGTTATTACCTTTAAAGCCCTACATGGCATGGGACCAGGATATCTGAGGGACCATCTTATCCCCATATCATCGACCCACCCCACCTGATCATTCAGAGAGGGCTTACTACGGACCCCATCAATAAGGGAATTTCATCTAGTGGGGTCCAGGAGGCAAGCCTTCTCTGTAGCAGCGCCCGCCCTTTGGAATATCTTGCCCCCAGCATTGAGGCAGATTTCCTCCCTCCTGACCTTTAGGAAAGATCTGAAAACCTGGCTCTGCCGTCTAGCGTGGGAGGGGGAAAGTAACAGCTCCTCCTGGGGGTGGTTAATATCATAATGTACTCCCTATTATGGAGATACTTGCCGGATTGGATTTCGTATTTATTATCTTATGTTATTAATTTGTAATTTTATATTTGTATTTTAACTTTGATTTTGTTGTGAACCGCCCAGAGTCCCCCGTTGGGGGAGTTGGGCAGTCATATAAATTTAATAAATAAATAAAAAGAGAAAGAATTATCAAAAAGGATCTTGGCAGCCAGGGAATCGCTAGAGAAGCAGAGCTTGAACCAGAAATAAAGTCAGCATATGTGGACCCCAGCTTCCAAGGGGATCATTTCCAGGTCCTAAATAAAGTGCTGTGATCAAAATGTAGCAAGGCACTCAGAATAGCACCCTTAGGAATCTGGACTGGATAATATCTAAGGGCTTTAAGTTATTGTATGCACATACCAGAGAACATATAACATCTGGGAAATGAATTTAGCTTTAAGAGTGTTATGGTAGCAGATGTCTCTTTTGGTGTAAAAGAAGCCCAGTATGGCCTCAGCACAATTATTAGCCTTATAAAAAATAGCTTAGATTTGCTCACACCAGATTCCTGAAGGTTGGAATAAAGCTGGAGAAAGCTGTACTAGTGACACCCAGAAACCACAACTGGGACAAAAGAAACTGATGGTAACGACTATCAAATGTGGCCAATAAATCTAAGAGCACCAGCACAGGTGACAGATGCTATGGCATGGCTACCTTAATGTCATTCAACACTTGAGACGGTGCTGTCTTGGTGGAATGAACAGATTGAAATCCCAGTGATGGAATCACAAAGATCATGACAAGCAAGACAAGTTTGCTGTTGAGAGAGAAGAACTCTCGCTAGGATTTTTGAAATAAAAGGAAGGAGGGATACATGGGGATGGCTAGAGCTAACACATGGGTTGAACTTGGGTTTTTTTATTTGTTTGTTTGTTTGCTTGTTTTGAACAGTTGGTGTAAAAGACCATGTTTAAAGGAGTCAGAAAATTGCTGGTGGATAGCAAACAGTTTGTGAGGTTGGTCAAAAACAGAAGAACAGAAGGAAGGAAAAATGAATATGGGAAGGGAAGAAAGGGATCCAAGGGGCAAGTAGGGTAGGGTGAAGGTTTAATAACCTGTATAAACTCCTCAGGAGCAACTGAAGTAAAATACAGTAAACTCAGTGGCTAAGACTAAAGATCTGGGCATCCACTGAGGGAAGGAGGAACAATCTGAGGGAAAGGCGTGTAAGTCTGAATCTTACATGAAAAGAAATTATCTAGGGCAGTGTTTCTCAACCTTGGCAATTTTAAGATGTGTGGACTTCAACTCCCAGAATTCCCCAGCCAGCATGATGCCAGGAGTATTGAAAACTTCTGAAAATTTGGTGGGGACCTTGTAACTGTGCCAAAATTATGTAATGATAATAATTCTGTATAGCTAAATCCAGCACTGTTAAATAAGAGGCCAGGGCTGCTCTAAACTCATCTCCATGTGAGAAATCCTGGGAGTTCTGCCAGCACCTCTCCAGGTACTGAGACAGCAAGCATTGTGAACGAAGAGAGGCAGGAAGCCACAGACTAGAAGGGCCTGATCAAATAGTATGTGTTTTTAATCAGGCCAGTGTGTCCAAGGCACATCTTGTGGCCTCCACATACAGTTCAGGAGGATCCCTGGCAGACATCTGGAGACGTGGTGAGGAAAGCTCTTCTACCACCAGGGAGCAAAAACTAGTTTCAGACAGACCTGCAGTGTCTCTAATTTGAGTAACGTGAGACAAAGTAACTGAAGGAGGAGGAAGTACCACTGAACAGTACACAGGATAATAATCAGAAGTGTCAGTCTCAGATACAGTCTCCTTACTTCCATTTTCTGAAGGAAGCTTTCCTTGATGCTGTTTATTAACCATGTTATGTTGGTACTTTATTTATGTATTTATTTATGTATTTATTTAATCAATTTGCACAGCTACCCATCTCGCAGCAGTGACTCTGGACAGCTAACAAAGGGACAGCTAACATATGGTAGGCTGTTTCACACACCACTTGCTAAATATATCCATATTTTCTCTCTCTCTCTCTCTCTCTCTCTCTCTCTCTCTCTCTCTCTTATTAATGGATTATATGATCAAAATTCAGACTATGGAGAGGAAAAACAGTGCCAATGAAATTTAAATATGTAAGTGTTAATAAATAGCATTAAAATCACAATGCAGAAAAGCCATGTAGCTTCGAATAGGGGCACAGAGAAAAATATCTGAAATAACAATCCTGCAATATCTGCCAGTATGGGCCCAAAAAGTCAAGATGGTGGGTGCAGCAGCATGATCAAAGTCCTGCCCCTTAGTACCTGCATATGACATCAACATGTGTACAAAAAGGGCAAGGCTTTGATTGCCCTGCCGCAACCACAATCTTGGCTTTTTGACCCCTCTGGAAGGTGCCACTGTGATAAACCATATTCACAAAGTTGCTGTCCTTAAGTTAAATTCTGTATTTGTAATTGATGCCCAGATAAAAGAAACAATTTGAAAAAAAATTCTGGAATGAAATACACAAGTGTAAGGTCCTATTGATTCAGTAATATTCAAGTATGTAAACAAAGTTAGCAACTGGCTAGGGGAACACAAATATTTTCCAGTGTACCATCAGTTTCAGATTTGGACCAAAGATTTTATATTCATATAATCTACAGACAAACATGACTTGAAACGTGTTTTATTATAACTTAATATGTTGCCTAATACATTATGCTGACAAATTCTTTGCTCATTTGAGAAAAGTGAAAGGAAAGTGTAAGCCTCCAGGTAGACATGAATCAAAATAATAATAATTATGGATTTCAGCTAACTTCACAGGACTGGTATATCTCTTGAGGCTTAATTAAGTTGGAATAACTATATGTTTAATAGTCATCATTAGCATACATTGGAATTATGCTCTGAAAGGACAGAAAAATCCACTTTTTTATTCCTATTAATAAACACAATTCAGTTATATTGAATAGAAAGTCAATCATATTAGCAGGTTTTAGCAATAATTGCCCCATGACGTATAGCAGGGCTTTCCAAAGTGCCGCTGCTGGTGACACACCAGCGGTGGCGGCGGCAGCGTGGTGGCGGCGCGTGCGCGCACAGCGGCGGCACGGGGGGTGCACATGCATGGCGGCGGCACGGGGTGTGTGCGGTGGCGCGCGTGTGCACGGTGGTGGCGCGGGGGGCGTGCGGCAGCGCGTGTGTGTATGGTGGCGGCGGCAGCGGCGGCAGCCTCCGCTAAAACGTGGAAGCACTGATGTAGTGCTGCTGCCGCTGCTGCCGTGCACGCGTGCGCCGCCGCTTCCGGGTGGTGTGGCGACACACTTTTCTGTCGCGACACACAGTTTGGAAAGCTCTGACATATAGCATTTCTTGAGCCCAGGGCAAAGAAAAATTCAAATAGAAATGAGGATTAAAAGCTTCAGAGTCTAGTGTGAGCAATATAACAAGATACATTGGACAACCTAAGTGGAATAAATTACTATTTATTTATTGAACTTCTCCACCGCCCAACTCATATACAATGACTCTGGGCGGTTTACAATACTTTGAAAAGAAATGGAGGACAAGTTAACAATACTTCAAAAAAAATGACATATAATGTTTCCAATAGATTGGAAATACAACTCTGATAATTTTCAGCCAACATGGAGAGAAACTTCATAGCATTAAACTATTGAAGGCATCTTTTAAATTTGAATTTCAACATAACTTTTAAAAATTATTTTTGAAGTTCTCTAACTTCTCTCTGTATTGTCCTCTGCCTCTCCTGAATTATTAGGCATAAATATTACTCTAGATCAGGGATAAGGAATTTGAGACCCTGAGCTAGAATTCTCAGCATTCATCCTGGGTGGCTAAACATATCTTTGAAATGGACTTTAATGCACATGCATGTTTTTGAGCACATCAGCTCCCAACAGTAGTATTGGAGGTCACCAGCATGGAAACAGCTGTAGCTGCTCTAACTTCCCAAGGAACTTTTTTTTCAGAAACAAAAAGTATTGCTTCTTTATGCTCCAGACACAGAATGCACCCCAAAAGCCACTGAAAAGCTAAACAGAATGTCCAAGAAGTGTTTGTAAATATCTTTTATATAATTTATCTGTTAACCATTAAACCAGCCTTTCTCAACCTTTTGACCCTGAAGGAACCCTTGAACTATTTTTCAGGCCTCGGGGAACCCCTGCATATTCAGGCTCAAATATAGACCAGAAGTTACAAAATTATTATATTTGTTTCATGGGTAGGCCTGTATATATGCATTAACAGTGTTCCTAAACTAAAAATAGGGGGCGTGATGGCTCAGCGGGTAAGACGCCAGGCTTGAAGATCGGAAGTTTGGAGGTTCGAATCCCTAGCCCCAGGTGACGAAGTGAGCTCCTGCACTCACCCCAGCTCTTGCCAACCTAGCAATTCGAAAGCATGCAAATACAAGTAGATTAATAGGTACCACTTCCGTGGGTATTTAACAGCATTCTGTGCACGTCATGCCGGCCACATGACCGCAGAAGCATCTTTGGACAACGCTGGCTCTTCAGCTAACAAACGGAGATGAGCACCGGCCCCTAGAGTCGGACACGACTGCACAAATGTGCGGGGGGAACCTTTACCTTTTTAAACTAAAAATAAAGAATGAAACTTACCTCTTTAATGTGAAGTTGCCTGAATTTGAAATAATTTTTTTAATAAATCGTGATATCCCAGGGAACCCCTAGTGACTTCTCACGGAACCCTAGGGTTCCACAGAACCCTGGTTGAGAAGCCCTGTGTTAAACTATAATCTTTTCCTTAGGGAAATACAATCCAATCACTCTTAGTATTTATTTCTCTACAAATGCTTCACATTATATAAAAATGCCATATGCAATTGCTCTATTTAAAATTCCATTTTGAAATGCCATGATAATTTCACAATGCACACATCTTGCTATTTTCAAAGGAATTGTTTTAAAAAGATAGAGAAGCATTCTATTGATTGTCTTTTCTTAGACTTTCAAAAACTATATGCTATAGTTATTTTGTTCTTATCCCTTTTCATTATTCCTTTATAACTTTATCTAGCCTGAAACCTTTTGTCTCTAAGGACTTATTTTAACAAATTAAATTGAATATATACCCTTGTTTAGGCTCACAAAATCTTCCTGTATTTGATTCTATATATTAGGGAAGAGTGCTGTTTCAACCCATTAAATTCCATATTGTGGAGCAACAAATCACTTGGGTTCTGTCAATTTCTATCACTTTTTGTTGTTGTTAAAAGAAGCTAATGTATTTTCTTCTGCATTCCCTCAGCTATGCAGAAGTGGGTCTAATCATGTCCAAAAGAACTGATTTTGCTGCTCTTCCAATGTATAAGGCATCTGAATTCAGCAACGGACTCTGTTCTAAAAAGTGTTTATTGCTATTCAGATTTTTCATTCTAAAAGTATAGCTACTAGTCAGACCCTATATACACATTAAAGCATCATGCAATGAGAGGAGAGTGAAATACACTTGCTATTAGGGCTATCCAGAGCCTCAGCTCCAATATTGAAAAGATTGCTTTGGAGTGCACTGAAGAGTGAATCTAGCATTTAATGTATTGTCGAAGGCTTTCACGGCCGGAGTTCAATGGCTGTTGTGGGTCTTCCGGGCTGTGTGGCCGTGTTCTGGAAGTTGTGGTTCCTAACGTTTCGCCAGCATCTGTGGCCAGCATCTTCAGAGGGCAGGAGCACAGACAGAAGCGAAATCTCTGAACGTTAGGAACCACAACTTCCAGAACACGGCCACACAGCCCGGAAGACCCACAACAGCCAATCTAGCATTTGTTTGCACTACTTTAAAGCAGTTGTGACCTTTCCAAAGGTGATACAGCATCTCCTAAGGGTGGTTCAACAATCCTGGGGAAAGATGCAGCTGTTTGCAAGGACTGCAGAAAGGGGCTAAGTTGGGACTCCCTTGCTTTCAGAACCATTTTTTGAAGATTCAGTATTGCCCAGCCCTACCTGCCACACTTGTGTGGGCTCCACCTGCAAGCATGTGATCAGAACGGTCAATAATATTCACTGTGCCATGTTTGTCCTATGGGAAATGTTTTGATTTGGAGATGATGATGATGATGATGATGATGATGATGATGATGATGATGATTGATGATGATGATTGATGATGATTTTAAATTTGTTATAGCTGCCCAACTCCAATGTTCTCCCCTGGGGGTGGTCCCTAAGAGTCCCTTGTAGATCTCTCTGTCACTAAACTTCTTGCCTTCCCCATCACTTTCAAAGCCCCCTGGCAGCACATTTCATTTTGGGCTCCTGATGGTAATTCTACCTCACTTTATGGTGCCATAAAAATCAATCTAAAGGAGCCCAGTTTCAACCAATGTTGATGTCATTCCCATTTAAACAACTCCCTGCTTCTGGAAAAATACGGTTAATTGTAGGGAATTCAGAAGTCTGCAGCACATTCTTAAATAAATATTGCAGGTCTTGACTGGAATCCTTATATGGACTTTTTGTTGAAAGAAGAAAAGATCGAATTGATGATTTTGGGCTTTGGGGATTAAAAAGGGACAAAGAGGATGGGGAAAAGATTAAGATGATAATTATTCAATAGAAAGAAGGGCGGAAGGCATAATTGTATGTTTTCTTTTTTATTTCCTTCCTTTTTCTCTTTTTCTTACTTTCTCTTTTTTTGTTTTGTTTTGTATACTTTTACTGTATTGAAAAATTCTAACAAAAATATATACAGAAATATAAATAAATATTGCTGTTCTTGTTCTGCTTTGATTATCCATACTCAAACACAAAGATATACAAATTCATTATTCTCCCCACTTCCAAGTTGTTCCTTTCTCATATGGAATAGTATTTTGCATCCTTTGTATGTGGAATGCAAGCTGTTAACTATAAAATATAAAACACTCATTCTCACCCAAACACACACCTCTGATTTCCTCTGTGCAGGAATCATGAAGTTAAATGCAAACCTGGGACCAAAGAAAAGGCACTTATTAATGAAAGTTTCAAAATTATTTTTGGTCATTCAAAATGAGCAAAATGGTATGTATGCAAGTGATGTTGACTAGTATGTAGTACTGTCCTCCTCTCAAATAAAATATAGACAAAGTGTAAGTTTTTGAATAAGAGGAACACTACTGTATTGTGCAGCATAATAAACCTTCTACAGAAATAAACTGCTAAGATACATTCAGGCACCTTTAATAATTCTATAGGAGGTCAACATTAGCTGATTGAAAGCATCCTACTAAACATGGGCAGAATTAGGTTGTCATGGTTGAAAACTCATGGATGGCTATCACAAAACAAAATGTCAGGGATAAGGGTGATCATTCCAATCCATAGAGCAGCACTGAACAGGATTTGAGATGGAAAATAAAAAAACTCAAGGATTTTATATACAGCACATTTTTCAGGTAACTGATCTGATTTGTGCATCTTATGTGGACTAGAATGCAGATAGCTTCTGTTTTTATATTTCTCTAAATTTTATGATAGATTTCTTGGCAAAAAAAGCACAGAAAAATGTATGCTACGTATTGCACATTCAAAAATCATAATTGTAGACTTCAATTGCATAAAAAAAGGGGAATTTATTTAAGAAAAAACATTAAAACTAATATAACATTTTAGTGCAGATTCTTTCATTACAGGCTAATGTGGAAATGAGATATGAATGAGATTCATGATCCAACCTTAATGGAAGATCAGCTGTTGAAGAAACTTCTAAGTAGGATGACCATATTTCCTTGGGGGGAAAATGGGACCCTAACCTACCCACGGCTCACTGGACAAAGTGGGTGCGTGCGTGCATGCGTGCGTACAGGCGTGCGGGCGTGTGGAACCGTGCGTGCATAAAACAATGGGACAGTCGGGAATTGTTTAAAAAGCGGGACTGTCCCGTTCAAAATGGGATGTATGTTCAGCCTACATCTAAGCGCCTTCCTCATATATAGCTTCTCCTCTCAAATTTTCAAGGCTGTTTTTTTCATTTTCATAAATGATGCTACTTTTATAAATAGCAGTATATTTTTAGTAACTAAGAAAAACCACTGGGGCTTTGTTCCACTTATTTGTATCAAATATGTCCTTTCCCCCATTTCTACTACCTATGTCAATGATTCAGTATTTCAGTTGGTTTGTCTCTTCCTCCCTTTCTCCACCTGCAGCAACAGAATCCAATTTGATAGCCAATCTTGTAGTTTCAATATTGTGATGTTGAAATACTATTTTATCATTCAGTTCAGTATCTATTATGCAATTTGATTTTGCCTAACCTTCAAATATTATTCCCATTCGCCACAACTATATGTAAATAGCACTTCCATTTATACAGTATATACCTTTCATTATCCTTTTGTTTTCTCAAACTGTTCAGATAAAGGAAGTTTGATCATATTAAGAATTCTATATTCCTCAGTGCTAGAAGGAAACAGAAATAAAATAGAGACAACAAACCAAAGAAAAAAGAAAAAAAGATACCAAAACTGAAAATACTGCTTGTTGTGAAGTTTTGAAAGATTTATGAATAGTCATCTAGGATATATTGCTACTTCAATTTTTGTGATTCAGTGCAGAAAAGCCATTTCATTTTGCCATCAGTTTCAAAATCCTTATAAGCTCTGGGGACAACCTGCTGTATTCCCAAAGATCACCATAAGCACTGGAAATATTGCATTTCGATACACAGCAAAACTGGAGGATTTATAGGAATCACTCTCTATTATTCTGAATTATTGACACTAAGAGAACTGGACATGACACTAAGCTAAAATGTACACGAAGCTAAATTCATTAATGAGTCTAAAACATTCAGACAAGATGTCTATGAAGGTTCTCAGTCATCCAGGTGGAATTGTCTGTAGCTTGAATCATGTCAACTGGATTTCTATTTCTCAGTGGAAACGTTTCGCTCCTTATCCAAGGAGCTTCTTCAGTCTGAGCAAAGTTAGTAAGGGAATCCTTAAATATGTTTCTAGGGTGGCTGTGTGACCTTGCACCTGGGGCTAGGTCATGGTTATTTGAGTTGTTTATTTCTAAGTCCCTTTATCATCCAAAGGAGGATTGTTGAGATTACCATGCTGCTGTTGAGCTTGCGAAATGGTCTTAATCTTCCTAGGCACAGAAGACAAAGCAGGAAGGAAAATAGGGGAAAGATTGTGCCTGAGTCCCCCACCTCTATTCAAGGAAGGATTTTCCAAGTTGGCATAAAATGGATTCCTTGATCCCTCTCTCAAACCACCTATCTTCCCTGTCTAAAATGTGAACATTAATGTCCTCAAATGAGTGTCCTTTTTCCTTTAGATGAATGTAAACTGCTGACTCTGGTCCTGTGGTGTTGCTCCTCCTGTGTTGGGCCATCCTCTACTACCAACCCTTCTGTACGCCTGTGAAACATGGACCCTCTACAAACGCCACCTCCAACTTCTTGAAGGATTCCATCAACGCTGCCTCCGAAAAATTCTGCAAATTACTTGGGAAGATAGGCGGACTAATGTTAGCGTATTAGAAGAAGCGAAAACCACTAGCATTGAAACAATGATCATCCTACATCAACTTCGCTGGACCGGTCATGTTGTTCGAATGCCTGACCATCGTCTTCCAAAGCAGCTACTTTACTCCCAACTTAAGAATGGAAAACGGAATATTGGTGGACAGCAAAAGAGATTCAAAGATACTCTCAAAGCTAATTTAAAAAAAATGTAATATCAGCATTGAGAACTGGGAAGCCCTAACTCATGAGCGTTTCAATTGGAGGTCATCCTTTATTAATGGCGCTATGGACTTTGAAGAAGCACGAGTACAGGGCGAAAGGGAGAAAAGAGCTAAAAGGAAGGCACGTCAGGCAAACCCTCATCATGACCGTCTCCCACCCGGAAACCTATGCCCTCACTGTGGGAGGTTGTGCGGATCCAGAATTGGCCTTTATAGCCACTTACGGATCCACTGTTAAAATTTTACCTTTGGAAGACAATCTTACTCGGCTACGAGTGATCGCCAATGATGAAAGGAGGATAACTAAGATGTTCAAGGGCTGGAGCAACTTCCCTGTGAGGAAAGTTTCTGACATTTGGACTCATTCTCTAAAGGGGTGAATGAGATATACACACATGATTGAGGTGTACAAAATTATGCATGGTGTAGATAAACCGCCCAGAGTCCTCCTTGGGGGAGATGGAGTGGTGATATAAATTGAATTATAAATAAATAAATAAATAAATAAATAAATAAATAAAGTGGACAAGGAGAAGCTATTTTCCCCTTCCCAAAATACTAGAACCAGAGGTCATCCAATGAAATTGACTCTTGCAAGAATCAATACAGACAAAAGGAAATATTTTTTACACAACATGTAATTAAACTTTGGAATTTGCTACAGGAGACTTGGGGCTGGCTACCAACTTGGCTGGCTTCAAAAAAGGGTTGGCCCAATTCATGGTTGTCATGGGGATCAATAGCGATTAGCTTATTGCGTATTTATATTAATACATTGTAAAGAAATGCCTAGCCTAACATTACAAAATATAACTATTTCCCCTCCTGGATGGTTTTATAAGACTGCAAGGATATGCAAATCTTTCTTATAATTTGTCTTCTCTCTGTGTGTGTCTGTTTATTAAATCAACTCTTCCTGGTTTTTTATGAATTTAACCAACTGAAAATTTGAATATTGTGCAAAGTCTCTGAGCACAAAGTAGTTTATTCACCTCTCTAATTATTTTTGAGTTACTGATGTATTTGAGTTTCCATTCCATCAAATAAAAACATTTTGGGTTAACACACCATAATCTCACATATAAATTCACTTAACTCATCAAACAATGGATTTTTCATCTGTTGTTCCTCAGCTTAGTGGGTAAGATTTTCTTTTTGCATGCTCTGTTTGGACTGTATTATAGAAAACAAAGGAGACTATTGCCATTTTAGTTCATTCCTCTTCATCTTTAATTGAAAGGGCTGCATTTGAGCACTCCAAATAACCAGTAGATGTAATGGGCTGTGAGAATAACCATGAGGAAAAGCTGCAACCAAGACAATAGTCATATAAAAGAAATCTGAGCCCAAAGCAGAAATGTAATTTGAGTAAACATCTCAGACTTGATCCTCTCTAGTTCTCTTGTAGATAAAGGTAGGGGGGGGAAGCACATTCAAATGTGCAAGATTCTGTTACTGAAACCCTATAATAAAAGTAATATTAGTATTCATAACTTTGGTTTCCTAGTATGGTCTACCTTGAAGGGCTGACATCAGCTAAGGATATTCCAAAAACTGTAGTCATAAAGATAATGAAATGTTAACTTAGAAATGGGTTTTTTCTTAATTTCCTTTCAGAAATATAACAATGTCTATATACCTTCATGATATATGTACTAATGGAACTGCAGATATTCCCAGAGCAGACGGCTCTACCCCTTTCCCCATATATGTTCTAACTTATCTGGAACATGTCAGAAACCACAAGTATGTTGGAGAGTGCATAAGTAAAGCAATAGTGTCCTTAAGTAAGCAGTAGTCTTATGTGGGAAGCAGACAGTTAAAATATTAATGTGCATTTCTACAGTTGGTTTTACACAATTCATTCCCCCACATCCCCAGAACATACTCTAGTGCAGAGCTTTCCAAACTTTTCATGTTGGTGACACACTTTTTAGACATGCATAATTTTGCAACACACTCTTATAGCAGGGCATCATTTCGCGACACACTCTTACAGCAGGGCACAAGGCAGGCACTAGGACCTGCACGGAATCACAGCAGGTTTGGAGGCAGCAGGGCACAAGGCAGGCACTAGGACCTGTGTGGAATCGTGGCAGGGCTCAGAGGCAGCAGAAGCCGCGACACACCCAGACACTGCAGCCGACACACTAACGTGTCCCGTGTTCTTGCTCCTTTTATACTTCTACTTCCCAGAAAGTACCACTGAACAGTGGGTTCGGGTGCCACAATGCCACTCCCATCACTACATTTATTTATTAATTGTGTATTATCTCAATTGTTACTTCAGAAAGTGGCTTGTGTCAGACCCTTCATTCATACGTTAGCATGAGAAGATAGTTCTTCACGGAGGACTATATAAATTAGAGTTGTTGTACCAACTTTGTCAAAATGAAGGTTGAAATACATTGCAGAGTTCCTCCTCAGGTAATAGCTAACACTTTCTGAGACTTGCAGTCATCTAGTTTGTCAACAGAATTGAGGATGAATCTAAAAGTTTACCTTCAAAAGAAAAGTATGATTTTTCAGCTAGCTAAAAGAATTTTGATATAGCTTACCCCTAAAAGAAACTAATGCATGTAAACCTTATGCGTTCATCACTTATGCGTTCATCACTTTAAATGACAAAGCCATTGTACTACCAAAATTCCAATCTGTTCCATATGGCTTCCTTCCACTTAAGTTTCCACAGGATCACAGGTTTAGATGAACTTGGTCACTTGTAGTTATTTTCCACATTTGTTTGTCACCTGCTGGAATGCACAAATACAGACTTGCAAATTGGTAGCAGGATTTAACAACCATATGATTGGAGGAATAACCCTCTTTCCATTCCCACTGCATTGCACTGCATTAGAGTACAAGCAAGTACACCCTGTAAGTTGTGTCACTCCTCTGACTTTCACCCCTTGACTATGAGCTTAAGAAGGACCTCTTCTTAGAGATGTGAGAGAAATTAATTCAGTCCACATTTCAATCTTCACTTACTCTATTCACATTTTGTGAATAAATACTAAAACCCACATTTCAGGTGAAAAGGTGAACGCTACATATTGTATTAAGAAAAAATACTTCAAAAAGGTGTGTAATTAAGAAAGTAGCCTACCCAAAGAAAGTATATTTAGTGAAAAAAATATTTCCTGCAGAGTTGGGGAGGGGGTAATTGACCTAGAAATGAACCAAAAATGGAAGGAAGGAAGGAAGGAAGGAAGGAAGGAAGGAAGGAAGGAAGGAAGGAAGGAAGGAAGGAAGGAAGGAAGGAAGGAAGGAAGGAAGGAAGGAAGGAAGGAAGGAAAACTTGATAGATTCACCATCTCTTCTACTAGTGCTCTCTTATGACAGCTGCACTGGTCATAAGATCTTTGCTATGTTAGTAAAACTGAGTGCCTGTCCATCCTTATTTCAGTTCACAGAGGATGTACAGTAACTTCCTACCCCTCTAGTTGAAGTCCCTCCCATATGAACATTCTGAAGCTATCAGGGCTTCTGAGGCTGCTTCCTCCTTTGAAAACCAAATGCCAAAGTTCTATGCAATTTGGAAGTTGAATCCTTTCCCGGGGAATTGTTTCTACAGTGATTGCCAATTTTCTGCTTGAGAGCATTATGATCCAGCCTGAGCCTTTTGTTAGGTTCTTTCTACTGCTAGTATCTCAGGGACATTTCATAAAGTGCAGCAATTGCCCCCCCCCACACCAATACCAGGCCTGTTAACATTTGCAGAACAAATCTCTGCTGCTGCTGGAAGATAAGTATATAAGGGGTGAAGAGGAGATGGGGGACAAGCAACAGAAGGAATTAATAGCCAAACCAAAGAGTTTGAATTTACAGTGGGATATACAGCTATAATTAAGTTATAAGGTAGCAAACAATGTATTAAGCATGATAAGGGTAGAGTTAACCATTATGGGCTGCAGAAACCTAGATGATTGCTAAATAGCAGCAAAGAGATCCCCAAAACTCTCTTGTAGCACTTGTAAAGTCTTCATTTATTAACAAGCACAACAACAGCAGCTACAAAATAGTCATACACTGTCAAGAAATGAAATATTATTCCCAGTGCCTTTACCTCAGAAGAAATAATCATTTCAAATCCAGTTTTTTCAAGGACAACATGCTGAGGTAATTTCTTGACATACTTGAAAACTGCTGCTCTGGAATATTTGCTAAATGGAACCATCTATGCTAAGACATAATCTCTTAAATCAAAGGCAAACCCAGAAGCATTAATATATAACTTGAGGCTCAGCAGGGATAATAGTAAAAAAATTAAAAAGGGGGTGGGGGCAGATAATCTGCCACTCACATATGAAGTGATACTGCAGCAGTATTTAATACTTATAACATTACTGTGTGATTTGTGGGAAGTTGGCAACTTAAATGTGATGCATTTTAACAAGCCACAAAATCGGGAAGGTGAGAAAAATAAGCCTCTTGAAGGCCCTATGGGATGTAGATTCTACATACACAGAAAGATCCATTAGAATCTATTTTTTCAAATAGCAAAATTGAGATTAACTTGATACATATTTAAGATAAGCTGGGAAAAGAATACTTACCACTGCTCTCTTGAAATAACTTGTTAATGGCAAAATGGAGGCAAAGCCTTGGAACCTGATGGTGATGGTCTTGTAATCTTTTCAGCTTAAAGAATCTTAAGTAAATGTTGCAGTTCAGAAAGAGACTTTGCTGAAAATAGCAGACAGTAGAGATGCTTGCTCCTTGGGAGGAAAGCTATGGCAAACCTAGACAGCATATTAAAAAGGAGAGACATCACCTTGCTGACATAGGTCTGTATAATTAAAGCTATGGTTTTCCCAGTAGTAATGTATGGCTGTGAGAGTTGGACCACAAGGAAGGCTGAGAGCCGAAGAATTGATGCTTTCGAGCTGTGGTGCTGGAGAAGACTCTTGAGAGTCCCTTGGACTGCAAGGAGGTCAAATCAGTCAATCCTAAAGGAAATCAACCCTGACTGATCATTGGAAGGACAGATACTGAAGCTGAAGCTCAAGTACTTTGGCCACCTAATGCGAAGAGAGGACTCACTGGAAAAGACCCTGATGCTGGGAAAGACTGAAGGCAAAAGGAGAAGGGGACGGCAGAGGATGAGATGGTTAGATAGCATCACCGATGTAATGAACATGAATTTGAGTAAACTCCAGGAGACAGTGGAGGACAGGAAGGCCTGGCGTGTTATGGTCCCTGAGGTCACGAAGAGTCGAAAACGACTAAACAACTGAACAACAACAAGTTCTAAAATGTTCTTATACAAAATGGTCACCATCATACAAACAATACATTGACAATGTCTCTTTATTTTACCTGATTGTAAAGATAAAATATTTAAGGCAATATTTCCCCTTCAGTTTTCATGAAGTTTTAGTGAATTTAGAATGTCTGTGAGTGCAAGGTATCATTCACCTGTTGTCTCTAATTTGTCAGATTCTTCGGATTAATTTACAGACTATGTGAAGATTTCAGCGATCCACTTGTTCTCCTGTTCCTCTTAAATTGTTGGAAGTAATAGCATAGCCCAGGGAGTCAAGAACTCTGGGCAAAAGATATGTGAAAATCAGCCATGATCACCAACTGCCCTCTGTGCGGGATCCCTGAAGGTAGGGAGAGGAAGGTGGACATCATCTCTCATAAAACCCTGTTTGTTTTTCAATATTTATTTATTTATTTATTTATTTATTATTTATTAATTAAACCAATTTATAAGGCCACCCAACTCACACACAGTGACTCTGGGCAGCTTATAGAATTAAAAACCATAAAAACACAATAGACACCCCCCTGTGGCAGCAAACACATTCATATCAGCCACTTGATTGCTCTGAAGCAGCCTGGGCTTATTTTATTTATTTTCTGCATGTTATGCCACATTCCCAGTCTCTGCACTAGAAATATGAGATCCCTGCTCACGATTCCCTTAAACCTAAACTACAGCATTTTGAGGACAGCCGGGGTTATTTATTTATTTATTTTATTTATTGGATTTATCACCGCCCAACTCCCCCGAGGGGGACTCTGGGCGGTTTACAACAGAATTAAAATCATTGATATACATTTCCAATAAAAACATACGTAATAAACCATAATTTAAAATATATTGAGTAAAATAATAAATAAAATTATTTTTTATTTAATTATTAGTTATATTCTTATTAGTTATATTCTTAATTATTAGTTATATTTAATTATTAGTTATATTCTTGGACCTCTTATAAGGAACTGGGTATGCATTAAAAATTTGACAGTCCAGTAAATTTTTCTCATCCTCCTCCTCCTAAATGCAAGTGGCAAATTCTATTTGGACATACACACTTTGGAAACAAAATGTGAAGTTTCTCTTCTGCTTTGGTTCATATAAAGAAATGATCATGGTAGCTATCTTATAACTGTAGGACATGGTCCATAGGAGACTAACTTAAAGTCAACCATTGCCATGTTGAGAAATAGCATGACATTGTTGATAGTGGTGTAGCTCATATATCTGCATTACAGAAGAAGAAGTAGAACCTGAGGTTTAACTGTCCAACACCACACCTTTCCTACACTTTCCTTGAACATTGCATGCAAACAAATCTGGGAGGTTCTTCTCCTTTTTCTTTCTAATAACTGTGCAGCCAGGAACACAAGTCAACATGAGGAAAACAGAATCAGCTCATTGGTTCTTGCTGCAACCATGAGCATCTTTTCAAAAATAAACACAAATAAGTACATAAAATTGGATTAATCCATTTCATACTTTTTTTTTTAATTCGTTCAGTCGTGTCCGATTCTCGGAGACTGCCTGGACAAGTCCCTGCAGTTTTCTTGGCAAGGTTTTACAGAAGTGGTTTGCCATTGCTTTCTTCTTCCTGGGGCTGAGAGAGAGAGACTGGCCCAAGGTCACCCAGCTGGCTTTGTGCCTAAGGCAGGACTAGTACTCATGGTCTCCCGATTTCTAGCCTGGTGCCTTAATCACTACACCAAACTGGCTCTCATTTGATGCGTAAAACTGACCAATTTGTCAATAAATACATAAAGGAAATGACAATGTGACTTGTATAACCATGAAAAACATACATTGTGGGATAATCCCAGTTTCATAATAATAGCTAAGTCTGGCTTTTTGTTCAATGGTACCTTTCAAACATTATTACTTTGTATCAATTCAGTTTTGAGAAAGCCATCTTTAAAAATTTTCCAGAATTATTTAAAATTTGATTAATCTCAGAGTACTTCTTGGTAATACATTCAACTTAGGAATTTGATATTTGGTTTACCTAAGCTAGATGTAATTGTTGCTTCTGAAGTTGGAGAGTGGATAGAGGTTCTGGAATAATTAATGGTAGCTTCTAAACCAGCAACACTTCTTTATAAGCAGCTAAGGAAAGTTGATGAAATTGTCCTGTAACACCACTAGAGGAGGAGGAGGAGGAGGAGGAGGAGGAGGAGGAGGAGGAGGAGGAGGAGGAGGAAAGGGAGGAAGGGGAGAAATTAGCTTTTCATGAGTTTAAAATGAGGATGAGGATAGTAATAATAGCTTTTAGTATACTGGACAACTCACAGAATGTTCAACAGGAATTTATTACAATCACCCTGCTATTGGAGATGTAACTCAGGAGTTGGAAATTTATTACAATCACCCTGCTATTGGAGATGTAACTCAGGAGTTGGAAATTTATTACAATCACCCTGCTATTGGAGATGTAACTCAGGAGTTGGAATATTAACACATATACTTTTACTTGTCATATTCTTGTTGCATTCTAATTGACATGAATAGAATTGCTACTATGGCCAGATCCACATTTTTGCTTGGCAAAAATCACCAGTACAGGCCACCCACCACTCCCTGAGTGCAGGAATATTTGACATGTTCCTCTCACTTCCTGCCTGCTGCAAAATTTACCCAGCATCTGCATTTTCCAGCTTTGATTCCGGTCTTTCCTCACCGGAGCCATCATAAGAGTCCCCCTTTTTGGGGGAGATGATAGAAATTGGAAAAATAAATAAAAATAAATAAGCCCTTCAGAGTCTGACCAGAGCCATCATAAGAGTCCCCCTTTTTGGGGGAGATGATAGAAATTGAAAAAAGAAAAACAAACAAAAACAAATAAAACAAATAAAAACAAAAACAAAAATAAATAAATAAATAAATAAATAAATAAATAAATAAGCAAGGTCTTCAGAGCTGATAGGCTCCAGTGCTCTGTTCCATTCTAATAGTAGCCCCAGCTCTGACTGGCTGCAGTGTCTAGCATGTTTGCTCTCCTCCAGCAACTGCTTGATGCCCTGGGCAGCCATTTTGAGCTTGGCTGCTAGGTATTATGTTCTCTGCTGATTAGCAGGTTTGTTTTTGCTTTTCAGTAATCTTGTGGTTGATTCAACAATGGACCATTAAGTCAGTGGATGATCAACAACTCTACAATCTCATGTTCTGTTCAACCTTTACATCTCCCAGTGGGCACTCTTTCCATTTCTCCCCAAGCTGGGTGAAGCATGCTGTCTTTGTTTTCTCACCTCCTGCTCACAGTACTGCAAAGCTTTCTTTCCCTTCCCTTTATTTTTTTAAACATCTTTAAGTTGCAAAGTAGGAACAATGGAAGAGAACATCTGTAGCTCAGGGTTGAACAGTTGGGTTCTTAGTGTTCTCTGAGCTTGATTGTTTTCTTGCAGACATTTCCTTACCAGGCTAGGTAACATCATCAGTGTGAGGGAGTACTGGTGTTTGCTGGCTGGTTATATACATAGTAGCCTGTCCTGCCAGTCTTGGGCTTCCTCCTTTATGATTCCTTGATTAGGGTATTGTTTCCTCCCTGATTGTTTAGCTGATGGAGTTTCCTGCTTATCTGGGTACTGGTTGCTGGGTGGGGTGTGTTCCAGGCTGTTTGTTTCCTTTCTAGGCTTTTGACTGTGTTGGGTAAAAGAAGTATTATACAACTCTGGAAGAAGAAAACAACACCCAGTTTGCGGCAATGGATTGTTGATCGTTCTTATTTGTTAGTATTTGTATTCATCTTCTTTCAACAAAAGGACAAGGAAGGAGACTTGCAAGTAATATAGGCAATCTTTGTAGAGCTATTGTGTCTACAACATAATTTATGGCTACTTTCCCCATTTTTCCTTTACTGTATGTGTTACTGTACTTAACAATTTTGAGATTGTGTTTGTTCTTTGCTGTTGCTTTATGTGTTAGTACTTTTCTTCTGTTAATTAGTTTAGCATAATAGTGTGAAATGAAATGTTTAAAAGTCATTGATTTTGCCCATGACCATAGCATGCCAATGAAATGCCAAGTAGAAGTATTGATTGGAATCTCTCACCACCCACCTCCCACAAAAACTTAGGCCAAATCAATGCAACGCTCCCCCACCCACCCCTGTGTTTTCTTTCTGTTACAGCCCGAGTGGTCAACCACACCATTCTAAATCTTACTAGCCCCGCGTACTCTTATCTTCCTTTCATTGGAGCCCCATTTTTCATTCCTGTCCTTTCAGCAGTGTTGCACAGCACTGGAAGGTCCCTGATAGGTGTTCCTCTCTGCTGAACTCCTGCCTCCACAGGATATCAACAGCTCGATTGTACCAACCAACCGATCACCTCAAAGTGTGCTTTCTGCTTTCTATATGAATGTGCCATTGACTGCTTCACTTTGTTTCCTTTTCTGTGGGAGGAATGGCACTTGGGCTCTTTGGATCTGAAAGATGATGCTGTCTTCACAGGTCAGTGCTTACGCAATTATTCTTTCATACAGCGATTTCCCTTCTCTTCTCCGTTTGACTTTTTTGTGCATGTAGTGCAGGAGAAGGCAAAGAAATTAAGATGCAGCCTCTGCAGCATATTTTGTCTTCTGGAGACCCACTTTGCAGCTCCTGCCCCCCACTGGGAAAGTCCTCCTGTCTGCACTTATGACATTAAAGCCGGTCTCCTTTAACATTGCTTCTCAGAGTAGACCTTTGCTTTTGCACAGAAGGAAGATGAACCTAACAAGGGATGGGTAGCAGCTTTTCTTTAGGCAATTGACACATTCCCCTCCCTCCCTTTTGTGTCCATCAGGATCTCCCTCCCCCACTCCTTTTGCCCCTGCTCACATCTGCTTTTTGAAAAGTTGGAGGAATCCCATTGTGAAGAGGAGGTTTGCCTGAGAGTTCTGGCAATGAACTTTTACATTGAAAGCATTAAACCAGAAGGGTGGCAAAGTGCCTAGTGAGTGAATTACACCCCACACTTGCCCTCTCAACACCTGAATTGCCTTAAGTAACACAGAATCTGGGGAAATATCCAATGTCACCTCATCCCCCAGAGCAACTTCCTTTCACCCTGTAACTGCAGAATAGCATCCTCCCTTTCACTTCTGCTATGGTTAGATAGATCACTCTTTAGTTGATCTATCTGTTTAAAAACAATGCAAGGAAACAAAGTGGCTGCAGAGGCCAGGCTTCCATCTCCCCCTGCAGCCAATACTTGGTGCTCCACATGGCTGGAGTATGGAGAAACTGGGATTAACCCCTCCTATATTAATGAGCCTAACACCGCCCCCCCCCGCCCCCCGTTCCCTCCTCAGAGATGGAACAATTTGGGAGCAAATGTAATTCATGCTGCAAGCATTTTTCTGTCAAATGGTGGATCGAGCGACTACCCAGGCTGTAAAAAACAAAAAACCTTTCCAAAGAACAATGCTGCAGGAGTTCTGGTCTCCCTTGCAACCAAAGGAGGACTGAAGGATGGGCCCAAAGGTCAGAGACCAAATAGAAGGGGCTCCTTCCACTGCACACAGGCAAACCCAGTAGAAGCCTGTGGAGCAATGTCATTTCAAGTCACCTCCCCTGTGCACATCAGTGCCCTACATTGCCCACAAAGAGCAACTTGAGCTGAGATAAGGGGAAACAAACCACTTTCAGAGGGGAGCACTATAAGCCACCTTCAGACTGTCCAAGCTGTGGACTGAGCTTGAGATGCAGGCGGAGGCTGGAAGAGATGCTCTAGAAATGGTTGGTGTTGTGCTCATGACAGGGTGAGGAGGCTGTGTGGATGTGGCCTTAGACCAAAGAGCAGCATCAAGGGAGAATCAGGGAGAAAGAGGATCTTCAACCACTGATGAACATGCCCTTTGCTTTCAAAAGAATCAAATGAAACCAGGCTTTCTTTGGTTGGTGACAAAAGCTACCAGCAGACCCTGAAAGAGAAGAATTTAAGAGTGTTGCTGGGATGAAGGCAGAGAGAAGAAAAAAGAAAGATAATCTCAGTGTATGCCTATTCCAAAATCGCATCAAGTTTTCTAATCAATCAATCAATCAATCAATCAAATAAATCTCATGGAGACTTAGAGCAAGATAAGCCTCTCAAATAAGAAGGAAGATACATACGGTATTTCCCTCTTTTGGATGCATTGCTCTTCCTCAGAGAGCTCATTTAAGGCAGAGGCTTCAGTTTGTAGGTAAATCAGAAATATTATCACTAATCTCCAGAGCTGAAGTCCTACATAACTCTATTGCTATTTTGGAGCTCAGCATACCTTGGCAAATTCTTATCTAGCTTTGCATGCTGCCTTACATCACCTAGCTATCTAGTAAAAATGTAATATTTAAAGATCAGAATATTAGTGCATATCAAAATAATATACAGCCTGCTAGGGTTGTTTGATCAAGAATGAAGCAAAACCCAAACCAAGAAATTGTGTCATCTGAAACACATCATGCTACAGGAAAACAAGGATAAATATGTGCTTCTTGCTGGCAGAGCAAAGTGAATGATAATTATCAACAGATTATCAATTTTCCCCAAAAACCTGATGTAAATGAGACAGAGGCCTACCTTATAGGTCTATTGATATATCATATGAACAGATTTTTTAAAAACTTATAAAATGTAGTTACGGAGACAAGAATTGCAACTGATGGCTTCCTCTGTCATGATTACATGGACATCTACATTTTAGTCTCTGTGCTCACACAGTTATAGTGTATGATGATCATGAATCACACACACACATGTCCAAAAAGAAGACACCAATTTTTATTTTGTCCTCTGAATATGCTAATGAATATCTATACATGAACATTTAAGAATAACTACTGTAATTTAGAAAGACATAGAATGTGCCCCTTTATAATGGGAAAGCTGGTGGTCACTGGACCTGTGTGTTGATCCAACCACCTGCCCAACATGATAGGTAAGTTCAATATCCCAAGTTGTACTTTCTTCTTATGGTCCTGTATATTTTTATCAGAACTGAATTAGACAGATCTTCAGATGAAACAGGGACAACAAACTGAAACCTTGGGCTGTGTGCACCCCCCTAAACTCAACTGTATTTTGCTAATTTAATGTACAGTACCTTTAAGTGCATTTAAATTAAATCAAGCTTTTGTTCTGGCACTAGCCATGTGCTGCTCAAAATTCAAATGCAGCCCCTAGCCTGAAAAAATTATGCATCCCTGAAAGAAGCAATGCTGCAGTGTAAGACATGTGGCCATTTTGGTGTAAACGTATCTTAGACCTTCTTATGAACATATGGGAGATAGAGATGGGGATGGCAAGTTCTCTCTCTCCGTATTCATAGCCACATGTATGCCAAGGGAATTGAGCTCTGTTGCTTCACTTTCCAGTGTAGGAGGGCCATGCCAATTCTTATTTTCCAGACATGTCCATATAAAATTAGTCTGTTCAGTGCAATGTTTCATGTCCCCAAAGGTAGTTTTACATTCTCATATGCATAAAAATTTAGAGCACTTCCTGAGCTATTTCCTGGAACTATTTGTCATCCCCAAGGATGATAGTACAGCAAGGATAAATTAGGATTTAGCCAGTCATTTCTTCTACCATCCCAGACCTGTTTTCACCATACAAGAACGACAAAATCTTTGCAGTTGGCCAAGTTCACATCATATTAGCTGCAACTACCAGATTATTATTCTAAGTATGCAGTGAACTGTTTACTTCATTTGATTCTGAATGTCCTTTGAGGTTACCTTTTTTTATACCTGTTTAGAGTTGGGAGGGGGGGTTGGTAAACAAATATTATGGGGTTAGTTTGCTTCTTTGGACTTCAGCTAACTTCTAACTTCTAACACTGTTAGAGTTCTTGTGTTGTCTTGGCGAATTATTCCTATACAAAGCACAGCGTTCTCATAATGACGTGAATGCCAGGTGGCTGGATAACAGAGAAGCCTTCGCTTTGTTTACATCCTCAACAGATAGGGAGCAAGAAGGTACCATTGTTATGGCTAGCAATGGATCTTCCCATGAAACCGAATCCTCCTGATTTCCTTCTGTGGGAAGCCTTGCCCAGGCCCCCTTGGTTTACAAGGAGGGGGGGAACTCAGTGCTTAGATGCAGCAGGCCATGCTGTGTGCTTTGAGGCCTAGTGCGTGTCACAGCTAACATCCAGCCAATCAGAAAGCTAGAAGAACTGAATATACAACCATGCAAAATGGTGTTCTATGTCTTCTTGATTTCTAGTGTCTTTTAGCCATGTAGTTTTTCACGTGTTCACTTCCCGTGGACTGGGCAGAGTGAGCTATGCCTGGCTTTGGGTATAGGCCATGGCAGGAACTCTGGCCCTGGGATCAATACACGGAACTCTGCTTATAAGTTTGTTTTTGTTTTTCCTTTTACAATAATGTATCCTGTATATTCATCTTTTTCATTTTTGCGATAATGTGATTGTATCTGCATTATTGCCTTATGCTATCAGTAAACACTGTTGGCCCTAACAAGCTGTATTCTTGTCTGTTTATTCTCAAGCCTCGGTTTTTCCCCTTTAAGCCAGCGTATATATCCCATCAGTTCACATCATATTAGCTGCAACTACCAGATTATTATTCTAAGTATGCAGTGAACTGTTTACTTCATTTGATTCTGAATGTCCTTTGAGGTTACCTTTTTTTATACCTGTTTAGAGTTGGGAGGGGGGGTTGGTAAACAAATATTATGGGGTTAGTTTGCTTCTTTGGACTTCAGCTAACTTCTAACTTCTAACACTGTTAGAGTTCTTGTGTTGTCTTGGCGAATTATTCCTATACAAAGCACAGCGTTCTCATAATGACGTGAATGCCAGGTGGCTGGATAACAGAGAAGCCTTCGCTTTGTTTACATCCTCAACAGATAGGGAGCAAGAAGGTACCATTGTTATGGCTAGCAATGGATCTTCCCATGAAACCGAATCCTCCTGATTTCCTTCTGTGGGAAGCCTTGCCCAGGCCCCCTTGGTTTACAAGGAGGGGGGGAACTCAGTGCTTAGATGCAGCAGGCCATGCTGTGTGCTTTGAGGCCTAGTGCGTGTCACAGCTAACATCCAGCCAATCAGAAAGCTAGAAGAACTGAATATACAACCATGCAAAATGGTGTTCTATGTCTTCTTGATTTCTAGTGTCTTTTAGCCATGTAGTTTTTCACGTGTTCACTTCCCGTGGACTGGGCAGAGTGAGCTATGCCTGGCTTTGGGTATAGGCCATGGCAGGAACTCTGGCCCTGGGATCAATACACGGAACTCTGCTTATAAGTTTGTTTTTGTTTTTCCTTTTACAATAATGTATCCTGTATATTCATCTTTTTCATTTTTGCGATAATGTGATTGTATCTGCATTATTGCCTTATGCTATCAGTAAACACTGTTGGCCCTAACAAGCTGTATTCTTGTCTGTTTATTCTCAAGCCTCGGTTTTTCCCCTTTAAGCCAGCGTATATATCCCATCAGTTCACATCACATTAGCTGCAACTACCAGATTATTATTCTAAGTATGCAGTGAACTGTTTACTTCATTTGATTCTGAATGTCCTTTGAGGTTACCTTTTTTTATACCTGTTTAGAGTTGGGAGGGGGGGTTGGTAAACAAATATTATGGGGTTAGTTTGCTTCTTTGGACTTCAGCTGAATTGCTCTTTTTCTTCTCAAATTTCTTCATGCTAATCTAAAGTATTTATCTCTTCCAAGGACTTCCAGTGAAGGCATGGCGAGCTAACCACATCTCCATGGAGAGCGGAGACAATGACCTCAGCAAAGACTGAGGAACCAGTGAGTAGACCAATTCTTCAGAACCTCTCTGGACAAGGAGAGGACAGGCGATCATCCACATGTGCTCCAGATAGCTGCTCCTTGGAGACCACAGGACAGTGGTCTCCCGTGGGTTTGAGTGCCAGGGAGACAAAGGGATCAATCATCAAGCTCATAACTGTGGCAGAGCCTTTTAAAGGACACTGTTCTCTAACCTCACTTCTAATCAGTTTCGGAAATTGCCTATTTAAGTATCTTAAGGTTATTTGAAATCTTCAGAACAATAAGTTTGAAAAGCCACCTGGTGAGTTTATTTTCATTTCTGAACAAAAAAAAATTAACTATAAGTTTAAGAACTTAAAGAATTTGAAATAAATGTCAAAAAGCTAAATAGGATTTTGAACCAAGAAATTTATAAATGAAATAAGGGTCCAGACAAATTTGGAATATTGAAACTTTTACTATAAGATTTTGGAACTATATAAAACAAACAGGTTTTTGTGAGAACTAGAATTATTTTGTCTTCTGTAAGTCATAACAGAGGATAGAGATCTTATGAATTAAATTGGACACTACAGGGGACTAAAGATTCCAGGCAAAAAGGAGAAAAAAAAACCCTGCCTCTGGTTTTGATTTGGATTTGGATTTACAAAATGACACAAAGCACTATAACAATTCAAATATTAAAGGAGATCTTCGAAGAATGGGGCCAGAAAGTAGTAGGCACAATATCAACAATATCAGTAATGATTTCTGCTTCTATGGATAGATTGTGTTTAAAGGATGTTAATGAAGGAATGACAGATGTGAAACAAATCTTGCTTGATGCAGAAATAGTGGAATCAGAAATATTGGATTAAAAAAAGTGTGGATTACAAGATAGAGAAGGTATTTAAAGTAGAAATACAAGTGGCAGGCCAAGAGAATGACCTGGATAAGGACTCTTTACTGGATATACAAAAGAAGCTTTCTGAAGTTTTAAAAATTAAAGGGGAAATGCAAATGATAAACAAAGAGAATGACCTGGACAATTTTTTACTGGATTTACAAAAGAGGCTAGTTAAAGCCTCGAAGAAGCTTATGATGGGACAAAAAAGAATTGAAGAGAGATCAAATCCTATGACAATATTTCAATGAACTAAAGATTTTCAGAGGTAAAAGGAAGGAATATAAAGTTGGTTTATTTGCTCTAGGTTAAAATAAGACACAATTTAATGAAATCCTGGCAACCCTTTATGGACTTTTTGCTGACACCAGGACTGAAAAGTTGATGTCTTATGGATTTGCTTATGGATAAGGAATGGGTTATGGGGAAAAGAGATATCTGTTTGTAACCTTATAAGGGGTGAAGAGCTACCAAACTTGTGATGAAGATTGGAAGTCACTTCTTTATATAATTCTATTCTTTTTCTTTCTTTCACTCTTTTCTTTTTCTTTTTCTTTTTCTTTTTCTTTTCTTTCTTCTTTCTTTGCACTTTTTACTCTCTTTTCACTTTCCTTTCTCCCTCTGAGTTTAGTTTGTACTAGTCTTTATTACTGTAATTAAAATCATATATATATATATATATATATATATATATATATATATATTCTTCCCCACCCTCATCATTTAAATTCTTCAAATGACTTGATTTTGCATTTTCTGCTCTCTTCTCTCCTAGGCAATATGAGCCTCAAGGAATGCTGAAGAAAATAATTAATTAGGATAATTTCAACATATAGCTTTTATTTTCTCGTATTTCCACATCTAATCAGAAGGGCTAACTACTGTTAGGGGAAAAAAATGAAGGATCATCCACAGAAAACAACAAAGCAAAAATGCTGAAATGTTTCCAGCAGGGAGATAAATGTTCACTTCAAAGTTTTTTAAAAAAACTGAAGCAAATATTCAGTTAATTCTTCCTAAGTGTGAGAACCCCCTGAAATATAAGCCAAGCACGGAACGTCTAACATCTCAGGAGATTATGCTATTAGATTCAGTAACCTTCTCAACAAAGCTATCAAGGCTAATGGTAACATTAAAAGGAGAATGCAAATCAAATGGGTTCCCTGAAGCAATTTACATCCAGTCAGCATACAGGAGCAGAAGTTATATTCTGAAAATTAACACCTAGTCAGAAGGGAAAAAAGACAAGAAAGGCACAGTCTTATGCATAGAAATATGGATCAAAAAAACCTTCCTTTCTCTGGATTAACTTCTGGATATAAAGTATGTCAGAAAATCAGAGGTCATGATATCCATATGTTTTCAGGATTTACACACTACATGTTTTCCATGAAGAAGATCAGATTCTGGCACCCTAGTTAACTGGTCAAAGAATAGACCATGGGAAGATGTTTTCCACCAGAGAACCTGTCAGTTCAAATGAATAAAACAAGGTGATATGCACCAGTGATCTCTCTCAAAAGAGCTTCAAATCCTCTTATTGTATTAGTAAAAATACTACCAATGCCATATTGTTAAGGTAACAATTGCAGTGTAATGCAGAACCTGAACCAACTTTACTTATGACACAATAATGATGCAGACTGGAAACACACTGACTTGTAAGCAGTACACAATAGCACTTGATTACAAGTAAAGGAAAAGTCTGGTGCAACTGAATGACAACTCTATGTCATTCGATGCTGAGATTGTCTGCTTGCACCAGACTTTTCTTGTACTTATAATCTGAATATTAAATAAATATCTATTGCAGCCCACATATTTTTCTAGTTCAGCCTCTGAAATCTCTATATATGAGGGGAAAAAAAAACTCTCCACTTATGCAGGAAAGGTATCTCTATATAATAGGGATATTGCAGAGGACAACAGAGGCCCAAGACTTTTTTGAAGAATTCAGAAAAAAAAATTAAGTATATTTAATTTTTTTAATCTATTTTCTGAAGATCCCAGTGTGAGGAAGATATGTAGACCCACTTGGAAGCAATGTGGAATACAAGAAGTGGAAGATTTATAAAATACAAAGAGCTCATATAGTAACGTTAAAATAGCAGTTAAGAGCAGTGGAGGAGAAAACCACCTGGAACTGTGTAAAACAAAGGACACAAAAGGTCAAAAGAAAGATTTTAAAGAAATCCCAATTTCTTGGCATCCATTTCTTTCACTACAGTAATATATTTTTAACTGACTCGTGTGCTGCTTAGATTTGAAGTTGTGATCGCCAATCAACCAATGGGGTAAGAAGACTCTAAGAAAGTTCCAGTAGCTTTTTCAGAAGAGAAGCCATAATGTCAAAGCAACAGGGAACTAGGATAATGGATAGATTCTTCTGGCAAATGAATAAGCTGATGGCTTTCAGATTTAACTCATGTCAAGTGATGGATGAGCATATCGATCAGAGAATGATGAAAATGATAAAAAAAGGAGCTGTGTGCTTTTCCTCCCTTTCTTTGATGTGGTTCCTTCTTCATTCTAGTTTACAACTTTACTGTTAACATTATTTGCAAATGTCTTGTATTTTTAATTAAATATTAAATTGTTTTGAAGCTCTCTCTCATTGTATAACCAACACTTGTGTAGCACACACAGACACATAAAGACACTCCTTTGATATTTACCATCAGCATTCAGTCTTTGATTACCTGCTTTCTTCTGCAGGCTACACACATGTAAAAGCACCATTGTAAAAGCCAACTTCCCCACAGGAGAGAATCTTTAAAAAGAAAACAGCAGTAGCTTGTATTCCAGATAGGCAAGCTTGCTGCTTCTGAAAAAGCAGTCCTCTTGCTCTGTATGAACTACGTTCTGCTGGCCAGAACATCACCAGAATGCTCCATGTGTAAAAGGTGGGATGTAAGTGCAGCCTCAGAACCAGCACACTCTGACACAGTCAGGTTAGCGATTGAGGTCCAGCCACATAGTCATTGCCTAGGGCTAACACATCTAAGCTGCAAACATCTAGACAACTACTGCATGACAGCCTGGTAATACACAATACTTTAATCATTTGCTGCCATTTCTGTATTATTGCAGCTCAGATATGGTAATTCTGTCATCGGCCTTGGTAAAGGCAGCTAGGTGAAAGTGATGGCGGGCAAATCTTACTGCAACATAATGCAGGGACTTGATACCTTCATGTGAACGCTCCATCCAATGTGAATCACTCAGATGCTGCTCAGGGATTGGAAAAGACATCCAGGTGAGTTATGTGGGTCTCACTAAGTCCACTGGTTTGTGGGCAGGAAACCTATTCCTGGCCCTCTGACTGGAAAGAGCTTGTCACTGGCTGCCCCAGACTGGAGCAAGCCTGTTATCTAGACTTCCTGGGGTGGTGCAGAATGGATCATCCTGTGCTGTGGATGATGCCTGCTTGTTTTCCCTTCAGTTTTCAAGGTTCTTCTATCCTGCGTATGCAGCTTCCAGGACGTGTTTTACATTTCCTGCCTTCCATCAGCATCTTGAGGAACAGGCAATTTATCCCATTCCTAGTAAGGTGATGTTGTTTTACTTTCCATAAGCCTATTGTTTTACTACAGGGAAGCCCAGAGACTTCTTCTGTCTGAACAGTGATCAAGGTTTTCTTGGATGTAGATACAAAGCTCTGTAATGAGTTCTTGCAGCATTCGTTCTTGCTAGTTTTTCTTCAATGGCCATATTGTCCAGGGTGAATTATAACTAATACTTTGAACTATGTAGGATGTCTGTTGATAGTTATTTGGAGTTGTTCATATTAATGAATTATAGTGTGTGTGTGTATGTGTGTGTGTGTATACACACACACACACTAAATCTTCATTATTTCAAAGTATTAGAGAGTCTAGATATCATCCTTGCTAAATAACAAAGTGAAGAGTGATATAAACTCCAGCACATAAACTTTGCATGAACAGTTCTCCTGAGATTGTTCTACCTAATTGCTTTATAGAGCATAGATAATACTGTAAACAAATTGTAAAAAGCTAGTATATTAAGGAAAAACTGGATTGTTTTAGAGCTGTGCAACAGGTTTCAATTTCCCATTTTTTATACTGAGGCATTTCATCTGCAAGATCTTTGAAATGCAGTCTTAAGAGGTTTTGATTCAAATCCCCAGCTCAGTTATAAAGCTCTCCTTCATAAAATTCTTGGAAATAGGATATAATTTTGTTATCCCACTCAGTCTGAATCTTCATTCTAGGTTGGGAAAGAAAATAGACATTATATTAGCTGTTCATCTATGTTTTTGTGTGTATCTGTGAATTTAGGGCTGAGTTCCCTGCTCCAGGTTCTCAGAAACATGGTCATTTTAATTTTAATCTGTAAATGGAAGATCACTCAGCATCTTCCCTTGTTACATACTGTATAGTTTAATATCTGCATGATCCAGGTCTTGTTATATTAAATGCATGTTTGTAAGCCCTGTAAGACATTAAATCATTTACAAGGATTAAACAGGCTCTGTTTTCAGGTACAGAATAACTGTATCACAAAGGATGGGAAAGGCACATTTATTTTTTTAATTACGATTACACATAGAACACGGTTATGCTACATGCATTTGTTCCCCAGGCTTCCATACTAAGTAATGTAATGGCCCACAAGGCTCCTATTTCCCTCAATTGCCCACAAGACCTAAGTCACAGCAGGAGATATAATTACTGAACAAGGATGACTTGCGGCTGTCTGACTTTCCACTCTCAGCAGAACGGGTGGCCCATCCTCTGATCCTCTGGCAGAAGAGGCCCCTCATTTTTTTTCTCGTCACTTCAGAGAATGCGTTCAGTAATGGAAAAGGCAAACTATCATGGGATCACATGACTAAGGATTTGCCTTTTTAAATACTGCACAATCAACAGAACTACTTAACTTTCCCTTTGCCGTTCATTTTATTTTTTATTGTATTTACAACAAGAGTGGGAGAGAAGAAAAAGAAGAAAAAAAGCCAATAAAAAGACAATAAGCAGAGATTATGTGGTACCAATCGACGAGAATATTTGTAGCTCAGGGTTGAACTGTGGAGTCCATGGTGCTCTCTGAGCTTTGTTGTTTTCTTGCAGACGTTTCATTGCCAGGCTAGGCAACATCTTCAGTTCGCACTGAAGATGTTGCCTAGCCTGTCAATGAAAGATCTGCAAGAAAACAACAAAGCTCAGAGAGCACCATGGACTCCACAGAGATTATGTGGTTGCTCATGATTCTTTAAAATTTATTTTACTTGCAATACTTCAATGTCTACCTCAAATCCAGCTGGAAGAGATCCAGTCCTAACCCCATACAAACTATATATCTAAAGGTTATGAATACTCTTGAGTTCTTCAGTATGTTGTTTATTCATTCAGTCACTTCCGACTCTTTGTGACTTCATGGACCAGCCCACGCCAGAGCTTCCTGTCGGCCGTCGCCACCCCCAGCTCCCCCAAGGTCGAGTCCGTCACCTCCAGAATATCATCCATCCATCTTGCCCTTGGTCGGCCCCTCTTCCTTTTGCCTACCACTTTCCCTAGCATCAGCATCTTCTCCAAGGTATCCTGTCTTCTCATTATGTGGCCAAAGTATTAAAAAAAAAGTATTCAAAGTCTTCAGTATATCGCTATTAAATTTACTTTGTAAAAACCTATGCTGTCCAGCATATGTATGTGACTGTAGTAAGTAACAAAGTAAGACTTTGTCATTGATTTGCAGTGGATCAGGAAAATGAGATTTAGTATGTCAAAATATTTGAATTTTTATGCACATTCAGCATAAAAGACAATGAACAAAAGAACAGAACAGAAGCAGTAAGGAAGAGTGCAGAGAGAGGCAGCCACACAACTGGAACGTCAATTTAAATTCTAACAATCCCTGAGTGACTCCCATTCACTTGAAAAAGGTAATATTACAGTTTGACATTCTGTTATTTCTGTTATTTATTTCCCTGTGACTTGGTACAGAACTCTGGTCCATAAGAATTACATATTGCTTCCTGTCCACACCAGTATTTATACGAGAACAAGACTTCTCCATTAACGAGATTTGTGGCACATCAAGGAGAATAAAGTTTAATATGTCAGAATGTTTGGATTTTTACTACTGTTCTGCAACAGCATAACTAGCAGGATAGAAACAGTAAGAATGACTGTAGAGAGAGTCAGATTTTTAAAAAAATCATCAGAAGAAACATGCTCTCTGACAGCCTATCACAAAAGTCCTTTAAAAAGCAAGCACCATATCAGCTTCCTGAATATATTTGTGCTGGGTCTGCCATGCAATATTTCATTTAATTTGCCTTGAAAGAAACAAGTGTTCCAGCGGACGCTTTGGTATAGCCTATATTCTGTATGTTACAATGGTAATCTCAGTATGTATGTACTGTATGTATGTATGTATGTATGTATGTATGTATGTATGTATGTATGTATATAGTGGAGAACTCCTTCACTGAATAAGGGATTGGCCTCAATAGCCACAATAGTCCATTTTGGCCAACTCCATGATTTTAAGAAATCCGAGAGAGAGAGAGAGAGAGAGAGAGAGAGAGAGAGAGAGAGAGAGAGAGAGAGAGAGAGAGAGAATATTTGTACATGAATGTATCAAACAACTGATAATTACTAGAAAGTAATTACTAGAAAGGAAGAGACAGCTACTTGAGTATTTTCCTCTTTGAAACTTTTGGGGACATTTTTTCTGCTTTGGTTTTCAGTGTGGCTTGTCTCTTCCTATAGTGCCCTGGGTTCACTTCTGCAAAAGTTTTCTTCATATTGATCTTATATTCTGACTGTAAGCTCTCCAGATTCAATCTTGTACACCTACTTTAATTTTGTAAGTTTAACCCATACTGCATGTTTGATACCAATATGGTATCAAATGAGCATTCTTGGAGTACAATGTCTAAGCCAGCTATTTATCTACATAATTGTCATGTCCACAACTTACTAATCATAGAGTACTTTGTCAAATACTTTGCTAAAGTTTAGGTATATTATATCTACAGCATTCCCACAATCTATTAAGGATGTTACCCACTCAAAAAATAAGATCAAGATACTTACATATCAGTAACTTCTCTTTATGATCTGCCTAGAAATTTCCCAAATGTCAATGGCTGCTGGTTCTTCCTTTTCCCTTTTTGAAGATATAGACACAAATCTGTTCAATTATGACAGCTTACATATGTATAAACAAGCAAACAAACTCTTTTTCAGCTATTTGTCACTACAGGAGTTCCCCAGAATTTTTCAAAGATAATACATAAGTGTTTTGCCAGACCATCAGTACTCTTGGATGCAATTTTTCTGGTCCTGGAGATTTAAACTCATTCAAAGTAAGAAACTATTTCCTGGTCATGTCTCTATTGGTCTTAAGGTTTAATATTGTTTTTTCTTCTTGCCCTTCATAATGTCCTACTGGAGCACATAGGAATCGTTGTTGTTGGAGAAGACTGAATCAAAAGAAGAGTTAGGTCACTTTTGTTTGATACCTGATAGTGTTTTGTTTTCTTCATTGAACTGCTGGTATACTGACTCCTTCCATTTTATTTTGATCCATTGGAAAAGTAGATAGATTGGCAGGTATCAGGAAACAGTTACTGAAATAATCCCAGTATGTTTTAGACAGAGCTTAGCACAATAGTCTTTCTCCACCAAACTGTGGCAGAGAAATTGGGAGGACAAATCTCCCAAATTTGTACAGGGAAAGGAGAAATAGCATCCTCATTAGCAGATAATTACTATTGGAAAAGCCCTGTGGGAGAGTTCCCTGTTAATACCTTCCTTTGGGATTTAACTGAGGCATGGGAAACTAAGGAGGTTCCAGGCCACTGGATGAATGAGTATCCAATGAAAGAGAGACATCCCCCCTTGTCACTAAATAAGTACAAGACCACCATCCTCTACATGTGAAGATTTCTTAAATCCTTTGTTTTCCTTTTTAAGAATTCCCAAAGCAAATTCCCTTTCGTCAACTGTTAAAAAATAAATAAAACCAAAACAAAGCAAAGCAAAGCAAAGCAAAGCAAGAAAATTTCACTGCCTGGCGAGCTTAAACTCTTCCCTAGGTAATAAACACTACTTATCTAGGCAATAAACACTACTCTGGGAAGGATGAGGTGGCACAGATGACTGCCTTTGATTAGGTCTGGCTATTTTCTTTTCTAATGTAGAGTTGTCTAATCTATCTAGCAACAGCTTTCCTGAATTACAGGCAGGAGTCTTTCTTATCAACCTCTACCTGATTTTCAACTGAAGAAGTTATGAATTGAACTTGAGGACTTCTACATATGAAACAGAAGCTATATGAATGAGTTATGATCTCTTCCCAGAGAGATTTGAGCCAGATAAAGGTATTTATGTCCAAAAGTCTTTAGACTTGTTTCAGTAAACACTCCCAGCACTTTGTGATACTTCCTCCCCTTTGGTTTATTGTTGTTATTGCTGCAATAATATGTAAGAGGTTCAAAGAAAGCTCAAATCCCAAGGCAGTTTAAGGTAACTCAGAACAGATTGTTATACATCTCAGGTGGAATGGATCACTCTTACACACACTACTATTAATCAAATGTCTCTAAAGCTTCACTCACAATCAGTTGCTTTCTGCAAATGGTGGTATTGTGACAGCCATGCCAAAACATTTTCATCACTTGTGTAAAACACCATGGGGGGGGTGGGGTGCAGTGATCTGCCCTAACATTAGAGTGACACTTATAATCAGTCTGCCTTTACTCACTCCAATTATAGTAACCCCTGTGATCAGGCCATCATGGTTTGCCTTAACACCAGCATCTTGGATAGGTGTTCAAATGAGGTGGACAAGACCTCTTGTTCAATCACTGGTCAACTCAGGACTAGCCAGAGAGCTCAAGCAAGGACAAGTAAGGACAGATTTCACTTAAATTGTGGGAAAAAAGAATTATAGAAATTTTTGTAAAGAATGCAGAAATGTTCTAAAGACAAACAAACAAAAACATAGTACAAGATACAATTTTTTCCAAATTCAGACAAAATATTACAGTTCAGCTGGTAAAATGCAGGGGACATTATCACCAAAAGGAAAGGATCAAGTTGCTGGTTTGGGAGAAGAAGGTCATCCCTTCTTATAAACTGCTTAATTCCATCCCTACTTTCTGGAGAACTGTGTACATAGGGCAACCTTGGTACTGCAGTGGTGGATCTATGCAATCAAATTCATGACTGTATGGCCTTTTGTAAAAAGCTTCTTTAATTTGTTTATACTCTAGGTCAGGAAGGGGGGTAAGGTTGAAAAGGGTCCAGGTTTTATCATACTGCTTAGACTTTGGTTACATTATCAATTAAAGAATAGGACTGCAAACATAACACTGAAAGGGGAATTAAAAGGTTTCTTGTTTTTGTTTGTTTGCTAGCCCTACACAAAGAATCCTTGTAGTGAGAAATTGATCCAGGGAATAAGTTAGAGTCTTACCTACAATAGGCTGGGCTATTTTCAGTGTTTCACATTCAAAATTAAGACTTGGTCATACATACATACTTGGTCTACATAGCCCTAGAACATAAAAAGTTTTATAGTGAGGTTAACTGAGGACAACAGCAATAAATATATTGTGAAGGCTTTATTAAAATGGATTATTTTTCCAAAGAGAAGTTTTGGGCGGGGGGGGGGGACATTGAATAGGTCTTTGGCCAATTTGTAGAAGTCACCATCTTTTGATCATGCATGCTGTGAAAAACACTGAGCATTATATAGCCTAGATGGCTGTACAATCAGTGATCACAGAGGTAGCAGATAGAGAACATTGAAACAAACATTGTTATGTCAGAACAAGATGGATTTTAAAAATAAACTTACAATCATTAAAGAAATCATGCTGTTACAGCTTTCTGCCAATGCAATAAAAATCACTCCCATAATCTTACTGGTAGCAATCATTCACAAGGTGACTGGCTTCGAATAAATATTAAATAATATATTATTCTGCTTCTTTCTCTCCCTATCAAAGATGTATTCATATGGCACAAGTATGACAACATTCTTTTTATATTACTCGTCTTTGGGGAGAGAGGTTCATCACTAACTGAAACACACAATTCATAGTAATACTTGGAAGATGAATTAGTTAATATTTGTACAGACCTTGAAGACCGAAAACACAGATCGTATTATAATGTGCACCAAGAATCTGGAAACAAGAAATCTGTCTCTCCCACATACATCAAAGGCAGGTTTTCGACACTTGTTAGTGATTAAGAGTTCTCTCTTTCTCTGATTCTCCATACAGAGAACCCATCAATATGAAATGTTGTTGTTATTGCTATCAGAAAATACATTTGAATGGCTCTGAACTAGAACAATGGCTCTGAAATAGAACAATGAACCTTCAGGCAGTTAGGCAGCAGGGAGGAATATCATCCTCGAAATACCATTCTACACTAACTCTTGCATATTTGAAAGATTTTTATGTACAATAAAGGAAGCATGTTCTAAGCAATAAATGTTCTATGCATTATAAATCTGGTACCAACAGAAGCAAACTGGAAGATTGTTGCAAAACTGATGAAATAAAAATTGAAATAGCTACAGAATCCGCAGAGAATACATTAAGAAGTAGAAAATGAGAAATCCGCCAACACAAATCAAAACTGTTTCTAAACACAGTGGTCTGTGACTGCAAAGATATCAAGTGTGACAGCATTCACTTAAACATCTCTACTCAGTAAACTATTCAATCATGCACTGAAAAGCTGATGCTGAGTTAGGCTGAGTTTTTAAATTTTAGGGCAATGCAAAGGCTAATTTCAGAAATAACATTAGACCATGGCTTCTCACAGGGACAGAAAACTACCAACGGGAGTTATAATCTGTAGTAATGTTTAGTGTTCTCTGGTGCTGACAATTAGAATGACTGGTCTTGATACCCAGTTTTTAATTAAGGGTGGGGGGGGTTGGTTGTTGTTTTTTTGGACACAACCCAGGAAACCTGGCTGTGCCTTCTGATATCTTTGTACTAAGAATCTTCTACTAATATTTCACAATTTCTGTCAAGCATTGCTGCATTAACACCACTTCAACTCCTGTACCCTATTACAACACTACCCTACCCTACAACGTGTGCCCTCCTGAAATCAATTCCCAGAACTCTCCTTCCAGCACAGTTGTTGTTGCCAGTTCTGGGAACTGAAGTGCACACATTTGGAGGGTATCCAAGTTCAAAACGCTATTGTATCATGTTCTTTCATGCTCTCTGCATGAGCACTTTCATACTCACATGAATAAAGATGCAAAGTGGAAAATTCAACCTCATTTGAACAAATAGGGCTCTTCTATTTGCAAGCTGCTTAACGTGCTCAGAATGCTTGGGTCATTTGGAATAATTTACACATACATACAAACATGCCTATCACACTTCTCCCTTTCGGGATAAGTATTGTTTTTTAAAAAATTTTATAATGAAACTTTATTATATAAAATTGTTTCAACGTACAACATATATACATACACATACACATATTACATATATACATACACACAAATCATATATACATACATATAAAAAAGGAGAAAAAAATGAAAAATAAAAAAAATGAAAAATAAAAAAATAGGTGTCCGATTCCCGATTATCTTTACAGTGACTAGTATATCAATATAATTTTTTTCTTACTTGTCTTAGTTACATTTTGATACATTTCTATTTCTAATATAATTAATCGTTAAATCCTATATTAATTATATTATTTCTTTGTACATTTTTCATATAGACAAGAAATGGTTGCCAATCATTTTTAAAATGGTCTATATTTTTATCCTTTAACATTTCTGTTAACTTTGCCATCTGTGCAAGGTCCATTATTTTGATGATCCAGTCTTCTATTGTAGGGATGTTTTCTTCTTTCCATTTTTGTGCATATGTGAGTCTGGCTGCCGTAATCATGTACAATAAAAGTTTTCCATGTTTTTTTCCCAGTTCATCATCCATGAGGCCAAGTAAATATAATTCCGGTTTTATTTGTATATCCATTAATATAATTTCTTTAATAGTTTTATGTATTAGTTCCCAATATTTCTTTGCTTTCTTGCATGTCCACCATAGATGATAAAATGTTCCTTTTTCTTTGTTACATTTCCAACATTTGTTTGATACATTTTTATACATTTTTGATAGTTTCTCTGGAGTTATATACCAATGGTACATCATTTTGTAAAAGTTTTCTTTCAAATTATAATTTAATGTAAATTTTAGTCCTTTTGTCCACATTTTTTCCCATTGATCATACATGATATTGTATCCAAAATTTCTAGCCCAATTTATCATACATTCTTTGGTTTGTTCGTCTTCTAATTTTATTTGTAATAGCATTTTGTAAAATTTCATTATGGTATGTTCATTACTAGAATATAATTGGTTTTCTAACCACGTTGGTTCTTTTGTAAATTTATATTTCTTTTTATCTAATTTGAATTGTTCTTTTAACTGTAGGTATATGAACCAGTTACATTGATAATCCTTTTTTTCCAATTCTTCTCTTGTTTTTATTTCAAATTTGTCACCTTCATAATATAGTAAATCTTTATATCTGAACCATTTACATCTGTCAGCACTTTCTTTTCTAGTGAAGGCTTCTTGGGAAGATAGCCAATAAGGTGTGTTTGGTAGTAATCTTTTCTTATATTTATTCCAGGTTTTTATCAAAGCTCTTCTTATACAATGATTATTAAACGTTCTATTTACTTTAATTTTGTCATACCAAAGATATGCATGCCAACCGAATCTTAAATCATGACCTTCCAGCCTTGTTGATCAGTGGAATAAGATCTACCACCTTTGGATCAAATTATATGATGCTGTAGGCGTGTGTGTATGTGTGTGTGTGTGTGTGTGTGTGTGTGTGTGTATATATATATATATATATATATATATATATACACACACACACACACACATACATACACACACACACACATATATGTCTCTCTCTCTGTGTGTGTGTGTGTATATATATATGTGTGTGTGTGTGTGTGTGTGTGTGTGTAATTTTATATTGTTATTATTGATATTTATTGTTTTAATTCTTTTAAATTGTTGTGAACCGCCCAGGGTCCCTCCTTGTGGGGGAGATGGGTGGGATATAAATGTAATAAATAAATAAATAGTTTATAATTTTCTAGTGTAGCCCATTCTTTTATCCACATGAGACTAGATGCTTCATGATATAGTTTTAAATCTGGGAGTCCTAGTTCTCCTCTTTCTTTGGCATCTTGTAATAGTTTATATTTTATTCTTGGCTTTTTTCCTTGCCATATAAATTTTGATAATTCGTTTTGCCAGGATTGAAAGGTATTATCCGTAATTAGTATTGGTATTATTTGGAATAGAAATTCCAAATAATAGGATAAGTATTGTTAAATGGAGTGTGGAAGGGGAGTAAGAAATAGTAGGATAGAAAAATCAAAGGCATAAGATAAGAAAAAGGAAACACAGCTAATTTAGTTTATACCAAAGTTATTCACTATGGGCAATTCTGTGCTGAGTCTCAATTGCTTGTCCCCCCTACTGTTTGCGGCTGTTTAAGCCAACATTAGAAATTCCAGGCTAGATTGCAGTAGTTGGCAATGGGGCCAGGCTGGTGCTGTGTCCAGACCGTGGCTACTGCAAGATCTGATTGGTCATTATCCTGCTACTTGTCCTTCCCATATGTGCAAGGAGGGCAAACCACATTGACTGGCTTCTGTGTAGACCCATCTACCAGTGCCTGGCTTTTCCTTCATGGATTGTTCCTTTCTCACTAGTCCCCCTATTTTCCTTTTGCTTTCCCCTGATGCGGTTGCCTTTACCATCACCTTCTTCCCACATTATCTCCTCTGACATCAACAAAGATCCTTTCTTCTTATCTCTTATTGTGCCATCGGTGCTCTGATGCCACAAAAATCAAAGCAAAGGAAACAGGTAGTTCCTTTGTTTCTAGTTCCTCTGTAGGTTAATTGCTATGTTGTAGTAATAAAGAGCTGATACTGTACCTTCAGAGAAATGATATAGCAATGTTCCTACATTGCAATGTAAAGATGTTTAAAATTGATTGAAAATTAATATTAATTGAATTATCAATTAATTAAAATTAATTGATAGAAAATTAAATGATGTCCCCATAATCAGAATCCATACTTTTAAGGAACTCCTGGAATTGGTGATGATTCAATCCCTTGGCCCTTATGAAATTCACTGCTTTGATGACAATTTGCATGACATTATCCATTTTTAAAGCTTTCCCGCATAAATTTTCTTGATGTAGAATGCAGTGATACTTCATCAAATGTGAGTTGCTGGTGGCATTTGCATCATCTTCTATCAATTTTATAACTCCCTCACTTTTACCAACCATCGCCGGGGCGCCATCAGTAGATATACCAGATATGTTGACAATGGTTAAAGAAAATCGATTTAATGTCATTTTTACTGCTTCATACAAATCAAGAGATTTAGCTGTGTTTTTTAATGGCACCAAAGAAGCCATTTCTTCAGTGACATTATATTCGTTATCAATAACTCTAATAAAAATGGCAAGTTGAGCCATATCTGTAGCATCAGTACTTTCATCCATCGCCAAAGCATAAAATTTGAAATTAGCAGCTTTACTCTTCAAACCTCTTTCAATAGATTTTCCTATTTCTTCAATTCACCTGGCTATAGCCTGGTGAGAAAAACTGATTTTAGAAAAATTGCTTTTTTAATCAGGACAAATTATATCTGCCATGCTATCCATACATTGCTTAATAAACTCACCATCGGTAAATGGTTTTGATTTTTTTGCAATCAGATTGGCTACCAAATAACTAGCTTTTATAATAGAGTCCTTTTGAGTTGTGACTTTTTAAAAAAAAATTGTTGAGACAACAGACTTTTTTTCAGTTCCGCTAATTTGTCTTTACGACAAATTCTTTGATATGCTTCAAATTTGGCAGCATGTTTTTCCATATAATGCCTTTTCAAATTGTAGTCTTTGAAAACTGACACATTTTCCCTACAAATTAAGCATAGTGCCTTAGTATTTGTCTCAACGAAAACGTACTCATCTGTCCATTTTTCGTTGAATACTCTTCCTTCATCTGCGATTTTTCTTTTTTTCTTTTCTTTTTTGGGTTCTGTTTTCTATTGAAACGATGTTGAAGTCATGCTGGAATAAATTTATTTAGGAATAAGTATTTTTTTAAGAAATAACACAACAAGCCCATCGTAAATTGTTAGGTAGGCAAATAGACAAAGCAAAGTTTAATAATCAAATAAGAAAACTTATATGTCTACTTAATAATAATAACAATAAATGCCTGGCGTCAAAGAACACGTGTAGGTAGGTTGAAATATTATATATAACGCCAAGTCGCCACAAGCTGACGTGTGTAGCGTGCGGCAGCGATGTTAGCACTGCACTGCCCCCTTCCCTACACAGCGTTCCATTGTTTCTACCTACGCAATCTGCGCTCGAGCACCGTGCGATCGAGTCACAAAAAAAATTGCAAAATAATGTTAAAAGTTTATGATTTTTTGGGGTCGCATTACTAGCTGTTCAGGGCCGCATGTGGGCCACGGGCCGCGGGTTGGACACGCCTGCTCTAAGCCATGAGAAGGGAGAAATGTAGTCCTGCAGATTCTTCTATTTAAATGCAGATCACAGCTCTTGTCCAGATGCTTAAGAGCCATTAAACCTTTAAACTGCACTCCTCCTTGCCAGAGAGGATCAGGGGGATACAAGCCAGCATGGTACACTCCCAGCATTTTGGAAGAGCAGTGATTTGTGATAAACTGGTGAGAGTTCCACCTAATTTTCAGAGGGCATCAAAGTAGGGGCACAGAGGCATTTTGCTTCAGCTCTGACAGAGTCCCATTACTTCCAATTGATGCCTTAATGATGCCCAGGAATGCCAACCTAGATGCTTTCAGAAGACAAGTCTGAGGGAAATGTCTAGTGTATGAATATTTTGTGAGTCGAATAAATACTTTAGGCTCAGCAATTTCTGCCTAAATTCAATAGTGATGAGGCATACACCATTAAATCCAACCAAACAAGAATTCCCAGCTGGCACAACAGGTGTTCTCAATTGTCGTTGAGCTTCTTCTGAGGCCCCTCTGCAGGTGTCTGTGCTAACTGAAAGATAAGGCTGGCAGAGGGATCCTGGCTATGACCTCCTTAAGGAGATTGGCTGACAACTGCATTACATTCAGATAATAAATTACATCCTTTTAAGCTAAAATGAACCTTTTAGCTTTATTTGTGTGTGTTTTACAGAAGAGACTGTTGGTACATTACTGGCTTTTGGTTGCCTCTGATCCCAATTCTTCTCTAGATCTCTGTTTGTGCTTTCTCATGATTTTAAATGTTACTGTAAAGTGCCAGATGATTATTTTTCATGATTTTTGTCTGTACTGTAAATAAACAAATATCTGTGCCGTACATCAAAAGGTTCAAGCCGTATCACTGATTATTCTTTGTCTAATTTTTTGAAAAGAATTGATCAGCAGCCTGTGTCTGATTTAGTTTTAAATGGTGGATTTAAATAGCAATTAGTATCAATGTTCCTTTTACAGAAAATTGCAGTGTACATTAGTGGGAAGTACATCAACTGATATTTCTGAAACTTATTCTCTATCTTATGTTAAATCAACAAATATCTGAGTGGGAAATCTAAACAACCATTGTAGTTATTTTAAGAGCCATTTCTATTTATAACTACGGATTACAAATTTTGAAAATCTTTTGAAATTCTGAAAATCACATACTACTGTATCATTATACAGGCTCTTCTATACTTCTGGTTTATGATAGATTGCCCCGGAATGTTTATCAATACACTGCATTGGTAGGATGCAGGCTAGCAATATAGCCTCTATATTAAAGCGTCTGGCTTGCATAGAATAACATGTACAAACTTGGGGTAAAAGTGAACTTTGGTTGTGCTTGCAGTATTCTGACCAAATGTGCCAAAAGCTGACTTGTACTATTCTTACCATTAGCATGGAATGCTGCATGTGGCATGGATGAGACTAAGCCTGGTAACCTAGTCTATACCTTCTTTGTCTTACTAAGTGTTATGTGAAGGCCTCAGCTGACCAAAGCCATGATGGATGATGGAGGACAATACCGATGGGTGGTGATGTATGATGGAGGACAATACCGATGGGTGGTGATGGATGATGGAGGACAATACCGATGGGTAGTGATGGATGATGGAGGACAATACCGATGGGTAGTGATGGATGATGGAGGACAATACCGATGGGTAGTGATGGATGATGGAGGACAATACCGATGGGTGGTGATGGATGATGGAGGACAATACCGATGGGTGGTGATGGATGATGGAGGACAATACCGATGGGTAGTGATGGATGATGGAGGACAATACCGATGGGTGGTGATGGATGATGGAGGACAATACCGATGGGTGGTGATGGATGATGGAGGACAATACCGATGGGTAGTGATGGATGATGGAGGACAATACCGATGGGTAGTGATGGATGATGGAGGACAATACCGATGGGTAGTGATGGATGATGGAGGACAATACCGATGGGTGGTGATGGATGATGGAGGACAATACCGATGGGTGGTGATGGATGATGGAGGACAATACCGATGGGTAGTGATGGATGATGGAGGACAATACCGATGGGTGGTGATGGATGATGGAGGACAATACCGATGGGTGGTGATGGATGATGGAGGACAATACCGATGGGTGGTGATGGATGATGGAGGACAATACCGATGGGTGGTGATGGATGATGGAGGACAATACCGATGGGTGGTGATGGATGATGGAGGACAATACCGATGGGTGGTGATGGATGATGGAGGACAATACCGATGGGTGGTGATGGATGATGGAGGACAATACCGATGGGTGGTGATGGATGATGGAGGACAATACCGATGGGTAGTGATGGATGATGGAGGACAATACCGATGGGTGGTGATGGATGATGGAGGACAATACCGATGGGTGGTGATGGATGATGGAGGACAATACCGATGGGTAGTGATGGATGATGGAGGACAATACCGATGGGTGGTGATGGATGATGGAGGACAATACCGATGGGTGGTGATGGATGATGGAGGACAATACCGATGGGTGGTGATGGATGATGGAGGACAATACCGATGGGTGGTGATGGATGATGGAGGACAATACCGATGGGTAGTGATGGATGATGGAGGACAATACCGATGGGTGGTGATGGATGATGGAGGACAATAACGATGGGTGGTGATGGATGATGGAGGACAATACCGATGGGTGGTGATGGATGATGGAGGACAATAATGATGGGTGGTGATGGATGATGGAGGACAATACCGATGGGTAGTGATGGATGATGGAGGACAATAACGATGGGTAGTGATGGATGATGGAGGACAATACCGATGGGTGGTGATGGATGATGGAGGACAATACCGATGGGTAGTGATGGATGATGGAGGACAATACCGATGGGTGGTGATGGATGATGGAGGACAATAACGATGGGTGGTGATGGATGATGGAGGACAATACCGATGGGTGGTGATGGATGATGGAGGACAATAATGATGGGTGGTGATGGATGATGGAGGACAATACCGATGGGTAGTGATGGATGATGGAGGACAATAACGATGGGTAGTGATGGATGATGGAGGACAATACCGATGGGTGATGATGGATGATGGAGGACAATACCGATGGGTGGTGATGTCAAAGCATATAGAAGATTGCAGCTTGCATTGTTAGAGTATATGATAAAGAGCTTGAATTAATTAATGAAATGAAAGCACAACAATAGATACATTGTGTGTCTATGAAATTAAAAAAGGGGGGAGGGATATAACAAATCTGAATGAAGGTGGTCTGATCTTACATAGTGGAATGGATGTATACAATCAGGGATATATGAAAAGGCTAAATTGTGTGTCAGAAGCTATGAATTGGTATCATCTAAGTTGTTGTGGGTACGTATAAAAGGAGAATTCATAGGTTATGATAGCTCAGCATCATGCTTCCTTGAGTAATGAAAGCGGAAGATCCAGCTATGAGTTTGGAAAAAATGTGTAACTTTCTGAATTAATGCATTCAAGGATAAATTATTATTCTGGTGAATTTATGTGTTGGAATGAGATGACGGAGTGCAGATAAAATTTCTTAGGCCATTAGGAGACACAAGAATGGAGAAGAATGGTGACTGGAAGTCTGTTCTGTATATGTGTTTTAAACATAAGTCTATTCATATTGTTCAGATGGCAAGGGAATGAAGGATGATTGATTTGATTCTTTATTACGAAATTATGAAATACTGAGAGAATTAATGAAGAATACTTGGGTGATAATATGAGAGAGACCATTATTCCATATATTATAGAAGTAAAGAAAAGACATGAAAGAAACTAGAGTGAAAGTTGAATGTCTGCAGAATGAGAAATTATGAATCCTCTATGAAAAAGTATTATAAACTAGATTAATCTCCCAATCGAATAATTGGAAAATATACATAAAAAGAGGAGATGTGGAAGGTACTTGGAACCAAGTGAAAAGGATGCTGTCGACTACCATAAAGGTTTGTGGAGTTGTGCTAATGGGAAGTAAGAACTGTCAGGGTTTTACCCTGGAGTAAGAATTTTGTCAGTGTAAATATCTGTAGCTTAAATCATGTCAACTGGATTTCTATTTTCTCAGTGGAAACGTTTCACTCCTTATCCAAGGAGCTTCTTCAGTCTGAGCGAAGTTAGTAAGGGAATCCTTAAATATGTTTCTAGGTGGCTGTGTGACCTTGCACCTGGGGCTAGGTCATGGTTATTTTGAGATGTTATTTCTAAGTCCCTTTATCATCTAAAGGAGGATCGTTAAGATTACCATGCTGCTGTTGAGCTTGCGAAATGGTCTTAATCTTCCTAGGCACAGAAGACAAAGCAGGAAGGAAAATAGGGGAAAGATTGTGCCTGAGGCCCCCACCTCTATTCAAGGAAGGATTTTCCAATTCCACCTGGATGACTGAGAACCTTCATAGACATACGTCAGTGTAAATATGGAAATGACAGAGCACAGCTGAGCTGTGAATGTGATCAGCTCAGCTCGTTCAGGGCTCACACCTTGAGGGTGTGGATACATGACACAGCACAAACCACTGTATATAGAGAAGTGCACCATGGGTTGTGGGTGTGGCTGGTGGTTGGAGTTGTGGCTGGTTGTTGATGTATTGTAAGTTCTGGTTCTGTAAATATTGTACAGTAAAGGTCTGTGTACAGTTTGTCTGTAACAGACTGCGAGCTGTCAATTTATTTTTCATCCTCACGGAACGCCTCAACGCAGTATATGCGCTACCCTGGCAAGAACAAGGGTCCTTGGTGGAATGAGTGCTTGCTGAAAGAGGCTGTGAATGAGAAAATAATGCAAATAAGGGAATGATTGCTGCAAAACTAAGGATGGGAGAAAGATATGTGTACAGAAATAAATGGATAATGGCAAATGTAGTCAAAAAGAGCAAGGAAGGGTTAAAAGAGGCAGAAAAAAGGCAGTGTAAATCTGATGAAAACAAATAATTGTTTTGGAAGTGGGTAAAGAGGACTAAACAAGAAGTTCCAACAGAGTGAATGGAAATAAAAATAAAAGGGGTGAAATGATTTGGGATGAAACTGAAGGGAGGGAATGTTTGAAAATTTGTATCAGAATGATAGTGTTATGTTGAAGAGTAAAAATGAAACAAATTCCGTAACTGTAGAGACCAAGAAAAAAATGATGCAAAGGAAGGTCATAAATGCTGTAAGGTTCTTGAAAAATGGTAAGAATCCGGGAATAGATGGTGCAACTGCATCTGGTTCACTAATGAGGGGGGCTGTGCAACTTCTTTAATGTGTGTGTAAAGACTGTGCCTGTGCCTGGCAATTGGAAGAATGCAAATATTATTTCCCTATGCAAAGGGGGGGAGTAGTTTCTTAAGTGTGTCTAGGAAGGAAGTCTGGCAGAATTGTCATCCAACAAATTAAACAGGTGACAATGAGCAAAATTTAGGACTTGTGGCATGGCTTCATGCCAAGAAAGGGGGTTGTAGACCAGATTTTTGCTCTTTAGCAGATCGCTGAAAAATGCATGAATGTGTGAATGAAAGTTTATTGTCCATTTGTTGAATTAGAGAAAGTATATGATAAAAAGATAGGCTTGAATTATGGAATATCTTGTGTAAATATGGAGTTGAAGGTTGATTGATGAACGCAATAACAGTGGGTGATGATGATGATCCCAAATCAATCCAAGAGTGGTATATGATGAAAATAAAGCATCCATGGGAATAAATTGAATGCTTAGCAAATAGTTTGACACTGAGCAGAGAGTATGGACATTCATAGGGGAGAAGCAAGCAAGCAACAACTTTATTGATTAGTCTTACGACCATATCAAAGATAAAATAAGATAACAAGAATACAATACAATTCAATTTAACTGATAAAATTGATAAAAATACACCAAAATAGGAAATAAGATAATTGAATAACCTGAAATAATAATAAATACAATACATGTATATCTAATCAGAATTCAAATGAGTTCATCACCCCTACATGGCACTCCAATCTTTTCCATATAATTTCTCATAGGGGAGAAAGGGGGCAAGTGTTGTCACATGAGTCATGATGTCATTGTGGCTTCTGTCAGATGCCTATGTCTTCCCCCATCATAACTGCACATAAAGCTCATAACAGCAATTATAAGTACTTCCACATAACAACTTTGCACCTGTTCCATATCAGCACCAGATTTATCTGATCAAATGATACCAGCAGCTTTAAACATTCAAGTTGGCTTCTTCTGGTTCTATGTCAGTTTACTTAAAACCAGATCAAAAGGGTTTTTTTCTTCAACACTAGAACGTATGGGACCTCTGCTCTCCTGTTGGTGGGAGTTCTTGCCCATCCCTGCTTCTGGTTCTGGAGTGTGTGTGGGGGGGGGTTGGGGGGGTTGGAAGGAGCCATTCAGTTTCAACAAAGCAGCCAGTGCTTTTCAGGTCAACTGGTCCTTTACTCAAGGAGGGGGTCCTTGCAGCAAAACCAACAGAGGGTCTTGTGGCACCTTAAAGACTAACACATTTACTATTGGGAAGCATTCACTTCCTCACTTGGTTTATTTTCTCTTTACTGAGATTACAGCTTTCTGCTCTCCATTAAATCCCTCCCCCCAGATATTTCTTCAGATCCAAAGTAAATTCCTTTCCAGCTTGTAAAATATTTCTCAGTTGTCCTCCAACTGTACCCATGCAGTGTTAGATTTGAAAACAGTCCTTTCTCTAGTAGGAAAGAAGGGCAAGGTGGTATGAAAGGAAGAAGGATGAAAGTATTTTATCTGAAAACTGCCTGCTGGACATAAGCCAGCCAAGGGAAAAATCAATCAATCAATCAATCAATCAATCAGTTAATTAATTAATTAAAGCACACAAAGGATATCTGCCTCTGTGCAAATGCTAGAGGAGAGTCCAGCCCAGCAGAGTAGTAAATGCACAGTATCCTTCTACTGTAGGTTCTCACTGACACCAGGCATTCACTGCCCATGTAACTCCCAAATTGCTGCAAGGTCTCTATTAGACAGGGTGTGCCCTTAGCATACAGAAGAAAGAAAGCAATATTTTTTGACACACCAACGGCAGTAGCGGCATGGGCGTGGGGGTGCGTGTGGCGGTGGGGGCGTGTACAGCAGCGGCGCGGGGGTGCGCACAACGGTAGTGGTGTGTACGGCGGCGGCAGTGGCAGCGGCCTCGTGTTTTCAGCTAAAACGCAGAAGCGCTGATGGTGCACCGCTGCTGTCAGCGCTGCCGCTGCCGCCATACACACCACCGCCACGTGCGCACCACCGCCACGTGCGCACCCCCACCGCTGCTTCCGGGTTGTTTCGCGACACACTAAGCTGTGTGTTGTAACACACTAAAGTGTCGCAACACACAGTTTGGAAAGCTATGTTCTTGACAGTCATCTGCCTGGAATGTTTTAACTTAGATTCCCACACTGAGTAGGGGCTGGACTTGATGGCCTAAATTGCTTCTTCCAGTCTTGTGATTTACGCTCCAGTGAGCTGCACCTTTCTTGGTTTTCCCCACTTCAATTAAGTCCCATGGGAAGATATGAGAAGAAGAGTCAAGGGTAAGAAATAAAAGTAGTGGGAGCTTGGGGAGGAAGTACAGAACACTCCCTCCAGCTTTACTCCCATTCTTTCTTCATGCTTGCCAGCCTGGCTGACAGCTCCCTACTGCTTTCTTCCATACCCCTTCTCTGCATATGTGACCTGTCAGCCAGGTTAATGTTTAGTTTAGTGCTCTTTCAAAAGAGCATTAGACCAGTCAGACTGACATGCCAGTGGTGAGAACATCTCCATACCTACGTCTATAGAAGTCCTATTGTTTGGACAATTTGATAGGTGGCTAAATCCACTGTTCAAACCCCCATTTATTTATTTATTTATTAAATTTCTATCACCGACCATCTCCCCCTAAAGGAGGGACTCTGGGCAGTTTACAGTAGAAACAACATTTAAAATTCGATAAGAACCATAAATATTACATTAAATATAAATACAATAGAAGATAAAAGTATATGATGCAATAAAATCCAGATGGCAGAGGGATCTATTTCAGTCCGTGGGTATATAAGGGGCCATCTCTATCCAGCCATATGTTAAAGAGAGCTATTAGTGGAGTGGTTGTTTTTCCGACAGGCTGGGAATGCTCAGTCAGAGAGGAAACAAAGCCAGGGAAATCAAGTAACCATTTTTCTTAATGCATCCCATTTTTAAACTGTAAGACAGCACAGCTCACCCACCAGCCTTGTTAATGAGGCAGAATAAGGCTCTGGCTCTAGAACAGCAATGTTTTCCTATCGCATACTTTTCTGTCAGTTTAAAGATTGATGGATTACACTTTAATACAGCAATCTGGAAGAGTCTCGTATGACTTTTCTAGTTGTTTAGCTGTTTCTAGTCCTCCACTTATTATTCTCACCACCCTTCTCTTAACTTGTTCCAACTTCTCGGACTCTTTCATCAGACTCAATGAGAATTGGTAGGGAAAAAAGGCAGAAGAGCAAGTCAAAACTGAGGACAAACCAGGAAGCAGCAGAACAAGATGCTGAATGGGATAGAGCAGCCCGTTGCATCCACCTCCATATGTAGAAGGTGGCTGTAGTGGTTTTCAATTTGTATCAAGAGCCTCAGTGGATAATACACGTGGAGGGTGGTGGCCTGAACTGGGGTGAATTAATATACTCATCTTTGCTATATTACCCATCCTACCGTGAATGTAGATAGCCTTTCCCCACTTGTAATGATGCCTGAAGAGCTCTAGAGTTGCTCCAGGAATAGATAGTTCAGGAGCAATGAATTTCTAACTCAACGAGTCTTGCCAGGAATGTCCAAGTACTTCACTGAGGATTAAAGGATACCCTGCTTTTAGTCAGCATTATAAAGCTGGCCCAGGTCTATTTGTTGGAAAGAGCTTAATAACTTCCTTCCATCTGCTTTGGTTCTGAATCCACTCCCCTTGAATCCAAGGGAAAGAAAGGAGGAAGGAAAACCACATCCAGCAGCACCAGAAGGAGGATTTTTTTCTAATTGAATTGGCTGAAAGAAAGTGTAAATTCTTGCGGTTCAGCTTCTCTGAATTGAGTCCCAAGATGCTTTATGTAATTAAAATTAAAATTAAAACAACAGGGTCAGACACACACTATCTATTAAACGTAATGTGACAGAAGCTGCCACTTGCAGTTTAGCAGTTAGCCAAATGAAGGAATTCATCCATTCAATCCATCCAGCAATTCCTGACTTGGAATAATAGACCCTTTTGGTCTGATGCTGCACAGAAGACCTGCTTGGGGGTTTCTGTATGGGGGGCGGGGGTGGGGAGGGCGGAGCGGAGCGAGCAGGGAGGCAAAGTAGCAATCATAAATATGGGGCTGTAGGCTATACTGGAACATTTGGTTGTCACCATTTGTTCCTGGCAACTCTCCTGTGCCTTTGATGAGTGCTTGTAGGCAGAAACTCAACAGGCTTTGCTCTGCTCTGCTTTTTGCTTTCCTTTTACAAGTGAAAGAGAAAGCAGAGAGCTCTACCTATTGAAGAAGCTCTGTATGTAGGCAACTATGGATGCCTTGCAAGGACAAAAAAGGTGGAACCACATGGAGACATGGCATCAAAGATAATAGGATCATGCCAATAAATGTCCATGCAGACTCTGGCCTTTTTTTTAAAAAAAAATATTTCTTATTAAAGCTTTTAAACAAGAAGATTAAAAACTAACACAAACTAATATAAAGCAAGAAAGCAAGAAAGAAAAGAGGAAAAGAAGGAAATCAAAGAAAAAGAAGAATGTGAAAGAAAAGAAAAAAGGTTAAAGAAAAATAGAAAAGAAAGAAAAGAAATATATAAGGAAATAGCTTCCAATATTCTTCAGCAGTTATAAGTACAATATATTTTAACCTTCCTCTAACAACATATCATATTACTCTTCTTTCTAAAATCTGTCCTGTCTAATCATCAAAACCATAAATCACGACTCCAGGCTTGGCTGCCAGCTCGACCAGTAGAATTTCTCAGAGTGCTGGGAACTGGCTGAATTTTCCTTGCTTGCAGTGGATTGCAGAAGTTGTGGACCACTGAAGTTTTTTTCCCCTGAAGAAGGGGAGACCAGAAGATTACTCGGGGGGCCATTGGAATTGCCTATCCTTGTTTTTTCTCTGTAGTTTCCACCACGGAGAAAACAAGGTAAGTGCAAGGGAAATGGCCGAGAAGATATCTTGCTCTCGCAGGGAAAACAAGTCTCTTTGAAGAGACACAAGAGCGTACAGCCGCTTTTAGATCACTTTAGGAAATTATTTTTTTTAGATTAGGAACTTTTTTGATATCTAAGATCTATTTTTTGGACTTTGTTTTAAAATGTTGGCTGGTTTTGTGCTTTCTTTGTTTTGACTGATTCTGGTGGAAGCTTGATGGACTCTATATTTGCAACATAATGAAACGTCTGCATTTTTTTTTTACTTTTCTTTTGTATTAGAGGGATTTAAGAGACTCTGTTTGTAATTCTTTGCTTGATAAACTAAATGACTATTCATTTTTTGAGAAACTCTTTGTTTGGATTAAGCAGCTTGCAGCTTGAAGAACAAAAACACAGGGTAACATGTTTTTTTCTTTTCTTCTTTTTCTACATTCTCCCTGGTTGGATTCTGTTTCACTTGGAATATATTTTTTATTTCTCCTTCTATAAACTGTTTAAAATATTATTCTCTCCTGTATTTTGGATTATTGGAACTCTCTTTTTTCTTTTAACTTTAAAAAAAACAAAAAAAAAACGTTTTGCTTAATAGATCCTGCTGGTAGTATTCCATGGATAGATTACATGACTATTGTTTTGACTAGAAGGGTTGTTATTTTAATTTGAAGGACACAGGAAAAATGGCTTTCCAATTAGTACCTCAGGAGTTCAGAAGAGAGATTACTGAGGCTCTTTCAAATATTCAAAGATCGTTGGAATTGCTGTTCGTAACTCTGCAAAACAGAGAGAAAGAGCAGAGAACGGAAACGGAAACACAAAAGAAAAATGTTTTTGAAGTGCAGGAGAAACAGAAGGAGGGAATTTTGAGTATATTAGTTCAGAAGAACATTCTGAAGGCTATACACTATAATCTTGGTATAGATATGTTGTGGCAGTGGAGACAGAGTGAAAATATGGGTGTACATTTGGATGGATGTTGTGAAATACGTGGAAAGGGAGAGAAGGTTGCTCTGATATTCTATATGAGATATAGAAAAGAGCAGGCTGTATATTGCGAATTTGCCATAGTGTATTGTGATTTTGGTATAACCTAAACAGAAGATATGAGAAACTGTATGGATATAAAGGCTAATGAAAATATGGACTTGAATTGTTATGAGAAATTGTATGGATATATAAAAAGTGATATTCTAAATGTAAGACGCTAAATACAAATATAAGTTGATATTATAGAATATTGTTTTCCTTAGAGATATATTTATGAGAAGATAATGATATGATGAGATGAGATGGAATTAGAATGATGGTTACTACAGGATGATATATATCAATATGTATTGTATGAATATTATAAGAATTGATATATTAGGTATTAGGTTAAGTGATATGATAGATTATGCATTTAGTTTAAATGGACACTACTACAAGGAATGGAAATTATAGATGGATAATTGAGATATAAGAATTCCTTTTTTATGGAGATATATATATATTAGAATTAAATTATAGAAACATATATGTATGAACATTATAAGAATTGCTAAATTATGTATTAAGTTACATAATATGTTAGGCTATGAGTCATAATATGAATAGAATATATTGTAGTTTATTAGAAGTAAATAAGGCTTTTATTTGTTATACTAATTGGACTTTATTGAAGATATAAATATGTAGTAATGAACATTCAACATTTAACTACTACTTCAAGGAGTGGAAGCCAAAGATGGATTATTGGGAGACAGTAATAAAAGTGAAACCTATATGAAGATTAGAAGATTGGATTAAAGAAATCAAAAGACATATGACAAAGAAAAATTCCTGTATACTGTATGAAGGACTAACATTTAAAATCAATTATTGTACTTTAAGTTCAAAGATAGATTGGAGGACATCTATTTTCTATATTTTCTTTGCTTATTATTTCTTGACTTCACTTTTTCTTTATCTTTTTCTTATTTTGTATTTCTGCTTCTATTTCTTTTTTCTATTCTAACTTTTATTATGTATTGTAAAACTTAATAAAATTCAATAAAAAAAAAAACCATAAATCACAAGTTCATTTTTTTCATTTTTACACAAAAAGTCCATAAGAGGCTTCCAGTCACCAATAAATGTAGATAGTGTCTTTTCTCTAATCAAAGAAGTCAACATATCTATGTCAGCAAGATCTGTCAACTTCACCAACCATTCCTCCATAGCGGGTAGTGTTGAATCTTTCCATCTCTGTGCATATAGTAATCTTGCCGCAATAATCATATATTGAAACCATCTTCCATGTTTTTTTCTGTTTATACATTAATCCTAGAAGGAAAAGTTCTGATTTCAATTGAATATTGATCTTTAATATCCTCTGTACCAAAGTATGTATTTGAATACATTTTTTTTAGCTTTTTTACATGTCCACCAAGCATGATAAAACATCCCTTCATGTTGTTCACATTTCCAACATACATTTGAAGTGCCTTTATACATTCTAGATCAGAGCTTTCCAAACTTTTCATGTTGGTGACACACTTTTTAGACATGCATCATTTCGCGACACACTCTTACAGCAGGGCACAAGGCAGGCACTAGGACCTGCATGGAATCCTGGCAGGGCAGGTTTGGAGGCAGCAGCAGCTGCGACACACCCAGACACTGCAGCCGACACACTAACGTGTCCCGACACACAGTTTGGAATGCTCTGCTCTAGATAGTTTCTCTAGCGTCATGTACTAACGATACATCATTTTATAAAAAATCTCTTTGAGATCATAACAGAATGTAAATTTCAACCCTTAACCACATATTTTCCCATTGATCCATCTGTATATTATAACCAAAATTCTTAGCCTACTTTATCATTCATTCTTTAACCTGTTCTTCATCGGTTTCAAATTTCAACAAAAGTTTGTACATTTTAGCAATTACATGCTCATCATCAGTACATAACTGTATTTCAAATTCTGATTTACTTTGCTCCATACCATAAGTCTTTTAATCCATTTTAAATCTTTCAAGTAACTGTAAATAGGAAAACCATTGACAGCTATACCCTTCTGCTAATAGTTGTTCTCCTGATTTAATTTTAAATTAGCCTTGGTAATTTTCCAGTAAGTCCTGATACGTCAACCATTTATCTTTATGTACCATTTCTCTTCTATAATATGCTTCTTGACATGAAATCCATAAAGGTGTTTTCAGCCACAACCTGGGTTTATATCTATTCCATATCCTCAATATGGCCCGTCTAATAAAATGATTTTTAATGTCTATCAACATTAATTTTAACTTTATTGTACCATAAATATCCATGCCATCCAAACCTCAGGTCATGAACTTCTAACTATAAAAGTTTCTTGTTTCTCAGCAACATCCATTCTTTCATCCAGACCAAACAACAAGCAGCAAAATACAATTTCAGATCTGGTAAACCCAATCCTACTCTTTCCTTTGCATCTTGTAACACTTTATATTTAACTCATGGTTTTTTCCCTTGCCATATAAATTTAGATATGTTTCTTTTTGCCATTGTTTAAATGGTACATCCATTGTCAAAACAAGTATTGTCTGAAACAAAAACATAATTCTTGGCAAAACATTCATTTTTATCACAGAAATTCTCCCCAACAATGATAATTTTAATTTCTCCCATCTTAACATGTCCTTCTTAATTTCAGCCCATGTCTTAACATAATTATTTTGAAATAACATACAATTCATATTTGTCATAATAATAAAGGTAAAGGTTCCCCCCGCACATTTGTGCAGTCGTGTCTGACTCTAAGGGCCGGTGCTCATCTCCATTTGTTAGCCGAAGAGCCAGCGTTGTCTGAAGATGCTTCCACGGTCATGTGGCCAGCATGACGCATGCGGAACGCTGTTACCTACCCACTGAAGTGGTACCTATTCATCTACTTGCAGTTGCATGCTTTTGAATTGCTAGGTTGGCAAGAGCTGGAGCTCGTGCGGGAGCTCACTCCGCACGCAGGGCTAGGGATTCGAACCTCCGATCTTCCGATCGACAAGCCTGGCGTCTTACCCGCTGAGCCACCAAGTATTTTACTTCTTTCTCATGCAGACCCTGGACTTATTTGTACAGCAAAGGCTTTTGTAGCAGCAATCTCAGTTAGATAACCTGGAAGCTAAAGTTCCATCCCCGATTTATATAAAAACAGATTATATACAAAAATGGCTAAAGGGAGGTAGGGTAGGGTAAACCTAGTGGCAGGCTACGTCAGGTGCCTCAGCAATCTAAGCATTCTTTGTGTGTCTGCGTTTTCTGCTTTATCCTATTCCTATAGTTAAAAAAACTAATTAATTGAAGTATCTGAGGAATTGCTTTAAATTATTGGATTTCCTGTGCTTTAATTGTTGTTGTTGTTGCTGCTGTTATTGTTGTTGTTGTTATTTTATTTATTTATTTATTTATTTATTTATTTATTTATTTATTTATTTATTGTTAAGTGTGTAAGCATTTATCTGTGGTGTGCAGGGCCAACAGAGGCAGAGTAATCGTGCTGAATGGATGAGAGAGAACCCATGTATCCCTTGCATTGCTCCATGCAGTTCTTCTGATCATAATGAAGCTGCACAATCTCACAACTCATGCTTTAAATCCTGGAATAGATTAAAATATTTCTTCACCTCCAGAAATTTTCAACCAGCTATGAGTGAAGTGAGTCTTCCATAAAAGCTGTGGCCATGGTCTTCCTTTTACAGCACTTCAAGGCCATTGGTTATTAGTTAGTATCATTTCATTGTAGAAGAATCCTATTATAAAATGTAATGTTCTTTACACTGTATATTACAAACAGATAATCACAAAGATTATTACACAATATTAAAACCACTGCATATACACCCCACATTAACTTTTGCTTGTCTTTATTACAATCTCATTTTCACTTTTTGCATTAGCTTCGAGTCCCCTCGATTCACTATTTCAAAGCTGCTTAAATGTTTAAAGTGAAATGTGTAACAAAATGTTACCGTGCTTGTTTGTATTTCAGTCAGTCAATCATTTTTCTCCTCAAGATGCTCCCTTCCCCTCCTCTTCTGATCTGGGTGAACTGGGTATATTCGTCCCACTTCCCTGATTTTTGCAAATCTCTATCCATTCTCAGCACTGCCCCCCGGGGCATGGAGGGAATGGATGTCAAAATGATAAGATGGCAGCTATGATCATGCAATCAAAGAGTCAGGGCTTTGATCCTCTAATTATGTCCCCCCATCTTGACTCTTGGGATTCATTCACATGGTTGACTTTTTTTTTAGCCACCACCATCCCCAGACACCCCTGAGTACACCCTTAGTTCCTGTTGGGCTCTTTAGGCTACCCTACCTTTTTAAAAATGAATGAATTTACTAAAACTGTATTATATCTCTTAAAATGTTGGCACTTCCTAGAACTTGCTGATCCTTTGGTATTGTATGAGGATGGTTCCATTTTGGCTATATATGGAACAGAGTAGACCCCAGAACTAACATTAACATAATATCCATAGTGATGTGTGTGATGTGGAGCAACAACAGTATTTTGGAGAGGTGTTTGCAAATGCAATGCCCATAACTGTGCCTTTGAATAGGCCTCTTCAGCTTTCTATTACAGCCGTGCAAAGCATACAAAAGCAAAACAGCTGTACACAAGCATGCAGAGAGCAGCCAGAGCAGCTTCCAAAACAATTGTGGAAGCTTTTTGAAAGCCATGGCATTTGCACAACTGAGACTGTGATTGATAATGGGAAGCATGAATCAACTGTTACTCCTTAACTAAGCATTGCCTTGATAGCAAAATACTTTCTCAATCAAAAGTTATACTTAGTAGCTATGTTGTTCTCAGTGCTGGTTGTTGGCTTAGGAACCAGAACAATGGCATGTAATAGTCCTCTCTTTCCATTCTTCCTCTTCTTTTTGCTTTCTGAAAAAAGTTATTATTTAAAGGCTGCTATCACCTTCCATCTGAACTGCAAATACTGAGTGAAGTGGCATTCATGTCAACCCCCTGACAGTTCTTTGAAACATGCTCCATTGAATACAGTGGGGCTTAACCTTCAAAATGAATGGAGACTGCAGCACAGTGAAGCCTGTGGATTCATAAAGAGTAAGACTCCAGTAAGGACCAAACTGTCCCAGGATTAAATCCACTGACCTTTCCATGCCTGAACAACTCAGAAGCTGCTTTAAAAGACATGGACTTGCCTTACACAATCAATGGCTGGAACCCAAAAGTGAAAATACAGTCCAGAACTTGATTTTTTCCAGATGAAACATGGATCAGATTGAGACTACAAGCCAGACAGTATGTGGAAATCTCTTTTTCATATCTGTAATCAGCCGCTTCATGGATTTGTTGATTTTCCCGCTCTATGGACTGATTTTCCTAAATGATACAGTGCGCTGTGTCTGACTTTTTGTCCCTGCTTTAAGTATTGCACTAACTTTAATGAGCTTTAAAGCTCACATGGAAATCTGAGAAAAAGTCAGTCAGCTTTAATGAATAGCAGAGAGAGGTCTTTTTAAAATCATTTTTAAATTACCATTGCCCTTGTTTATGTAAGATTGACCATCTTGTTGATTGTAATGTAAAATTTCTTTGTTTTAATAAGAATTTTATTAAGTTTGAAACAAAGATAAAAACTACAAAAAGAAGAAGAAAAACTAAAAGAGTGTAAAACACAAGAAAAAAGAATTTTGAAGATTAATAAAGAGGTGACTTCCGACTTTGAACAACAAGAATATACAGCAATTTTCATAATCAATCCCTTACTCTATATCAAAGCAAGATCACATTATTTCTATAAATCCTTCCATTAGCACATTATAAAAATCACTAAACAAAATTGCTCCTTCCCCTTATATTAAAAGAAAAAGAAATATATAAACCTCCAAATCCCGTCCTACCCGATCTTGCAGAGAGGGCATGCTATGGACCCCCTCTGAAAGAGTTCCATCTAGCGGGGTCTAGGAGGCGAGCCTTCTCTGCAGCAGCACCTGCCCTATGGAACATCCTTCCCCCAGAGATAAGACAGACCCCTTCACTCCTGGACTTCAGAAAAAAATTGAAAACTTGGCTCTGTGATCGCGCCTGGGGCAAGAGGGAAAGTGGTCAAGCTTGGGGATGGCTGATCACTTAGAGCCACCCCAAATAGTCTTCAGCAACACTGCAAACCATCTGCCACTTGGTTTTAATTTAAATTATATTTATTATATTTAGTGTGTTGTATTTTATCGTGTTTTTATTGTATTGTATTATTGTTATAGCTGTGAACCGCCCAGAGTCCCTCTTTGAGAGGGAGATGGGCGGTCATAGAAATCAAATAAATAAATAAATCAAATAAATAAATCAAATAAATAAATAAATATCTTAAAAATCTTAAAAATCAAACAAACCTTAAAAAGCAATCCAGTAAATCTTAATCCAAATCGTTAAAGAAAAATGGATACTGCCAATGTTCTACCATTGGGGCTTTGCCTCTGGATCAGAGGTTTTGGCAATGTATTTATTTATTTTAACTAACAGGTTCTGCAGCCAGAAAAAGTTTGAACACCCCTGGTATAAAGCCACAACAGCAGTCCAGAATAGCTATCTACAAGTAGACTTTGAATAGGCCCATTGAAAATAGGCCCATTAATAATTTTGCATGCTGCAGAGCACCTTTTTCGAATGCATTGCAGAGTGCTACTTTCTATAACCCCAGCTTCACATGTTCAGACAACTTCTTGCTAGGATCGACAAGAGCTTTCCAGCAGATATGAAATTTTCATCAAAATGACAAAAACAGCATTGTGCTATTGCAATTGTTCCTCTTCTATAACATCTTTTAAACACAGTCTATCTATAGAGGTGGACACTCTTAAAATTAACTTCTGGGTCTATTGTTCAAAAATATTCTTCAATATATCCAATGTTAAAATATTTTGCTTCATTGTGTATTAGTCAGTCAAACTTAAGTGTTCTTCTCCTTTAATTGTAATATTTAGTTTGTTCTGGTTCCCTCTAGTGTTCAAACGTCAAAGTCCCATCCTATCATGTTTTTTTTTAAAGAATTCAAAACAACAGCATTTTCTCACGGGAAGGATTCTTATAATTAGTTTCAAAATCTTATTTCAAATCCACCTGGATCCTTGGTCCATTTGTAACTTTCCAAAATCAAAGATCTAGTCACACGTTTGCTATTTATTCCAAAATATATTTTTTAAAGTTCTTAAACTTGTATTTAAAACTTGTTTCACTAAGGATTGAAGGAAACTTACTAGTGGTTTCAGACTTGTTGATCCAAAGCTTCTTAATAGCTGAAAAGCAATTAACAAGCAATTTCCAAAAGTGTTTAGAAAAGGAAGTATGAGAACCCAATGTCCTTTCAAAGGTGCCAACCACAGTTCGAGCAAGATGGCTATTCCCTCGTCTCCCAGAGCTCTAAACCCACTGGAGACTGCTGTCTTGTGGTCTCCTTGCAAGGAGCAACTGTCTGAAGCTCTTGTGGGCGATCTCAAGTCCTCTCCTTGTCCGGAGAGGAATTAGAAAGAGCCGGTCTACTCGCTGGCTCTTCATTCTGGCACAGTTGTTGGATCCGCTCTTAGTGGAGCCATCTTCAGTTTGCTATTTCTTCCCTGGAAGTGCAACTCCCCAGTTTCTAAAGATGGATGATAAGCTAGGAGAAGAAATGAAGCTATTTTGAAACAAAGTGAATTTGCCAGAAGACTGATACCACCTAAAGACACTAGTAACGTTTTTCTCTCTGATAAATGAAAACTATTTCCTGAAGAACTGCTACTAGAATCAGATGAAGTGTAGGTAGCACAAAGATGATGTGACCGCAAGGGCAGCCAGAAGATGGTAATTTTCCATGACATTTTGTTGCTGCTGGGAAGTTACAGAAAATATCTCCCTCAGGTTTCTCCACAAAGGTAGGGAGCAGGAGAAGGATGTAGCAAGTCTCTCTCTGTTGATTTTGCATCCACAATTTGATCTACATTTGCATAGCCAATCAGTTAACTCCTAGGCTCTGCCTTTATAAAAGCTGAACCAAACAGTATAGCAAGCTGCAACACCTGAATTGTTTAACTATGATTCACAAATTGTGTCAGAGAGAAACTGGATGTTTAACACACTTATGGTAGAGGGAGAAAATGGGGCTCATGTGCTTTAATATCTTTATTTAGTTGTGGCAATACCATCTGTTTTATCAGTTCCTGTCCATGCTAACTGGCTTGAGATTTATAAGACTTCATGCATTCAAGATTCTGACTGAGATACGGAAAAAAATACTGTAGAAGGCTGAAAGACCAGTCTACAGGCCTAGTACTTGAAGTTACTTAAGGAGGTGATACAGATCTTGAGAGGGGAGAAGCTGCCTCAATTTTAATACTGTGGGGATTAAATATGGCCCTTTATGAACACTGTACTATGCAGGACATTTGACATTTATGACAAAGACTTTGAGGCAGGATAGCAAATCCAGCATTTGTCTCTAGATGCATGGGCAGATATAGATGCCTTCTTTATAACCCTTCCAGCTTTCTTTTCTCACACATTTCCAGTTCATTTGCACTAACCCATTTTTAATTCTTACAATACACTGCTCATGCATGTTTGCTGCTCATGCTTGCCACTCATTGAAAATTCAGATAGTGTTTTCTTTATTTTGCTGTATCTGCTTACAACATGATACAGTGTTTTTACCTGTCCACTATGTGTCAGCAGTCCTTTGAATTATTTTATGAACTTGGAATATTCCCATTCATTTTAACCTGCAACTCAGTCCTTAACACACTGGCAGCTAACTCAAGTAAATGAAAGAGTCATATTTATTTTCATAGCTTTTACAATCAAAGTTACAGCATTTATTAAAAGCTGGAGTTTTGGACATGAATTAATAAAGATGTTGGCTTGATAACAAATAGATTGGTAATAAATAACAGTGTTGTATCCCAGGTTTTAATTTCGTAATAAATTATAATTTTATAATGCTTCATAAGGAAGCTTGACTCAATCAACATTTGTAATTTGCTCACTGAACTATAAATTCAGAATTACAAACTGTAATCATGTCCTGTTATTATAGAATATCTTCTTCCTTCCCCCGCCTCTTCTTCCTCATTCTCCTCCTCCTCATGAATAATAGGATATTCTTGCCTTCCATGAATCATGAATCATATCATAACATGTTTTTGTTTCTGATTGTCTGCTATCCCCTATTTTCTTTCTTTAAAAGTGTAGATAAACAATGGCAGCAAAAGCAGAATAAGAAGAAACAATGCCAACAATGTCTCTTTGAAAAAACAAAACAAAACCCTCAGTGTATTGGATAAACTTCAGAATGCAACTATTCAACCATGGCAGCCATGCAAATGATGCAGTTGTGAAACACCAATTCAGTGGTAATCAATTCAACACAAGAATAGTAAGAATGGAATGTTATTGTAGCTTCCAAGAACTGTAAAGGAATGTGTTTGATGACATCTAAGTGTGGGGCTGAAAGCTTGGGGCCCAAGGAGAGGAGGGGGTTAAAGGTGTTTGACACAATGTTTGTAATATTTTCCTACAGCTGCTAACCTTTGAGAAATAGGAAATGTATTAAATAAGTAACCTGATATTTAAACTATGGAGGAGTTGTTTAGTAATATATATGTGTGTGTATATGCCTTCAATGTTTACTTATAATTACCTTGCAAATAGCATATTTGGTGCTTGTGACCTTTGCAGATGGAATATACTTAAAATCCATGCCTCGCTGTGATCTCTGACAATTGCTTTCTAGGCACCAAACTTCTTTGTGGATGGATGGATGGATGGATGGATGGATGGATGGATGGATGGATGGATGGATGGATAGATAGATAGATAGATAGATAGATAGATAGATAGATAGATAATATTTATTTAGGTCAATGATCAGATAAGGCTTAACAAATAAGAGTTTGGGAGTTGATTCTCTGGCTGTGGAGATTCAGTTCATAGTTCTATAAGGTCACAATATAGTCTTTTTTGGGGGTAGTTTCTCTCACACTACTTTATGTGACATTGGTTATGACTAACATTATTAAACATCCTTAATGACAGCATGGCACACTCAATAAAATCTCCAAACATTTACTTTCCTCAGTAACAAAGCTTAACTAGGAAGCTGATGGAGATGAGTATATAAGCAAATATATGAAATATCACCCCAGTGGCGTGAAGTTAATGCAAGCCAGGCCATGCTTTCCTAATCACAAAATATTTCATTTGCACATAAGAAACGAGCCAGTTTGTTTTTTTAAAAAAATCATTCAATGCCTTATTTTATAGCATAATATAGCTGAAAGGATTGAAAAAAGGGGAAAAAAACCTTCCTAGGTTTTCCAGGAAAGGTTTTTGCAGATACCACAACAAAATCCACTATAAAACACAGTGAGATTGAAATAATTTAATGATATATAGGTAAGGCATGTTGTACCCAGCAGGATATTTACTTCTGAATAAGACCCATAATGGATTGCATGGCTAAACCAGGCATGGAAAGAAATTAATTTGGTACATATTTTAATGGAAACTTAACTAATTTTGCATTTTCAAAACAGCACACTAAATTAAATTTGCTCATTTCTGAATTTTGAAAAGCTGTTCATCAATAAAAAGAAAAGATTATTGGAGAAAAGATTATTCAGAAGGCATATACAGTATATGAGGGAAAATACTGTTAAGATGTGTTCTACTGGGAAGATTCCTTGGGGGGGGGGGATTAATAGTTTAGGAATGTTAGAAAAGTGAATTTGGCCAAAAGTGTGCACAGATATACTACAAGTCTGACTGCAAACATTTTTTAAATTCAAACTAAACTAAAAATTGGACAAACCAAAATGAAGAAATTTGCAGAAGTGAAAAACTGAGAGAACTATCTGGAGCCACACTAAGAAGTTAACATCTTACTCTAAAATTGTCCACAGCTCTAAATTAACTTATTGCTCTTTGGATTACATCTCTCCTCTTCAAATCTCACACTGTTTTTTTCCCCTTTGCTTTTACTGATTGAGTACACAACAAAAGGAAAGAAAAAAAAGGGAGGGAGGGAGATAACCATACAGGGCATATATTCACAGATGCATATACATATATAAAATTTCTACATACTTACTTGAATGAATGATAGATGTTTTCTCAAATTAGTTTATTGGAATGGGCGCAAGACCTGTTTGTCTAATCATTGCCTTGGAGCAACTCTTCCTCCTGTTTTTCAAGGACATTCCCTATGCCCTATACAATTCAAACCTTTAAATCCTAAAATTCTTTCCCAAATATGTACCCAGGAGAAGGGTGTGAGCCAGGGACCTTCAGCCAGGGCTCTGCCTTCCCAGCCCAGATGGAGACTGGCCAAATGGAGAACAGCAAAACGGTCTTGCAGATTTCTGACCTCTATAACCTTCAGAAGGCAATTCCTTCATGTTTCATTCTGGTTATTGTCAATCACATATAAAAGCACATTAACAACATTATCAGAATGTCTTTGAGGAGCCTTGAAATTGTACACTCATTGGAAATGAACTTCTGAGCTAGTCAGAAAGCACAAGCAAGATTATGATGATTTCAATGTCTTGGTCTTAAGACCAGCGAGTAAAAAAAAAAAAGAGGGGGAGATCATTTTGAAGTATCTTCACACAAAAGTATATTAGACCCTAACATGAAGCACATTAAGAACCTAAGACTATAGAATTGTTGTGCTGGATGAGGCCAAAGGCCTATCTATTCTAGCATTTGGTTCCCATGGGAACCAACCAGATGCCAATAGTAAACTAGCAAGCAGGAGGAGACCAAAGTGGCCTATTTCAAGTGTTGCTCACCCACAATTAGTATTTGGAGGCATGCTGCTTCTGCTTCAGAAGGCAGCATTTAGTGATCACGACTACTAGCCATTAATAGTTCATTCTCCATGAATGTATAATGACCTTTACAAGTTGTTCAAGCTAGAGACCATTGCTACCTTTTCCTGCAAAGAATCCCAAAGTTTAAGCAAGTGTTCTGTCAAGAAGTACCTCCTTCAGACTTTCTTAAATCTGTCATAATTCAGATTCATCAGAGCGCCCAGAAGTAGGTATTATGAGTAAGAATTTCCCTATCCATAATTATTTCAAAATAGGTGTATTCTCACCCTCTATATTCTTTGCCCATTTTCATTACCCTAACCTATTAGTCATTGTCAACTAAGTTGGATAACCCCTTGTCCTGTTTCCAGACCAATTATTAAAAACCCCACTATCAATACAGGTCTTTGGAGCACTCACTGTTCATTTCCTCCATTGTGAGGAATCAGCATTTATTCCTACTCTCTTCTTTCTGTTTTTTTTTTTCTGTTCCTCCTTGAAACAGCCCTGCTATATGTCATTAGCCCTCTGAAAGTGTAAGGTCAGCTGAGACTGTATAGATACTGACATAAATCTTTCTTAGTATATACACTCCCTGTGACATAACACCCTCCCTGACCCTGTAGACACTTTGATTTGTAAGCAATTGTTCTGGTAATTGCCAATTATTTCAAGGAAACAGATAGTAAAATTCAATAATTTGCCACCTCCCTACTTTGGGTATGAAGAAGACCATACTATTATCATAGCAAAGTATAAACAATGTAGTGTTTATATCTTGGCATGCTGATGCTGGTATGTGGAGAACTCTTCCTACAGTGGACAAGAAGACATTCCCAGCTTCCTTTGGTGCTATTTGTATTATTTACCTATAGTTGTAAACTAATTATTCAATTACTCTGTAATCTTTATCAGACTTGAACTTTTTGGCATCAGAGCTCTTAGCTCTTGCTGGCTTGGAGCCTAGTGATAATCTAGTGAGCCTATATTATATTTCTAATAAAGAAAAACTGGTTTATACAGTACTTCTCCAATCAATTTGGCTCAGTTTCTTTAAGGTAAGTCTTTCTATCACACTTTTAACCAATTACCAGTTTGTAAAAAACCCTCTCCTCTTATGATTGGTAAGTTTACCCAGGTGTCCTAGGAAAGCATCCTGATTCCATCTATTAAGGAAATGGCTGTAGAGGATAATACCATATCTCACTAGAGCAGGTATAGGCAACTGGGTGTCCTCCAGGTTTTTGGACTAGGAGTTCCACAATCGTGGCCCTGTGGCTACAATGATAGAAACAGAATTCCAAGTAATTTGAAAGCAGTAGATACCTATCTTTGAATGACTTCACTCCAACGAAGTCTTATATTTCTCTCAACACAGAGCTTGAAAATAGAATTATGGAATTATATTATAGAATATTGTTCAATTCAATGAAGCCATTTCAATTCTGTGAAAACCTTCATGAATGAAGGATGGGGAAATAACCTTCATCGATTTATTCTTCTTAATAGGTAAAGGTAAAGGTTCCCCCCGCACAGTTGTGCAGCCGTGTCTGACTCTAGGGGCCGGTGCTCATCTCTGTTTGTTAGCCGAAGAGCCAGTGCTGTCCAAAGACACTTCCACGGTCATGTGGCTGGCATGACACGCACAGAATGCTGTTACCTTCCCACCGAAGTGGTACCTATTCATCTACTTGCATTTGCATGCTTTTGAATTGCTAGGTTGGCAAGAGCTGGGGTGAGTGTGGGAGCTCACTCCATCACATGGGGCTAGGAATTCGAACCTCTGAATTTGCGACCTTCCGATCAACAAGCCTGGCGTCTTAGCCGCTGAGCCACACACACCCTTATTCTTCTTACTCTAGCATAAAGTCTGCTTAAGAATTTTGATAAACTGTCAGGATGCCATCCTGCCATGGCACCAGGAAGAGACATTCCACCAGATCACGAGAACTGGCAGAGCCATGTGAGACACCCCAAGGAAGAAATGGCCAGACGTGCAAAATGCTGGCAACAAAGTGTTTGTGTATTCGTCCCTCGCAGACTATGCTCATCGAGGAACCACGATGAGCACTTTAGCACCCAGCACAGATCAAAGGGTGCTATTGTGCTTTCAATGGATTCGGACTCAGGAAGAAGTAGAATCAAAGGACAATGGGGGGGGGGAGCGGTTGACTCGCAAGTTCCTGGTGGGGGGGGGGAAATCTGAGGATTATAAACTGCCAGCTGCGGGAGCCTCTTTATTCGAATCTTTAACGTATGATGGATCACTGGTTTTAATAAAGATTTCTTCATATTCCTAAGTGATTTGTGTAAGGAATTCTGATTTAATAGCTCAAGGATCGAGTTCATCACATAAACAAAGGAATACAATTGGTTGCAAATCTATTACTTGAAAAAAAAAGGTAATTTCTCTAAGGCTATTCTATACCTGTATTATTCATTATTGTTCTAAACTGGTATCTGAGGACTTATCCATACTGCCTGATTGCCTGGTTGCCAGGCAGGCAACTATTTCTGGAGGGCAGACATGGGCACTACTACTTTCTATTACTCTCTACTCACTATCAAAGTGACTTTAGGATATATTTTTCTACTCCACTTCCAAAGTACACTTTTCCATATTACGTTGCCTTGAGTGCTCCTGTCAATTTGGGATTTTTTTTTTTTGTTGTTGTTTATTCGTTCAGTCGTTTCCGACTCTTCGTGACTTCATGGACCAGTCCACGCCAGAGCTTTCTGTCGGCCGTCACCATCCCCAGCTCCCCAATGGTTGAGTCCGTCACCTCCAGAATACCATCCATCCATCTTGCCCTTGGTCGGCCCCTCTTCCTTTTGCCTTCCACTTTTCCTAGCATCAGCTTCTTCTCCAGGGTATCCTGTCTTCTCATTATGTGGCCAAAGTACTTCAGTTTTGCCTTTAATATCATTCCCTCAAGTGAGCAGTCTGGCTTTATTTCCTGGAGTATGGACTGGTTTGATCTTCTTGCAGTCCAAGGCACTCTCAGAATTTTCCTCCAACACCACAGTTCAAAAGCATCTATCTTCCTTCGCTCAGCCTTCCTTATGGTCCAGCTCTCGCAGCCATAGGTTACTACAGGGAATACCATTGCTTTAACTATGCGGACCTTTGTTGTCAGTGTGATGTCTCTGCTCTTAACTATTTTATCAAGATTTGCCATTGCTCTCCTCCCAAGAAGTAGACGTCTTCTGATTTCCTGGCTGCAGTCAGCGTCTGCAGTAATCTTTGCGCCTAGAAATACAAAGTCTGTCACTGCCTCCACTTTTTCTCCCTCTATTTGCCAGTCATCAATCAAGCTCGTTGCCATAATCTTGGTTTTTTTGAGGTTTAACTGCAACCCAGCTTTTGCACTTTCTTCTTTCACCTTCGTCATAAGGCTCCTCAACTCCTCCTCACTTTCAGCCATCAAAGTGGTATCATCTGCATATCTGAGATTGTTAATGTTTCTTCCAGCGATTTTAACTCCAGCCTTGGATTCCTCAAGCCCAGCATGTCGCATGATGTGTTCTGCATACAGGTTGAATAGGTAGGGTGAGAGTATACAACCCTGCCGTACTCCTTTCCCAATCTTAAACCAGTCCGTTGTTCCGTGCTCTGTTCTTACCGTTGCTACTTGGTCGTTATACAGATTCCTCAGGAGGCAGACAAGATGACTTGGTATCCCCATACCACCAAGAACTTGCCACAATTTGTTATGATCCACACAGTCAAAGGCTTTAGAATAGTCAATAAAACAGAAATAGATGTTTTTCTGAAATTCCCTGGCTTTCTCCATTATCCAGCGGATATTGGCAATTTGGTCTCTAGTTCCTCTGCCTTTTCTAAACCCAGCTTGTACATCTGGCAATTCTCGCTCCATGAATTGCTGGAGTCTACCTTGCAAGATCTTGAGCATTACCTTACTGGCATGTGAAATAAGTGCCACTGTTCGATAGTTTGAACATTCTTTAGTGCTTCCCTTTTTTGGTATGGGGATATAAGTTGATTTTTTCCAATCTGATGGCCATTCTTGTGTTTTCCAAATTTGCTGGCATATGGCATGCATCACCTTGACAGCATCATCTTGCAAGATTTTAAACAGTTCAGCTGGGATACCATCGTCTCCTGCTGCCTTGTTATTAGCAATGCTTCTTAAGGCCCATTCAACCTCACTCTTCAGGATGTCTGGCTCTAACTCACTGACCACACCGTCAAAGCTATCTCCAATATTATTATCCTTCCTATACAGATCTTCCGTATATTCTTGCCACCTTTTCTTGATCTCTTCTGCTTCTGTTAGGTCCTTACCATCTTTGTTTTTGATCATACCCATTTTTGCCTGGAATTTTCCTCCGATGTTTCTAATTTTCTGGAAGAGGTCTCTTGTCCTTCCTATTCTGTTGTCTTCTTCCACTTCCGCACATTGCTTGTTTAAAAATAATTCCTTATCTCTTCTGGCTAACCTCTGGAATTTTGCATTTAATTGGGCATATCTCCCCCTATCACTGTTGCCTTTTGCTTTCCTTCTTTCTTGGGCTACTTCCAGTGTTTCAGCAGACAGCCATCTTGCCTTCTTGGTTTTCTTTTTCTTTGGAACGTTTTTTGTTGCCGCCTCCTGAACAATGTTGCGAACTTCTGTCCATAGTTCTTCCGGGACCCTATCTACTAAATCTAGTCCCTTAAATCTATTCTTCACCTCCACTGCATATTCCTTAGGAATATTAGTGAGCTCATATCTAACTGATCTGTGGGTCTTCCCTATTCTCTTTAGTCTGATTCTAAATTTTGCAATAAGAAGTTCGTGATCTGAACTACAGTCAGCTCCAGGTCTTGTTTTTACCGACTGTATAGATGTCCGCCACCTTTGGCTGCAAAGGATGTAGTCAATCTGATTTCGGTGTCGACCATCTGGTGAAGTCCATGTATAAAGTCGTCTTTTAGGTTGTTGGAAGAGAGTGTTTGTTATGCACAGTGAGTTGTCTTGGCAAAATTCTATCAACCTATGTCCTGCTTCATTTTGTTCTCCCAGACCATGCTTGCCTGTAATTCCAGGTGTCGTCTGACTACCCACCTTAGCATTCCAGTCTCCTGTAATGAAAATAACATCTCTTTTTGGTGTATTATCTAGTAGGTGCTGCAGATCCTCATAGAACTGATCTACTTCTGCTTCTTCAGCATCTGTGGTTGGGGCGTATATTTGGATCACTGTGATGTTAAATGGCTTACCCTGAATTCGAATTGAGATCATTCTATCGTTTTTTGGATTGTATCCAAGCACTGCTTTAGCCACTTTATTATTAATTATGAAGGCTACTCCATTTCTTCTGTGGTCCTCTTGTCCACAGTAGTAGATCTGGTGGTCATCTGATGTGAAGTGGCCCATTCCAGTCCATTTCAGTTCACTGACACCTAAAATGTCTATATTTAATCTTGACATCTCACCAATAACCACATCCAATTTGCCCTGGCTCATAGATCTTACATTCCAGGTTCCTATGGTGTGTTGATCTTTAGAACATCGGATTCGTCGTTCACCACCAGCACCGTCGGCCGCTAGCCGTCCTTTCGGCTTTGAGCTAGCTGCGTCATCACATCTGGGGCTAGTTGAACGTATCCTCTGTTCCTCCCCAGTAGCATTTTGACCATCTTCCGACCTGGGAGTCCCATCTTCCGATGGTATACCGACATATCTTTGGTTGTACTGATCCATTTAGTTTTCATGGCAAGAATACTGGGGTGGGTTGCCATTACCTTCCCCAGGGATCGTATTTAGTCTGACCTCTCTGCCACGACCTTCCCATCTTGGGTGTCCCTTCACGGTTTAGCTCATGGTTTCATTGAGGTGCTCAAGCTCCAGCACCACGACAAGGTAACGATCTCCTTTGCTGGAGCAATTTGGGATAGAGCACTTCAATTTGTTGCATGCTAACCGTAGCAGTTCATTGGCCATTTGATATAGGAAATACCACCCATTCAAGTGAGCCAACACTTACCACACATTTTAACAGATGCTATACCTCCCTTTACCAGCATTGCTTCAAATCTTGAAGTTGCTAGAAAGTGGCTAGAACCCAGATTCCACCTGAATTCCAAAGCATGTTTTTTTTTAATCTTGGAACCCCATTTTGAATAAAATAATTGCCATTTTCTTACCAGTTCTTCTGCCTTTTTTCTGCTAAGGATAAAGTTTGGAACTTTATTTCTGGAAGTACCAGAGGCACTGTGTCTGCAACAGGTGAGTGTCAAGAAAGGCAAGGTGGCAGTTGCAGAAGCACAAAGCCCACTCATTTTGGATATGTGTTCTGTTCATAAAGGAGCAGGTTTTGTTCACGCTGTCCTAAATGCCATCTTGCCATTTTTTATTCCCTTAGCACAGCTGCCAGTGAGCAGAGATTCCTTATAAAGAATTGTTGCATGTGAGCATCACATCTCTTTTTGTAGTTCCCAAACGTTTCTCCAACCAGAATGATCAGCAGTATAATTTTCTGCTATTTTGAGGCGGAAAACACACAAGCAGTCACTCTCTCTCTCAGCCCAACTCACCTCACAGGCTTGTTGTTGTGGGGAAAATAGGAGGAGGAAGGAGTGTTAGGTATGTTCCCCATCTTAAGTTATTTATAAAAATAATAAAATAGGGATAAAAAAAATCTTTTAAAAAATGGCTTGTGTCAGTCCCACTAGGTAGACCAGACTAGGAAATCAACTCCTCATGAAGGCTGAGGTAGTTTTATTGGAACTTTTTTTGAAGGTACCTTTATTGAGATTGGCTATAATAACAGAATCTTGCAATTAAATAATTATTTAAGGATTCCCTTACCAACTTTGCTCAGACTGAAGAAGCTCCTTGGATAAGGAGCGAAACGTTTCCACTGAGAAAATAGAAATCCAGTTGACATGATTCAAGCTACAGATTCTGTTCTCTATCTTTTCTATACTTTCTATTTTTGTATTTTAACTGCCTGAAGCACTTCTGAATGTTATCTCAGTCTGGACTTAAAAAAATGGTTTAGCCTCTTTTGACTAGGTAACAGTTCCAACATATCTCCATCAAGGTCATCTTCCTTACTCTCTACAGCTTGATATGAGTTAACCCTCTCAACTCCCACTAAGTAAGAAAAAAAGAGTTCATTCTGGCTTTGCTGATGTGTATGACATGATCCTTCTATCTTTTCACCATTGTCGTATCCACTTCAGTTCTCCCTTTCTTATAAAAAGGTTGATTATCCTTGATATGAAGTGTACCCCTGATCAAGAGTTTCAAGGATACGCAGCCAGTTTGTTCCTCCTTTTACAGATTGACAGGATGCCAAAAAGAGATTATAGGTTGAATACATTCAAGTGAATCTACTTTATTACCTTTTTCATCCAAGGATCATTAAAAATAACTGTACATTTATTGCTCATCCTAAAGTAAATTAAAATCAATGCCTTTCATTATTATGGCTATTAACATTCAGGTGTCAAGTACTGTATGGGTCTTCTTCTAAAGACTCATCTAAGGCACCAAATCATGATATGGAAGATTCTATGCCATATTGGGATTTTTCTTGAGTGTGATCAAGTGTGATTGATTATGGTTCCTTGGCATGCTTATGATGTGGAATCTTCTGGTATGCATGATTTTCCCAACCCACTTCCTTGTATTGGTTTCTTCAGAATGGATGTGAATATCAGGGAATAGAGATCTGTTATGGGAGTGGGTTGTTTTTTTTTTTTTTTACAAATATCATTTAATCTTCCAACATGGAATTCATCACCTTATAAACATGCATACATGTCACAGTCTATTGGAGAAACATTTCCAATAACATTGGAAACATTTATCAGCTCAAATACTAAGTGAAAAATATATGTATTAGGGGAGGTTATAAAAATGCATTGGGAATGTCTGCGGAAAGTGGCATACAAAATGTGTATATTAGGGTCTCCAGGCATCAGAATAAGAAGGCCTCCCTCCTTTCTTTCCTTCCAGTCACTGGAGCTTTGCTTCTGCTATCATTGTCTTATACACTACATTGGAAGTCACCTTTTATTCAAATATCAGCTAAACTGTTTTCAGTATTTTCTAAAACATCCACTTTGAGGTCTAACTATTATATCTACATTTCACATCAAGAAAATAACATCCCGAAAAAGATGTAGATCAAGAGGCAGGACTTTGCAGATAAAAAATGCACCCATTCCTGGACTGGGAGGCCTTGCTCACAGTCACCTATGCCTTAGTCACCTCCCGTTTGGATTATTGCAATGTGCTCTACATGGGGCTGCCTTTGGAGACCATCCAGAAGTTGCAACTGGTCCAGAATGCAGTGGCACATGCAGTTTTGGGTGCCCTGTGGTTTACCTGAGTAACACCACTGCTGCGTGAGCTACACTGGCTTCCAGTTGCTTTCTGAGTAAAATTCAAGGTGCTGGTTATCACCTTTAAAGCCCTATATGGCACAGGGCCAGGTTACTTGCAGGACCACCTCTCCCTGAGGCTATCTGCCCATCCTACCTATCTGCCGCCTCTTGATCTACATCTTTTTTGGGATGTTATTTTCTTGATGTGAAATGTAGATATAATAGTTAGACCTCAAAGTGGAGGTGTTAGGAAATATTGAAAATACTTTAGCTGATCTTTGAATAAAAGGTGACTTCCAATGTTAGATAGGGTGGGTGCACTCCTGGTCCTCTCCCTTAAATGTTTCCATCTGATGGGACCTCAGAGGTGCACCTTCTTGGAGCCAGCCCAGCTCTTTGGAACAGCCTCCCACCTGAGATCAGAGGGATCCCTACCCTTTTAGCCTTCCAGTGGGCTATGAAGACCTGGCTCTTCCCCCAAGCATTGTGCTAGGATGGGAGTTAAGGTGTGAGGATGTTTGGTCTGGTGCCTGGGGGAAGGGTACCTATGTTTTTAACTATGTTTTATGGATTGTTGTGAGCCACCTAGGGTCATTGTATGAGATAGGCGGCCATATAAGTCCAGCAAATAAATAAATGCATAAATAATAAACTTGGTACAGTTCTCTGAAGTTTCCAGTGAATATGAGTTTTTTGCTTCCACACAGAAATAAAGTTCAACTATTCCCCAGGAAAAAAACTGTGTTAAGAGCAGATGGAGGTTGCACTTACTTTCTAAAATGTGTAATGCACCCACAGCATTATGTCTATCCTTATTTTTATCTTTAGCATGTCTTACCTACATCACTACCAGACCTTTGCAGACTAGGAATTTATTCTGTACATTCTAGAAGGCCATGCAGCAAACCCCAGTTTTGTGGAACCCTCAAAATAAACTGTGCCAGTTTGCTGTAGTGGTTAAGGCACCAGGCTAGAAACTGGGAGACCATGAGTTCTAGTCCTGCCTTGGCGCAAAAAACCAGCTGGGTGACCTTGGGCCAGTGGCCAGTCACTCTCTCTCAGCCCTAGGAAGCAGGCAAGGCCAAGCCACTTCTGAAATCTTGCCAAGAAAACTGCAGGGACTTGTCCAGGCAGTCACCAGGAGTCAACGCTGACTTGAAGGCACACACACATACAAACACACAAAATAAACTGGGATTACCAGTAGTCTCTCAAAAGGCATGGGGTCAGGCCTACATTTAATCTCCTTCAAATTTGCTACAGAAAATTCTAGGTCCAGTGATTTAGACCTTTTCTTAGTGGCCTCAATTGTGTCCTCAGCTATAAATATTTGTTGCCATTGGTTCAGCTATGTGTGTGGATTTGCACACATACAAAATACAGTATACAACAGGTCCCCAGTTTAAGAATGTCCCAGTTTACGGATGATTCCTAGTTAAGAATGAACTGCCATGAAAACTTTTATATTAAAAAAATTCAAGTTAAGTACAATGTTTTGGGTTAAATACACTATACTACTTTGTGTATTAGGGGGCATGATGGCACAGCGGTTAAGATGCCAGGCTTTTTGATCGGAAGGTCTCAAGTTCGGAGGTTCGAGACCCTAACCCCGCGTGATGGAGTGAGCTCCCACACTTGCCCCAGCTCTTGCCAACCTAGCAATTTGAAAGCATGCAAATGCAAGTAGATAAATAGGTACCACTTTGGTGGGAAGGTAACAGCATTCTGCGTGCATCATGCCAGCCACATGACCACGAAAGTGTCTTCGGACAATGCTGGCTCTTCAGCTAACAAACAGAGATGAGCACCGGCCCCTAGAGTTTTTTTAAAACTGAGCTCAGCTTGGAGAGGAAGACACTGCAAACTTGATCAGACAAGCTCAGGGATGGCAGATGGTCTTTGTTTTCAAGGTTTGAAATTTCACTTAAACTGAACATATAGATTTTGATACGTAAGCTGAAACTCAGGAAATTCAGCTCAGCTGTATCATATTGCAGATGGTCAGAATCCGCAGTAGTTATATGATTAAGTGAAAACTGAAAATCAGTACATAATTAGTTTCCAAAAGAATGATCCAATCACTCTCTTGTGAAACTTTGTTCATACTTCTACCCATATGGTGATACAAATAATTCAGAATTCCACATACACAATAAAAAGCATTTACATACATTTCATACATTTAATTACATAATCAATACTTTGTGGCTCAGTAGAGACACTCATATATAATAATCGCTGTTCTAAAAATTTGCTAAGAGGAACCAGCAAAGCTTAACAATTAATGAAGTTCTGTAAACTTTTTCAAAAAAAGAAATATTAATGGAGAAATACTATGTGTTAAAATGACTCGAGCTGCATTATGGCTGGAGGGTACAGATGATGTGATATATATAGAACTTATATATAAGTTCTAATGTAGTTTTATGAGTTATACCGAGTTTAATGTGCTATCAAATAAATATTCATTTATATGAACTTTAATACATCCACAAACTGGGATATATTTCACAGAATGCCTCTGCCATCTTTTTGATGCAATGAAGGGAACAGAGAAATCTGGATCCATGACCCTTTTAGACAAGAATAAGCAACAACATGAAATGCAGTGATGCTTGTTCGTTACTTTTGGTTCTTTCATAGGAATTCCTTTACTCAAAGAAGATATCTAAAAAGTCTCTCCTGACTTTTATGGAACAGCTGTCCTACCCTACACAGTAGCTGGACACCTCAGCTCAGTGGGTATGCTAGTAGCAGGCATGGGGCAAAGAGAACTCTTAGACATTCCAGTCTTCTTCCTCGTCTGATCTCTGATCTCTGATGGATGTTCTTCCTCTCCCAATCCTGCTGCTCAGTGGTTTCTGAACTTCCTTCTTTTTACTTCTCAGCTGCTGGTCCAGAGCATCATGAACAAAGTCAGCAACTGGTCTGCTGGCATGGCCACCCTCCAGCAGCCTCTGCTTCTCATTTCCATGGGTGCCCTCAACTAAATGTCCCCATATCTTCCCAGCCATACCTACACTTGACCTCTTTGACCATCCCATGCATGCTTTGCAGATGCTGTGCCCGAAGCAGATCTTACACTACAGTATTGTGAAACAGAATGGGAAACTGATAGATTTACAGATGAAATAACAAGCTCCCTGAAGTTTCATTATGTCTTGTTGCCCATTTTTTTCTTGTACCATTTTCTTAAAAGAACACATGTTAAAATGCAAAAGGATTAAATAATTAAATATATATTACACTGTTGCCTGTGAAATGAATCATTTTTTAAAAAAGTATTTATTTAATTCTGAAATCCTCCTCCTCCTCCTCCTACTCCTCCTGCTCCTCCTCCTTCTTTAGAATGATGCTATGTATGCAAACAAGGACAGCAAATGTATCACATACAATATTATCATCTCTGATATTTTCTATGTTTAATTTATGTCATCATCGGAAAAAAGGGAACAGTTCATGCAGTGAACTAAAATACCTGAAATGAAAGCAAATAATTATGTGGGAAAATTGCATATTGGAAGGTACGTCCAAATGTAGACATGTATCATTTATTTTATATGGATACACACCCAGATCTGCTTTCAAAATTTAATGCCGTAAAATACTTTCAGCATTACATGTGGATCCACTGCCAATATCCATCCATTTTATGGGATGCATATTTAATTATATATCCCTAATATTTAGCCCTCTGCTAGTTCAACTGCAATTTATAAGAGGTGTCTTTTTTTCCTCATTGAAAAAATCTATCCAGAAGCTGGATTCTGCAAAATGTTATATCAGTAAAATTATGGTATCTATGGCAGAAATTTGCCTGAAATAAAGCATTTGAACTGGAGGGGAGGGGGAATAAAATATTTAAGAGTTAAGATAATTAATCCATATTTTTAACATATGCATACAAAGTACTGTCATTCTGTTAGCCTGGTTAGTGAGATAGGACACAGGAAAACAATAGTCCAGTGTAAAAAACGAAAACAAAAATAATATTCTGATTAGATGGTGGCATATAAGAGAGGGATGGCATAAAGCAGAAGGAAACTCTGTCCATCTGTGTGAACTCGGTCCAGACAGGAAGTTGATTTAAAAAAAATATGGGAATATCAATCTTCCAGGATATTACAAACCTATTTGCAAGGTGGAGAACGGTACCAAAGGGAGGGAAAGAAAGAGAAACAGAAAAAGAAAACATTTCCCTTAAGAGGTTGTATTCCTAGACACCTTTCTTTCAGAAGATTATACAATATTTATCTAGATCTCTTTGCTGTCATTGAATGGACATCCAGTTATGAAGTCTAACATTGTACTTCTTGAGAGGCAGGAGTACACCTTCTGTGTCTATAAGCTTATGAAGGCGAAAGTCAGAATCTGGTGTCCTTCATCTCTGGAGACCAGGGCAGGCACCAACTGCTATCTTTGTGATCAAAATCTTATACTTGTTAAATACTCTCCCAGTAGGTAGGAAGAGAGGAAGCGTATTATATCATAGTTTGACACTTTTTCATCTTCTCTTCCCAGAAAATGCTGAGAAACTAGTTCTGTGCCAGCTTTTAGTGTCCTTAGAGCACAGCTTTCCAAACTGTGTGTCGCAACACACTAAAGTGTCGCGACACACAGTTTAGTGTGTCGAGACACAACCCGGAAGTGGACATGCACGGCAGCAGTGCAGAGGTGAGCACGGCAGCAGCAGCGATGACAGCTGCGGTGCACCATCAGCGCTTCCACGTTTTAGTGGAAAACACGAGGCCGCCGTCGCTGCCGCCGCTGTGAACACCACCACTACCGCATGCCCCCCCGCGCTGCCGCCATGCACACCCTCACCCCCGTGCATGCCCCCGCACAGCCGCCATGCACGTCCACTTCCAGGTTGGGTCGCGACACACTAAACTGTGTCTCGCGACACACTAAAGTGTCGCGACACACAGTTTGGAAAGCACTGCCTTAGAGCAACGGTTCTTAAACTGTTTGACCTAACTCCTCTTTTTCCATTTCAAATAATGTCATTAACCCCCCTTGCCCACCCACCCCCAGAAAACCAGACTCTATTGTTTTATACAAATGTCTCGGCAGCAGCAGCCCCAGAATGGATCCTTGATCACAAACAAGCAATTATGAATTGTTCCATTGCCCCCAGCCCCCAGGATATGCCCAAATTACCCCCAGATTAAGAACCATTGCCTTAAAGAATTTCCAACATACTCATCAAACTACAGTTCCCAGCATTCATTGGAAAGGCTAGGGGCAGGCTAAGGTACAAATGTACAATATGCATTTGCAATATTTATTTATTTATTTATTTATTATTTTTATTCCGCCTTTATTGTTTTTATAAATAACTCAAGGTGGCAAACATACCAATACTCCTTACTCCTCCTATAGTTACATCCGGTGAGGGCAACTGTGCTATTTAGAAGCCTGATGTATGAATGTGTCATATTTGAGTTTGAAGCTTGCCTCTTCCTCCTGCCAATAACTTACAAAATATATTCAAGCATTACTCATATTACTTCATTTAAAGTTTTACAAAAACTAAAAAAAAACTTCAGCAAACAATACTTGTTATAAACTTCAGATGATGTAGCCAGGGCTAGGTCACTCCAACTCTTGAAATGAACTAAACCCTTTCTTGGGTTTGAAAGTAACAGCTATTTTAGCAATTGAAGAAAACCCTCCCTTTGATAGCTGTTGAAACTCTTCAAATTTGCTGCATTAAACTAACTGAAACTTCAGGGGAAAAGAGCTATGAAATTATCTTGCTATCAGATACAGCAGATGAGAATGGAAACATTTCAGAAAGAACAGATGAGGTAGTTTCCATTTAAACTCCATCTTTTCCTCACTAATGGATTCTCTGATGTATGCTTACATCAAAGTGAGATGTCCTGATATGTTCACAGTCCCAAGCCCACAAGGTCTGCTGCATTCATTCTAAAGGACAGAGTAAATTCACACAAGCAAAGGAACATTTGCTCAAATTGACTCTGAGCTGAAATGGAGGTTTGCCAATGGCAAATAATTTTACATACTTACACAGTACACACCTTTGACCAATCCGATGCCTTTAAAATGTGTTGAATTTCAGCTGCTATCTTCTTCTACCAGTATGGTCTTCATACTGTGGGCACTTTTGGGACTTGAAGTCCAACACACATGGGAGGGCATCAGGGTGGGAAAGTCTTCATGAAAGTATTTGGCTCCAGTCTCATAATAGTTACTTTGCTGTTTTCATTGATGTATGGCCAGCAAAGGAGATCTCCAGCAAAGGAGATCGTTACCTTGTTGTGGTGCTGGAGCTTGAGCACCTCAATGAAACCATGAGCTGAACCGTGAAGGGACACCCAAGACGGGAAGGTCGTGGCAGAGAGGTCAGACTAAATACGACCCCTGGGGAAGGTAATGGCAACCCACCCCAGTATTCTTGCCGTGAAAACTAAATGGATCAGTACAACCAGAGATATGTCGGTATACCATCGGAAGATGGGACTCCCAGGTCAGAAGATGGTCAAAATGCTACTGGGGAGGAACAGAGGATACGTTCAACTAGCCCCAGATGTGATGACGCAGCTAGCTCAAAGCCGAAAGGATGGCTAGTGGCCAACGGTGCTGGTGGTGAACGACGAATCCGATGTTCTAAAGATCAACACACCATAGGAACCTGGAATGTAAGATCTATGAGCCAGGGCAAATTGGATGTGGTTATTGGTGAGATGGCAAGATTAAATATAGACATTTTAGGTGTCAGTGACCTGAAATGGACTGGAATGGGCCACTTCACATCAGATGACCACCAGATCTACTACTGTGGACAAGAGGACCACAGAAGAAATGGAGTAGCCTTCATAATTCATAATAAAGTGGCTAAAGCAGTGCTTGGATACAATCCAAAAAACGATAGAATGATCTCAATTCGAATTCAGGGTAAACCATTTAACATCACAGTGATCCAAATATACGCCCCAACCACAGATGCTGAAGAAGCAGAAGTAGATCAGTTCTATGAGGATCTGCAGCACCTACTGGATAATACACCAAAAAGAGATGTTATTTTCATTACAGGAGACTGGAATGCTAAGGTGGGTAGTCAGACGACACCTGGAATTACAGGCAAGCATGGTCTGGGAGAACAAAATGAAGCAGGACATAGGCTGATAGAATTTTGCCAAGACAACTCACTGTGCATAACAAACACTCTCTTCCAACAACCTAAAAGACGACTTTATACATGGACTTCAACAGATGGTCGACACTGAAATCAGATTGACTACATCCTTTGCAGCCAAAGGTGGCGGACATCTATACAGTCGGTAAAAACAAGACCTGGAGCTGACTGTAGTTCAGATCACGAACTTCTTATTGCAAAATTTAGAATCAGACCAAAGAGAATAGGGAAGACCCACAGATCAGTTAGATATGAGCTCACTAATATTCCTAAGGAATATGCAGTAGAGGTGAAGAATAGATTTAAGGGACTAGATTTAGTAGATAGGGTCCCGGAAGAACTATGGACAGAAGTTCGCAACATTGTTCAGGAGGCGGCAACAAAAAACGTCCCAAAGAAAAAGAAAACCAAGAAGGCAAGATGGCTGTCTGCTGAGACACTGGAAGTAGCCCAAGAAAGAAGGAAAGCAAAAGGCAACAGTGATAGGGGGAGATATGCCCAATTAAATGCAAAGTTCCAGAGGTTAGCCAGAAGAGATAAGGAATTATTTTTAAACAAGCAATGTGCGGAAGTGGAAGAAGACAATAAAATAGGAAGGACAAGAGACCTCTTCCAGAAAATTAGAAACATCGGAGGTAAATTCCAGGCAAAAATGGGTATGATCAAAAACAAAGATGGTAAGGACCTAACAGAAGCAGAAGAGATCAAGAAAAGGTGGCAAGAATATACGGAAGATCTTTATAGGAAGGATAATAATATTGGAGATGGCTTTGACGGTGTGGTCAGTGAATTAGAGCCAGACATCCTGAAGAGTGAGGTTGAATGGGCCTTAAGAAGCATTGCTAATAACAAGGCAGCAGGAGATGACGGTATCCCAGCTGAACTGTTTAAAATCTTGAAAAGATTATGCTGTCAAGGTGATGCATGTCATATGCCAGCAAATTTGGAAAACACAAGAATGGCCATCAGATAGGAAAAAATCAACTTATATCCCCATACCAAAAAAGGGAAGCACTAAAGAATGTTCAAACTATCGAACAGTGGCACTTATTTCACATGCCAGTAAGGTAATGCTCAAGATCTTGCAAGGTAGACTCCAGCAATTCATGGAGCGAGAATTGCCAGATGTACAAGCTGGTTTTAGAAAAGGCAGAGGAACTAGAGACCAAATTGCCAATATCCGCTGGATAATGGAGAAAGCCAGGGAGTTTCAGAAAAACATCTATTTTTGTTTTATTGACTATTCTAAAGCCTTTGACTGTGTGGATCATAACAAATTGTGGCAAGTTCTTGGTGGTATGGGGATACCAAGTCATCTTGTCTGCCTCCTGAGGAATCTGTATAATGACCAAGTAGCAACGGTAAGAACAGAGCACGGAACAACGGACTGGTTTAAGATTGGGAAAGGAGTACGGCAGGGCTGTATACTCTCACCCTACCTATTCAACATGTACTGTATGCAGAACACATCATGCGGCGTGCTGGGCTTGAGGAATCCAAGGCTGGAGTTAAAATCGCTGGAAGAAACATTAACAATCTTAGATATGCAGATGATACCACTTTGATGGCTGAAAGTGAGGAGGAGTTGAGGAGCCTTATGACGAAGGTGAAAGAAGAAAGTGCAAAAGCTGGCTTGCAGTTAAACCTCAAAAAAACCAAGATTATGGCAACCAGCTTGATTGATAACTGGCAAATAGAGGGAGAAAAAGTGGAGGCAGTGACAGACTTTGTATTTCTAGGCGCAAAGATTACTGCAGATGCTGACTGCAGCCAGGAAATCAGAAGACATCTACTTCTTGGGAGGAGAGCAATGGCAAATCTTGATAAAATAGTTAAGAGCAGAGACATCACACTGACAACAAAGGTCTGCATAGTTAAAGCAATGGTATTCCCTGTAGTAACCTATGGCTGTGAGAGCTGGACCATAAGGAAGGCTGAGCAAAGGAAGATAGATGCTTTTGAACTGTGGTGTTGGAGGAAAATTCTGAGAGTGCCTTGGACTGCAAGAAGATCAAACCAGTCCATACTCCAGGAAATCAGTTTACAGCTCCCAATTTGATCCTTACAGCAAAACTCTTTTCTCAAACTCCAACTCTTTAAAGTTCCTTACCCCCCGACTGCATCTCAGCTGCACAAATCTGAACCACCAGCAGATGATAGCCAAGCGATACAAAAACCTTTACCTCTTTGCTGTCACTGAATGGTTGAACACACTCAACCCATATTTATAAGGAAAATCTACATTAAACCTGTATGAACAGCAGATGAATTGTCCCAAGCTTTTGCTCATACTGCTGCCCTTGATGCCTTATTCTCTTTGATATAACCAATTATTGTAACTAGTGTGTCTATTGAAGATGATTTATGGCAATAACACTGTCCATCCAACTTACTGTATGTGGTGCCAGTTATTAGACCTCCACCATCGGAGTTCTCCTTCCAGTTCTTCTTCCCAGAGTGTCTGCCTTTGGGTAGGCAAGGTCAAGCAACAGAAACAGCAAGGATTCCTGGAATCATCTATTACTGTAAGGTAGAATAACAATCTTGAACACTCCTGTCAAAGTTTCTCTCTGCCTCACACCATTCTCATGCTTACCACTTTATCAGGACTTAAGCTGCCTTTTCTCCTCCCTTAATAGTTCATTGGTTTCTCCTCCTTCCTATGGACCTACCTTCCTTCACACATAGCTCTTTCTGTTGTTTTTAAATAAATGCCAAGTCAGTAGCCTTCTCCTATGAAAACATTTTCCTATGGGAAACTAAGCTATCTGTTCTACTGTCAGTTTCTACTTACCTGCTCCCTAGAGTAAAGTGTTTGTGTGTCTGCATAGATACTGTGCATGAACAGCTAGAAGAAAGCCAGGACTGAATGAAGACTGTCATAATGACCCTTGATTTTCATGATTGGATCAGCTAGGTGAGCACCCACAGTTCTACTTTACAGTTAGGCAGAGGCAAGTACTATATCCAACCTTTTGATCAACGCTATACAAATACCGTTTGGGGGAGATGGGCGGTCATATAAATTTAAATAATAAATAATAAATAAATACAAATCCTGGTGCTGGAGATCTCATTTTCACTATAATTTTCCCAAAGGTAAAAAACAGCAAGGAATCTGCTGTTCCTTATCCTTTCCATACTTTGTATAAATGAGATATGATACTGCTAATACAATATAGTGGCTAAGGTGCTGGATTAGGACCAGGTAGACCACAATTCAAATATACCCTTAGGCACGGAGAAAGACTTTGGGCCTCTCTCTCTCTGCCCAATCTATCTCACAGGGTTGTCATGAAGAAGAAATGAAGGATGGAGCACTGTATACACCACTTGAATGCTTGGAGGAAAGGTGGGATATAAATTAACAAATAAATAACTATATTTCTCCCAAGCTTTCTGTGCATGTAATCCGAGTTTTAGGAGGAAATGAATTGGCAATACTACAGTAAACAAAGCCAAGGTTTGTGGACTGTAGCTCCAAAACCTAATTTAACCACTGTACCATACTTGCTCTCAAGTATTATTATTATTTTATTATTATTTATTCAATTTATTCCCCGCCCATCTCCCATACAAGGGACTCTGGGCGGGTTACAACAATCAAAGTATGGCATACAATCAGTATGCCAAAGCCCAGCTTTTTAACATGCCATATAAAATCTGAGAGTTGTTCCCTGATATCTGCAGAAAAACTGTGATTCTCTGGCTTTCACTGGACTCTGGATACACCATTTCATTTGCTGTCTTCTAGCCTTTAGGCCATATTTTCCATGTATTTCTGCTTGATCAAAGTACTTTTTTTTTTAATCTGTTCAATCATGTCTGATTCTCAGAGACTGCCTGGACAAGTCCCTGCAATTTTCTTGGCAAGGTTTTTCGGAAGTAGTTTGCCATTGCCTTCTTCCTAGGGCTGAGAGAAAGTGACCGGCGAAAGGTCATCAGATGGCTTTGTGCGCAAGGCGGGACAAGAACTGACAGTCTCCCAGTTTCTAGCCCAGTGCCTTAACCATTACACCAATCTGGCTTTCTAAAACATTTAACATTTAGTACATTTAACCTGATTCTAATTTATTTTTTTAGAAAAAACAGAATAAAAAGCATCTCTTTGGTCATTTCTTTAAAAAGCAACAAGAACAGCCCTAGATGTTGTCAATGGTTCTATTTTAATAGTTTCTGCAATAATAGTAACTTCTCAAAGAAGCTTCTCATTGTTAACAGAACAAGAATAGGATGAATCTATTCAAAATGAAAATCAACTGATTGCATGACATTTCCCTTTTACTAACAGCCCAAGAAATGTAGCACATGGTGATGGTGGTGATGGTGGTGGTGGTGAATTAAGATCATTTTTAGTTGCAGTGCTAAAATGCACTTATCTTTGCTGTTAAATAATACTAATGTACAATGTATCTCCCCCTGTAAAATGTGTGTCTATTATTCTGGTTGGGATTTGTATGTGCAAGCATTATACTTGCAGAATTAACCCATGTAATTCCCAGACAGTAATTTTCATGCCAAATTTAAATCAAGTGATATTCCTAGGCAATAGGGTAGCCCCACATTCACAGAATTATTTATATACTAGTAAAACTCTCCTGTTTGTCTGTTTGTAACCTTCAATTGGGTGAAATGGTGCATCATAAGACAACAATTTTTGAATCACTGTACCTCCAATGGGCTATCTAAAGAATACATCCAAAATCTGGGACCCATTAGTCCTGTGGGATTGAAATTTGGAAGAGTTGTGGCTACTTGTCCTGTCCCGACAAAGCTCGACACTGGAAGTGGTGTTTAAACACCTTTATTTACAAAATCACAAAAGGCAGCCCAATTGACGAAAGGCACCGGACCCCTACTAGCTGGGTCCTGGGAGTGCCCTTCCATAGGAACTCGACTAGTCGCGGAAACGACCTGAGGCTCGAAGCCGGAATTCCAAACGGCAGGAGAGCAAGACTGGGTTTCACATGGAGGCGCGGTGGTAAGGCAAGGCAGTCCTTCAGTGGAACACGTGGCCTCAGTATGCAGCAGGAATTCGGGCAGGTGCATGGTATCAAGTCAAGTCTGTACCTCCGGGAAGCACATGGCAGTGGGCGAAGGCTGGAGAGCAGACAGATACATGGTAGCAAGGCAAGACGGAACCTCCGAGGAACACGTGGTAGCGGATGACGACTGGAGAGCAGACGGGTGCGCAGCAGCAAGGCAAGACAGAGTTGCAGGGTCCGGAGTGGCGATCGCAGCACAGGGCCTGAAGACAGGAATCCTGGAGGCAAGAGGATCTGGCACAGAGGTAGGATCCAGAGCAGTGGCAGGATCCAGCTTGGAATCGGGTCCTCAGACGGTGGCAGCATTAGTCTCTGGCACGGGATTGCATGAGGCGACAGGAACGAGATCCGTGGAATGCATGGGTGCTGAGATAGAACAGTTGTCTCCGGCAACTGGTGCTGGGTGTGCTAGCCTATTCTTTGAGTTTTGCGCCATTTGCCATCACAGCTTCTTCCTGTTAATGGCTCGTCTTCCTCCGACTCAGAATCCAGCATGGCAGCAGGCCCAGGCTTGCTCCTGACACTTGAGCACTGCTGTGCCACCACACTGCCATGGTCAGCTGCAGTCACATGATCATTTCCAACGCTCCCTGCCAGCTTCCCACAAATCAGTGTGGGAAGAATACAGAGTCTGTGTTCTTCCCACACTGAACAAAGAGTCTGAACTCTTCTGAGGTGATGACAGCCCTGTACAGCATTGTGGTAAAATAAATAAAATGAAAGAATATAAAAAATATATAATCAGCCTAATTATGCCATGTGGAAAGAGAACAGGGACATCATGGTCAACAGATGACACCAAATGTCATTGGGAAGCAGCAAGGAGGAGGAGAGAACAAGAATAGGATGAGGCCAGGGCCGCATGATTCCAGGATCAAACAATCAGGACAAATAACATGAGAGAAGGAGAGACAGAGGAGGAAGACACAAAGGAGCAGAGAAATGCACGTCTCCAGGATTAGAGAAAAAGAACAAATAGCAAAAGATATGAACAAACGGAGGATGAAAGGGCTGCAAGTCTCCAGAATGACAGTGAAAGCCACAGAATGAGGACACAAGAAGAGATGGAGGAGGAAAGGGAAGATCAACTCGTGAATATGAGGCAAACAGTAATTACTGCAAGAATTCCTCAACACGACAATACCCACCTTCAGCGACAAGACCTCAACAGAGAAAGAACAAGGGGAAATGCACGACTCACATGGCATGATATTTCTGCTGATGTTGGTGCGATGGTCAAAGTCTGCCCTCACTATCGTGCAGCAACATTGATGCCTGGTGGTAGGGCAGCACATTCAAGATTCAAGATACCCCTCAAAGTGAATGAAAATGCTCTTTGTAATTTTGATAAAAACTCCAATACTGCAAATTTGCCTTTGACATGAGAGGCTTATTGTCTGGGATGAGAGCCCCATGATTAGGAGGGAGAGCTCCAGGGAAAAAGAAGTGAAAACATTAGAGTATTCTTAAAGGATGGCAAATCAACCAGAAATGTTTTCATCACAAGTGTCCTTTGTTAAACAAAAAGCATCTATATTTCTCTTGCTACGTATCTTTCTCCTTTAATAAACTGATGTTTTCTTCTTTGATTTTCAAACCAAACCAATAGCAGCACAGCTTTCCAAACTGTGTGTCGCGACACTTTACTGTGTCGCAACACACAGTCTGGTGTGTTGCCACACAACCCGGAAGCGGTAGCGGGGGCGTGCACGGCGGCGGTGGCAACGGCGCGCCATCAGCGCTTCTGCGTTTTAGCGGAGGCCACCGCCGCTGCCGTGCCACCGCCGCCATTCATACCCCCGCCCCCACGCACGCCCCTGCACCGCTGCCATGCACGCCCCCACCACTGCGCGTGCCGCCGCACCGCCGCCGCTGCCGCCGTTGGTGTGTCACCAACGGCGGCACTTTAGAAAGCACTTAATAGCAGTCTGCCCATTAGTCTGCCCATGCTCATTCTGTTTCTCTGTTTAAGTAAGAAAATATTTCTGAAACGATGACCCAACGGGTCACAGATTGTCTAGTTAGAATCTAAATGAGAGGAGATGCTACCTCTTGTATGTTGGTCTTAGAAGGGCAGCCAAGAGAACCATTAGCAACTCTCCCCCATTCCAGCTGTAAAACTGATACTTAGGGAAATATAACACTATCCATAATCGGTTTAACATCACATCTCCTGTAATCTTCCATTACAACAGTTTATATATTTTTTTATGACTGGGCCTCTAATGATTTAATCTAGTTTCTGATACACAAAGGAACAAGAGAAAGCTATTGTGAGTGCTAAAGCAATCCTACACACTCTGACTTGGAACAATTCCTGTGGTTTCTGATTGAACAGGAGTGGATTTGAACTGTATGTTTTTTATTCAGGTTTCAGTAATTAAGTTTTAAAAAGGACATTTGTTTTAAATAGAACTATATTTTTATGGAAAAAGCACCAGAACTCAGTAATATATGGCTTTAAAATAAAAAGAAACAGCAGGATGAGCAAAAATATATTAAGAAATCTAAAGGGGGAAAAAAATCCAGCTTCTATAATGAAGGGTAATGTGGAGAACTGATTTACAGCTTTGCAGAAAATTAAAATGGCATCTATTTCCCCCAAAGGGGATAGTTTGATATCCCAGTTTTATGTATAATTTGTTTATTCATAACTTCATACTTTTTTAAATTGTGCACTGTAATCGCTCCCTTTTGTGCTTTTGACAAACAACTATCAGCATAACAGTTTTTTGTTTGCTGCTGAGAAAATGCAAGAAAACAGATGCTTGAAATGAAAATTAAGCAACTGGTAGCCTAGAACAGCATGTGCTACAACATTAGGGTTTAACTTTTCCTTCCAGAAAAATAGTGTTTCTATTTCATGATTAAATAGTACATAAGGTGCTGTGGCAAAGATTGCCAGTGGAAGGATACTAAATGCAATCCCAGTTAAGCACACACTCATAGTAGTATAAATGGTCTGATGCCTATAATCTGCATTATAGTAATTGTTGTGCATTTGTTTCTAGAGTGTGATAGAAAGCTTAGTAATAAGCAAAGCAGCTGTGCAAACAGGCTTGACTCTAAAGACAAAATATTAAAGGAAGAAGGGACTAGGAGGCAGAGGAAAATTAGGAGTCTTCGAGATAAGTTCTTAGACCTATTGTCTACATGAAACAAAGTCAGCAATGCTTACATGGATTTCTCACAGATGATAGATCTCAGTTCATCAGAAACAGTGACTTGACTTTCAGGAGAAATACAATGCAAATGTAATAATACTTATAACACAATATTCACAGTTTTGGTGTCCTGGCTACACATTCCACATTTGATTAGTATGTTATTTATAGTTGCTTTGGTACAAGATTACTAAGTATGAGGAAGGCAGTTAAGAAATAATGAACAGAAGACAATCTAGCCATTCCTGCAATAATATATCACAGAAAATAAATCTATGAGTTCAGAACTAACGTCTCAATCCCAGTTGAATTATTTCTTTTAGAGAAGCTTCTTGCAAGTAGACAATTACTGTGATTTAGCCTGTACATAAATATTTCAGTCAGTTGCATGTAATCAACACTTTAATATTGAAGCAATATTATAGAACAAGATATTATGGGGTGGAGCAGGGCAAATAAAAAGTAGGCAAAATTGTGCAATTTTCAAGATCACTTTCTAGGTGTCAGGAATTTTGAAAATGTATGTAACCCTTGCCCTAAGACAGAAGCTGATCCGAGATCAAGAGTTGATCTCCCAGAAAATTTCCCAAGCAGGAACTCTATTAATAATCTCCTGAAGGGGGAAAAAAACAACATCTCCAGTTGTGAACTTTTTACAGTTCTACGTATCATTGGGAACTGCATACAGACACATACACAGTGTAACAACGGTATTGTGGGGACTTCAAACAATACTAAGCTATTGAACTCAGGGGGTGAATCTCCCAGCCCTTTCTCTCCCTCTGAGCGGTAAGGTCCAGTACATTTCCAAATGCACAGTAAATATACAGCCCAAGCCTCCCCTTTCTTTAGGCAAATGGGATTCCTCTACAGCTTTTGCAGAAGACTTCCATCCTGTAGTAGGTCTCCTGTCATTCGCTCCCTTCCTGGCTCCCTGGCTCCATTTTTCTAAACCTTGACCCTCCCCCATTGCCTTGACCCATACGTGAAACTTCTACCCTCTCTTTATCCACATTGGCTGAACTCCTTAATGTTTGCACCCGCAGCATGCTGCAGGGAGAAAAGCATGATGCTTTCCTTCCTTTTATCCCTTACTCAGAAGTAGTCTTTCTCCCAACAGAGGGGGAACTTCCTGCTGTGCTGGTTCCCAATGACTTCCCTTGTTATTTTCTTCTCTCCTTCTTCTGCCCTACCACACCTCATACTTGGGGTCTTGATATGCTTCTGAGGTACCTCTACCTATTCCCAAAACTAGGTTCTCCCCCCACCACCCCATTCCATTCCTTTTTCTATTGCCTGATCTATTTAGGTGCTGGTTAAACTATATCCTGGACACCAGAAAGTCTACCAGAAGGCCAAACTTGTTCTTTGTTCTTTTTTTCCTTTTTTGTTGTTGTTGTTCAGTCGTTTAGTCGTGTCTGACTCTTCATGACCTCATGGACCATAGCACGCCAGGCCTTCCTGTCCTCCACTGTCTCTCGGAGTTTACTCAAATTCATGTTCATTACATCGGTGATGCTATCTAACCATCTCATCCTCTGCCGTCCCCTTCTCCTTTTGCCCTCAGTCTTTCCCAGCATCAGGGTCTTTTCCAGTGAGTCCTCTCTTCGCATTAGGTGGCCAAAGTATTTGAGCTTCAGCTTCAGCATCTGTCCTTCCAATGAGCAGTCAGGGTTGATTTCCTTTAGGATTGACTGGTTTGACCTCCTTGCAGTCCAAGGGACTCTCAAGAGTCTTCTCCAGCACCACAGTTCGAAAGCATCAATTCTTCGGCGCTCAGCCTTCCTTATGGTCCAACTCTCACAGCCATACATTACTACTGGAAAAACCATAGCTTTAACTATACGGACCTTTGTCAGCAAGGTGATGTCTCTGCTTTTTAATATGCTGTCTAGGTTTGCCATAGCTTTCCTCCCAAGGAGCAAGCGTCTTTTAATTTCATGGCTGCAGTCACCGTCTGCGGTGATTTTGGAGCCCAAGAAAATAAAATCTGTCACTGCTTCCATTTCTTCCCCTTCTATTTGCCAGGAAGTGATGGGACCAGATGCCATGATCTGGCTTTTTTTCCTACTTTCTGCAATTTAATCTTTTCCTGCTTTGTGCCAGTTTGGCACAACCAGCTGGGCTACACATACTTTTCCCCATGGTTAGAATCCTCATCAATTAATTAGATGTGCAAGCCAAAGGGCAAAGCAGCTCTTGCATGCTATAGATGCAAAGAGATTGTCCATCATTCTAGAAGAGCTGTCACGCAGCTTTTATAAGCCCAAGCTATTTCACCATCCATAACATGAATAGTAGGGGACAGGTTTGTGGCATCTCAGAGCGCTCAGATTTGCTATTTGCCTTGCTAAGGAAATGAAATCAGTTCTAATAGAGATGACATTGGGAAGCAAAACTTAAACAGTTCAGTTCCGTTTGTCCATCTCAACAGTTGCTTTTAACTTAAAAAAAAAACATTGGGAATGATCTGCTTTGTATCCAGATCATTAGGAACCAAGCTACTCATCTTAAATGAAAATGTACATGTTGAAAATAAATGCAGAGGTGTATACATTAATGTACATGCTCATCATACCAATTCACCGTTGAGGCTGCTCCTGAGCAATTGACATGTTGATTATAGACATCAGTCACATTAATATTTTATCACGGTGTCATACCAAGACCTTCATGCCAACAGGTTTCTCTTATTATTTATATATATATACTCTGTGTGTGTGTGTGTGTGTGTGTGTGTGTGTGTGTGTATATATATATATATATATATATATATATATATATTTAATTAATTTATATAATAAGATACTGGCTTATCTTATTACCTTCATCATTCAGCAGAGCAATTCATTATGTTCTACTCAGCCCTGTATTTGTGTGTTTAAAAAGAGAGAAAGCTTATTCCTGGCATCTAAGCCTGTTCCTTTCGGCCTTTTCTAAATGGCCTAACAAGGTAGGGGACATACAGAGAGCCGGGCTTCTGGAATTCTTTCCAGCACCTTAAGAAGAGCTCTCTTCTGGGTCATGTGACCAGGTGGAAGAAGGGAGGGGAGTTTAGAATGGAAGAATCACCAATATTCCAGGATGCTCCCAAGCTACCTCTCCCATAGGGATTTGTTTGTTGTTTATTTGTTCAGTTGCTTCCGACTCTTCGTGACTTCATGGACCAGCCCACGCCAGAGCTTCCTGTCGGCCGTCACCTTCCCCAGCTCCCCCACAGTTGAGTCCATCACCTACTGAATATCATCCATCCATCTTGCCCTTGGTCGGCCACTCTTCCTTTTGCCTTCCACTTTCCCTAGCATCAGCATCTTCTCCAGGGTATCCTGTCTTCTCATTATGTGGCCAAAGTACTTCAGTTTTGCCATTAATATCAGTCCCTCAAGTGAGCAGTCTGGCTTTATTTCCTGGATATGGACTGGTTTGATCTTCTTGCAGTCCAAGGCACCCTCAGAATTTTCCTCCAGCATAGGGGTGCATTGGAAGAATTGTCTTTTCTGCAGCCCTCAGCCTGATCTGGCCCATTTTTTAACAACCCTTTATCTTGTCCCCTTCCCACCACTTCTTCTCTCTTGCCTGCTCCATTTCCATGGTAGAGATTTTAAAAAAGCCAAAACCTTGGCTGCATTGTTGGTGTTTCTGTATTACTACAAAATAGAATAGTGGGGTGAAACAAAATACTCTGCCAAAATAGGCCATTGCTCCTTGTTTGACCTCCAACACATTGCATGTTGCCAACCATGTAATTTTGCTAAAGCATTCCAGCCATGCTTAGCAAGGTAGAGAGGGAAAGGCTTGGCTTCAACTGAGAGGTTATTTTCCTTGTGAATATTCTTTTCTGCATTTCCAACTTCAGAATTAACAGTTTTAAAACCAGGATGGGAATTTTGTTTAGCACCTCAGACTCCTTGGCAATTCATAAGAAGGGTAGGCTCCAAAATTCTTGTTAGCAGAACCCAATAACATGTGTATTAAGGTAGGAACAAAGCCCATATTTTTAATGCTTTCATTGATATAGGCTCCAATTTCTAATTATATTTCACACCATTTCTGGCAAGGAAAGAAAAATATGCATCTATCATTGTTAATATATTTGGGCACAATTTGGGCAGCTTTGATCAGCTATGTCATGTCAGGCATCCGGTCGCTTTCATATTGATTTGTGCATTAATCACATTTCTTTATTTTAGAATTAGCATACCGAAACTGTTCTGTGAGTTATCATGCTAATATGTTCTATCAAAGACTAAATTAACATTTTATTGCAGTTAACCAGCAGGCGATGTTTCACATAAATTCAATAGATGGTGCCAGCCTTTCTGCATTACAGCAGCTTATATTAAGGGTGCTTAAACTCTAGGAGATCAAATCAGCATTCCTACAAAATAACATGATAAGCATCAAATACCCTCCTGATGAAGAGAGTGACCCAAACTTTGCACTCATTAGGAGCTTTCCTTTGACTTTGGCAATGGGGCAGATGGTATCATGAAGATCGAAAGGAATGCTATTTGTTATAGGCTTGTGGCTGTGAAAGACCACTGAGATAACATAATGGCTCATGCTGCCTCTTCCCAGAATTATCTTCTCAGACTAATACTAATGAATATCAGAAATGTCTAAAAACAGGGAAAGCGCAGGAATTACAAAATGTTAGTGATCTTGCCATATCTGAATGACTGTCAAGATCAGTGATGTTCCTTGGTATTATTGCCACTATCTTGAGATATGAGCTTGTCATCCATTTATGAAATAGTAATGCTGAATACCAGAAGCTGGGACAATGAAGCTGATGCATACTTGACTGCCGAGAAGTGAATTGCAAATGAAACCCTTTCAGCTTCCAGTGAAATTCATTCATCAAATTACACAGTGAGTGATGGTACAATTAGCAGGGGAAAAAATCCCTTTCTTATTTCCCTTTCCTATGGCAGTTCTTCAGATAATATCTATTGCACTGTGCAACTTTGGAATTTAACTCTATATGATCTTGAGAAACATCTATTTAGTGGTATACATTTCTACCTGGAAGTAAGGCCTAAGGAGTTCAATGGGATTTATCATAGATAAGTTGCATATCCTGCAGTTTAGTTTTATTTGAGCTGTCATCAACATTTTAATCATTTTATGAAGTTCTTCACCTGCCTATATTTTGCTACAGTTGATAGTGTGTGAGTTCTATAGATGTTGATGGTGGCAATATTTTACATTTGAGTTTTGGTGGAATTATAGTCTTGATTTCTAACTTGTCTCTTCTGTTTTAATTATATAACCTCAACTCTTTACATATTACATATATCAAGATTATTTCTCCAGTGAAAATATCTACACAGTGCCAGATCTGTCTCTTACATGGCAACTTGAATAGAATTTCTGGAAAGATATGAATGATCAGGTATTTACTTTTACAGAAAAGGTAAACATCCAGGTTCTAGTAAACAGTTATTCATGTGATAACCCTCAGTGTCAGAATTCCCAATCAAGAAATCCCTCAGACAATTACCCTAAAAGATTCATTTATTCAGGATCAGTACACTTCAGGCGAGGAGAAGCCTCGAATAAAGATTTTTGCACGTAAAGCTGAATTATCAAAACATCCCTCTGACATCAGCCACAGTTAAGACATAACAATTCAGTTCCCACTCCAGGCAACCTTCCGCCCGACAGAATGTCAGTTGAAAGAGCAGGTGCTTATCAGAGTTCCTGGCAATCTATGCCGGAATGCCGAGAGGGGGGCTAGAGTCTTGAAGTTATGAAATGCACGGCCAGCAATCTACACGTGTACAGCATTTAGAGAAGCATGTCAGATGAACATACAAACGTGAGAGGCTGACAATTCAATATTCAACACAGCGTAGATACTTTCAAATAGAAATGGGATTGAAATTGTTAACTAGGGTGTTAAGAAACCAAGATTTTACATTTAAAAATGCTATGAGCTACCCCCAAAAGAAACACACATACAGTTCAGCTATATTTGTGCCCCTTCCCAATTCTCCTTTTAAGGGGTGGAATGCCTGCTTGAATGAGAGCTGGTATATAGCACACTTATCTTTTATCCCAACCTGAATATAATAAAAAAAACCATTTATCTTTGCTTTTCTTCATTACTCATTGTGACATTCAATCAAAATTAAGGACAGATATTATTTTCTACCAGAGAGGAAGTGTTTTATGATACAACAACCTTGAATGAGATTAAGGCTCCATATAATTGTCTTCTGGCTAAAGGCAGCCTTGGAGGAATACAAGCCATGTGTGCTGAATTCGAGTGAAGGAACACGCTGAGACTTGGTGTAAAGGCTCTAGTGTTTTATTGTTCTACTCTGCTAGACAGAATCCAGCTAAAATAAAATGAACTAGTAAGGCTCAGAGAAAAGGCCCAAGAAACTAGGGCGGGGCCTTCTTTAGCCTCTTGGGAGGAAAGCAAAGCGATTCAGTACTGCGCATGCGTTTATCCCTCTGGAGGGAGCCCCCTCCTTCTTCACCAGTTATCTCCCTGACACCATGATTCAGGATCCCTGGTTTACACAAATAGGAAGCTGTTCTTTTACATGGCTCTCTAGTCCTGCAAGAAATAGACAATGCATTATTGTATAATAATACATTTTCCCTTTTTCCTTCCAACACTCAGATCCAAGGAATATAGTATGTTTAATATTGCCATACCATAAGAATATTAGTATTAACACTGTGTTTTCATTGTTCTTCCATACAATGCTGGTGGATCAGTATTGGTACCCAAGTAATTTGGGAGAGGACTGATATGTGTTATATCAGCACATCAGAGGGACATGACCCAGTCATTTAATTTAAGTGCTAAACCTTTAATTAAAAAGGAATATGTTTAAATTAATGTTAATGAACATGTATTAAAAAATTGAAGGCTGAGCTTAATGAACTACTATACTGATCAACTTGCTCACAGACATTTCTGTTTTCCAAGAAAACTACTCGCTTAATAGAAACAACACCAAGTATCTTTGACAACTAAAATGGTCAAAGCATTTTTCAAGATCACATGTAACAATATTTGAGATGTGCTAGCCTCCAACTAAAATATTAAGCAAGATCACAGAGAAAAACTCAACGAAGCAACCAAAGGAGGAAGTGATACAGTAAGTAGTGACTGTATATAGACCACAGAAAATGCATGTTTCAGTCATGAAAAACAGGTAACGTGTCTAGACATTAAGCAACTCACAGAACCAGCAGAGAGGAGATAACTCTGGATTTAATCCTAAGTGATGCCTGGATCATAGTGGAAGATGTGCATGCTGTTGGATGGACTGGAAGTTATTTCTCTGTTGAGGATAGAGTTGTTTATGCAATACAACCTGTCCTGTGTCCCATAAGTCAGTCTACTGTATGAAGTGAGGAAATGGGAGCATTAATCCATCATCAGTATAGAATAAGTTTAAGTGGCTAGTAGTACATGAAATAGGAAAAGACAGCAACGTTTCTTGGCCTGGTATATGAAACTTACAGTTCAATTTCAAAAGAGTAAATATGTGCAATTAGCCAGACAAATTTAATAATCTTAGATGGAAATAACACATTCAAGTTATATCAGTAAAGCCAATCTTTACTTTGGGAAGCATAACTTAATAAATCCACTTTATTTCTGGAAGATTACCTCTGCTAATTGGGTACAGCTTGGGACTGATCTTACTGTCCTGAATGTAAAAAGGTAAAGGTAAAGCTTCCCCCCGCACATTTGTGCAGTCGTGTCTGACTCTAGGGGCCGGTGCTCATCTCCGTTTGTTAGCCAAAGAACCAGCGTTGTCCGAAGACGCTTCCACGGTCATGTGGCCGGCATGACGCACGCAGAACGCTGTTACCATCCCACCAAAGTGGTACCTATTCATCTACTTGCATTTGCATGCTTTCGAATTGCTAGGTTGGCAAGAGCTGGGGTGAGTGCGGGAGCTCACTCCGTCACGCGGGGCTAGGGATTCGAACATCCTGAATGTAGACCCCAGGAAATTGATTCCTTCCAAGCTTCTTTGCTGATACTTGAGCCCTGCATATAAATTTGGGCACATTTTGTTTTTATTTAGGTATGTTTTTCTACATAGTGCGTGGAGGAGGATTTGTTGGCTTGGGTAATTTTTCATCTTTGTGATGTTTAGATATGACTGCTTTGCCTTAAGTTTTAAGAAAAGGAGGCTAAAAATAATCTTTCTTTTCTCATTTCAATGAATGGGAAGACATGGAGTTCTAAGTACTTTCAGATCTGAGCAGCTACATTATTTTTCAGAAGTCAGCAGGTTCTGTACCTATACATTATGGTGAATATAATTTGTTCCCTTAGAAAAAGTGATTTTTTTAAAAAAAGGAACTGACACTTTGATCATTAGAGATTATAAAGTGTAGTAAAATCCTCAAATGGGAAAAGCTAAGAGTGTATCATTTATTGACTGTTTAAAGATGTTGCTTAATTAAAGAAAGCCAAAAGTCTCTTTTAAAGTCTTGAATCAAAACACAGCCAGCACAGTTTAACCCTAGACATTGCTGGGGAGAAGAAAAAAGTACAATTTTCTTTCATGAAGAATATATTTTATATCAGATCAGCAACTTGACATTTCTGCTTAAAAGTTACACAAGGCAGAGAATTCAGTTGGCAAGTGAACAGTGTGCTCTTGTGGTTTTTGTTTTTTAAAAAAATCTTAAGCATTCCAGGTGCATTCTGTCTTGTCCGTTTGATTTAGTGCTGGTATTTGACTCTCTGTCTTGCACATTATTTACCACTATTGTATGAAGTCTGCCTTCAAGCAGCTGGTGTATGCATATGAAGGAGACATCCCTAGAATTTTATTATATTGTTAGTTTTATTTTTCTACTTGTGAGGAGAGTTTTTTGAAACCTTGGGTAGCCTTGGCAATGGTAATTATGACTGCTAGAAATTATAGTTTATCAACATCTGGAGAGCCACAGCTTCCCCATCTCTACTCTAGAATAGAGCCCTATTTAAATAAAGAAAAACATTACAATGTATGCCAACAGTTTAAAAAAAAATCCTGTCAATGGCACCAAGAACTTCATTATTTGGGCTGACACTGATAATAGATGCACTAAATCTAAGCATATAAAAGAGAGAAGAGGGTATTGTATAGTTCAGTGTCCTCAAAGCAATCTTAAATGGATTTGTCAATATCTGTCATCTGCTAATAGTCCAGTCTTACTACTCAATATACACATGGTCTTATTTTCTAGCAAGGAAGGATATGAGATATTTGACAACATCAGGTTCTGCAGATTCTAACTATATTCTGTGACAAATCTCTCGACAGCAAAGATTTGCAAATGGAGTAGTAAATGTTGCCAAACAACCTGAAGGAATAGTGCAGACCTCACAAACATATCTTGGCAAGTTTCTAAAATAGATGGATTACTACATCTGGAAAACAAAGAAAATAATTTCACCTTTAAAGCCCTTAATAGCTTGGGACCAAGTTACCTACGGGACCATCTTCTCCCAGTTGTTTCTACCCGTCCAATTCAGTCCAGCAGGTTGGGCATGCTCCAGGTTCCATCAGCCAAGGAATGTCGGCTGGCGGGAACCAGGAGGCGTGCCTTCTCTGCCATAGCACCTGCCCTCTGGAACATTCTCCCTCCAGAGATCAGGACGTCCCCGACCCTGTTGGCCTTTCGTAAGGCCCTGAAGACCTGGTTATGTGCCCGGGCCTGGTGCCCCGAGTGTGTTAAGGGCCCCGTTTCTTGGCTATATTAACTTCTATGGCAATTGTTTACTTGGTGACCATATATATTTATTTTGTATTGTTTTAATTGTTTTATGTTTTTATGATTGTACGCCACCCAGAGTCACTTGCTGAGATGGGCGGCTATAGAAATCATATAAATAAATAAAATGTGTTCATCACTGCATCCAAAAGATAACAAGTCTTTTGGTTGTTGAGCCAATATTGTTGATCTAAAATATATAAACTGTCATTTTAGAAGAAGATTCCAAATTAAAATACTTGTAAGCATTCTTGAAGTTAGTAGTTAGTACTTACAGTAGGTAGGAGTGGATCCAGTGCAACACAATGTCTCCCACTCCTAAATCTTGCAGGCAATCTAGAAGGGTAATATTCTTGATGGTACTGAATGCCAGTGAAATGTCCAAAATGACCAGAGGTCCTCGATGTCTTATTCTGCACATCCTTCCCTAAATGTGTCACTCTGAACAAAGCCACTGGGCAGGAATCTAAGGACACAATAAGCATGCAGAACAGTTATCACTACTGAGTAGGCTCAAATGTGAGCCTGTACAAGTGCTCAGTCATGTCCACTTTTGGTTTTATGCCACTGTTACTCCAATTGTCTTTTCAGTCTTCATCTCCTGGGTCTCCTTAGTAAACCAAGGAACTTCCTCGGATTGGCAACTAGGCAGAGGCCTTGCAGAAACAACATTGTCCAATGCTCTGGTTGTTTCTTTATTCCAGAAATTGAGCAGGTGCAAAATGGAAATGTCAATCGAATTGTGAGAAGAATCTCCAAGAGACCTCTGGAAGCCAAGTAGATCCATCAAGTGTTTTAGGTGGACAATTCTAATAGGTCCACCATCCTCACAGAAGTTCAGGGCACCAAGTATCCACGTTTGAGCAGAAAATGAGCTGACCCTTGACAGAAGTCAATGTCCTCCATGTCCAAATCACACCTCATTTCACATCTCAGTAAAAGGCCATAGCTGAGCAGCTGGACAGTCAAAACATGAGGAGCTGCCCTAGTTTGGTCCTGCAGCCCAACTTCACACACAGGAACTCACAATTGGTTACCTCTGGGACTGTAATTTTCTCTTGTATGATTGCAGCCAGTTGACCAAGATCCATTTTCCTTTCTCTGACCCACATAACTTCTCCAATATACATTACTTGATTTTGGTATCAGAAACTATGCCTGGCATCTGCCCCACTCCTGGCTCTCAACTCTCCATTATAATCACCCCTATGACAAGCTCTTCACACCATATTGTCCTCCCTTCCCATTGTTCTCACTGCTGTTCTCAGCATCTGGTGCTGTCTTCTTCCCACTCCTGTGGTCCCTGCTCCCTTCACCCTCTGCTGGAGCACCACAATCACTGGCTTCTCACCTATCATATAATGCAGCCATCACTTTGCTGCTCCACTATCCTCCTGCAATGTGCCACCTGAAAGGCATTGCTAATGGAGCTTACCCTCCTCAAAATCTCTATTGTTCTCTGAGCAGCCAGTCAGCATGACTTTCTCCTGTGTACAGCTGGATCCAGTATGTTTTTTTATATTCATTCTCCTGATCATCATCCTATCCCATCCTACATCCATCTACTCATATGTTGTAACATAGCCTTACAATTACATCCCCCCAAAGAACAGAAACAAAACAAATAAAAATCCCCATCTCACCACCCACATTATTAACCATTACCTGTTGGTGCAATCTTAAAAAAGCAAAATATGATTTTGCCTCCACACTTGGCAAGGCAGAGGTTATAGAACCTATCTCAGTAGCAGAAATAAGACAGTCGCTTCCAAAATCCAAGAGCCAGAGTACAGGACTAAGATTGAGGATTGAGGACAGCCAGATTCAAGACCACCCTCAGCCATGGATCTTCACTGGATGGTTTTGGGTCAGTAATTCTCTCCCAAGCCAGTCTCAAAGTGTTATGGTTCTGGGGTTAAAATAAAGGAACATCCCCGTGCTTTCTTGAACTCTTGAAGAAAAGGTAGCATGTAAATCTAACAAAATCCTTCTACTCCTCCTGCAGAAATAGACCAATAGATATAGCTTTAAAAATGTAGTCCATAATTTTCTTGAAAATATAAACTCCAGTCTTCTTCAAGGGAGCAGGGGAAAGGATCGGGGTTACGAAAACTAGCGTGGGGAACCCAGACGGGCGGAGAGCGTAGACCAATAGCTTCATTTTATGAGTAAATTCTTAGGGCTGATGATTATAAGAGCCTCATGAGGCAGAAATCCCTTTTCTAGTGAAGCCACCTTAGCCTATAATTTATTTACAGAAGGAACCTGTAAACCGCCCAGAGTCCCCTCCGGAATGGGGGGAGATGGGCGGTGATATAAGTTAGAAATATGAATGAATAAATAAATAAATAAATAAACAAACAAACAAACCTCATCCTCACTGGAGGAGCTAAGTGTTGAAAGAGCTGCTGAAGACCCTTCCTTTCAGATATCTGCTTGGTTTTGCCGCCAGGCTTTTCATTGTTGTTGTTGTTGTTTACTGGTGTGGCCCTGAATGGGATTGCAAAGGACTTAAATGAGAATTAAAATAACCAGAGGAGGAGGAGGAGGATTCCCCCACTCAATTATTTTGCAAAAGTTTAAAATCAATTTTACATCAAACTGGAAAGAAAGAAAGCTACTTAGACACTCAGATAAATCCTAGCAATATAAAGTTAATGATTTACCAATGAAACCTAAATATAAATCTAATTTATCAGTACATTTTTGAAGCACAATTCTAATAAATACAAACTAAGCTGAGTTAAATTAGTAATACATCCTGTTTGCTTGTTTGTTTGTTTGCTTGGTGTAAAAATATACATAAAAAATAACCTCCTGCAAAAATGCATGCCTGGGAATTCCCGGTAATGAGTCTCCCTTCAACTTATCCCCCAGGGTCAAATTTGCTTAAGTAAGAAATTAATACAGTCAGCTAAATATCAAAACAAAAGCTAAATCTTAGCAAGGCACCAGAAAGGGAAGCTCTCTGGCTCAAAATCAGGGTAAATAAGAAAAGGAAAGAAATCCCCTAGGGAGGAGGAAACTTGTTACATAAAAGGTAAAATATCCTTTAATCAAACTTAACTCCTGAGTATTTCATGGACTGTAGTTTTCTTGGCAGCAATATGGAAGTGGCTACAGACCTGGGATTTCTGAAGGACCCACATTCAGGTACAAGTCCAATCCTGTTTTACTTTCAAGACCAGTTAAGGACAGATTTGCCCTATAGCAATATAGCACTATTGTTGCAATTTTAAATAAGATTTAGCTGAGCACAATATGAGCATACAGGTTGCCCTTGGTTAACAATGGCAATTGGGACCAGAATTTCCGTCGCTAAGCAATGCAGTCATAAAGTCATAAAGAGCCAGTTTGGTCTAGTGGTTAAGGCGCTGAGCTAGAAACCAGGAGACTGTGAGTTCTAGTCCCGCCTGAGGCATGAAAGCCAGCTGGATGACCTTGGGCCAGTCACTCTCTCTCAGCCCAACTCACCTCACAGGGTTGTTGTGGGGAAAAGAGGAGGAGGAAGGAGTTTTAGGTATGTTCGCCGCCTTGAGGTATTTATAAAAATAATAAAGGCGGGATATAAATAAATAAATAAATAAATGTGCGATGTCACATGACCACGCCACTTAGTGATGAAAATTCTGGCACTTCTGTTTGCCTCGTGAAGTGAATCACCACGGGTTGTTAACATCATGTGGGACATCACATGGTCGCCATATGCAACCTCCTGCTGGCTACCCCATTGACTTTGCTTGCAGAAGCTGGCAAAGAAGATCGCAAATAGTGATCATGTGACCGCGGGACACTGCGACTGACATAAATATGAGGATCGGTCATAACTACCACTTGTTCAGCACTGTTGTATGTTTGAACGGTCACCAAATGAGTGGTTGTTAAATGAGGACCACCTGTAATATTCTTCCAGTTAATGAAATGTACTGGACTGACTCTTTGGGGTGACCAGCAAGGCCAAAAGCACTTGCCTTAATGGAGGACACACAGTAGCTCACCCTCAAAGCTGCACCCAAGGAGGCTGGAGGGAGCCCACTGGGAAGAATGCACATACACATGCTCTATCAAGGCCAGTTAATGTGTTTGCCCTGAAAACAAAATTGCCTTACTTTAATACGGGAACTCTATTGCTTATGAAGCTCCGCAAAGCAAGACTCCAGTGACCTAGTTCCACCGATTCAAACTGGATTTTCCTGGAGAGACTGACTTAGAAAACTAAAACTAGATTTTTTTCAGATTGCCAGCTTGTTTGTAATGTAATGCACCAACTGATGCATTACTCAACATGCAACTTGCTGCGCATGCCTTCTCACCCCATACTTTTCTTCTCGCTGCTATTTCCCTCTGCTCTCATTTGAATCTAAGACACAGTGTGGGCAGATCTAATGGCATATCCTTATTATCTGATAACTAAGAAAGGCATACAATGACTTGTGATTAAGAGTTTAAATAACCCCCCAGGATGAGAAATAGCCCTGAAGTTGGAATTTCCTGATTCTTGCCTCCGCTATAATCCCACTGGGCAGCCTTTTTCTCAACTGTAGCTTCTTCTCCTTACAGGCTTGTTATAAGAAGTGTAAGCTACTCAAAGTGTAAGCGGCACTTGCCCTGTGGAACATCCTCTCCCCAGAGATAAGACAGGCCCCTTCACTCCTGGACTTCTTAAACAATTCTCTCTCACTTGATCTTTTAAATCCTCACAATAACTTGCAAGTTGAGTTACACTACAATCTCCATACTGCAGTTGGGGACTGTTTTTATAGACTGGGACTCCAGCAATAATTTGCAGGCATTTATGGAAGCAAAAGCAATATCAATTCTAACTATAATTTGATGCAAGATGTTATACAGAATCTACATTCCTCCAATGGGGTTTTCATCCTACCCAGCAGAGCAATTCCTTATTCTCCTTTATATTGTGTTGCTGTAGGGAAGGGAAGGGAAGGGAAGGGAAGGGAAGGGAAGGGAAGGGAAGGGAAGGGAAGGGAAGGGAAGGGAAGGGAAGGGAAGGGAAGGGAATCAGCCTTCCTACGGCACATGGAAAAATGGCAGACCTCTTTGAAACCCTTTGCAATTATAAGCACCATGAACAGGAAGTTCTTAATTCTGGGGAACTTAGAGCTTTATAGCATGGAGTGAAATTCGTGCTCATCAAAGGATTGCACTCAGCAGCACACACAACTGGCAATTTCACAGCACTGACTGAAAGCTGAAGGTAATCTGAGTGTGATGAATCTTGTCCAAAGCACATAATACCCAAGCATGTAAGGCTGTATCAAGCAGGCTCAGCTGCCATGGGGTGTGATAAAAAAGGCTCCAACTTGGTGGCAATAGGATGTCAGCTAAGACTGAAGTATTTATTGTATTATGTCTTTGGGAAGATTAACTGAGAATCCATTGGGTGTGCAAAAGAAAGCATATCTTGTAAACAATATGTTATTGAAAAACCCAGTCTAGCTTTCATATGTTCTTTTCTGATCTGCACAAATACTTCAATGGTTTAAAGCAGATGATTTGAATTTAGCATTTCTGCCTTTCCTGTTGAGAATTCCAGTAGGTGACAAAACAGAAGCTAAGATTTTCAAGTTATGGTTCTAGCTCATCTTTGGCAGCCTTAATCACATGATGTTGCAAAAGTGGATAGAATCAACAGCATCTTTTCTTAAGGTTATTTCAGTACAGATTTGTTGCCATATAGTTCATTAGACAAAAAAGTCATTTTGAAAGAGGAGACACGACTAAATAATGCATCCATCAATACACTGGAAAACTGCACAGCTAATGAGCCACAACATGGAGAAACTGCAACAGCTCAATCAAATTATACCTAATTTCCATAAGTGTACAAACATATATATATACTGTATATATTTACTCAGCAAACACTCCAGGTGAATTGCTACAACTATTTGAAAAGGTCAGCTGGGTTTGCTCTAATTATATTTTTGTGCATTGGTTGGCATTATTTTAAAGATTTGTCTACCTTTTCATACTGACCCATTAAATTTGTTCCATTGCCAAAAAATAGATCTGTTGCAAAATAGAAAAAGCCCCCCCCCATAAAGTACAATCACAACAATCTACAGTTACAAACTGTTGCTACTGCTACCTACCTCCTTTTTCTCAGCCACAGGAACATCTGAAGAGTTTAGGCTCATTCCAAGAACTAGGTCATTTGATTATTTTCTAACAATCCCAACCTTTTGCTTCCAACAGTATCTGCCAGTCCGTAAGGGCAGAAGGGGTGATTTTGAAACAGTGACAGGGAATTAGGGAGAGATTCCACTATGGAAGCTTGAAACGGAGAGCATACCATTTGGGTTTACAAAGTGAGAGATTGTGGGGAGGTTGGGAAAGGCATGGAAGGGAGGCCTAACAAAAGAGAGATAGAAGGTGAGTGCAGTGGCAACTTTTATTTCATAAAAGGTAACTTAGCCCAGGTAACAAGAAACCTGTGAAGCATTTCAGTTCCTGACCTAATGAACTCACTAGAAATGAGAGCTGGTCATTCCTCTTAAGTTTCCAAGATTCTGCATTTACGCCAGACTGGCATTCAAGATACCTTACTGTGAAATCTGGGTGGTTCTTGTTCCTTGATTTTCCTTAGCAGTGTGGAGCTTGACACCCAAGATAGGACCACTTGGAAAACCTTCCTTTATTAACTGGCATGTGCGCAAATATTGCCTGCAGTGGCAAAAAGCCTTTTCATGGCCAGACAATTGTTGTTCCATTTAAAGTTGCAATCTTAGCGACTTAAAAATAAGAATAATGCTACTTCACTCCTTGATACTTTGCTAAGCCTGATTTACAAATCTGATCTAATCTGTTCCCCAAACTGAAAACATTTGGCAATGGTAGTGTCTGAAAGTTTTAAACCACACTGTGTTCCACATCCAAACAAAGTTCTTTGAATATGTTTTCCTTATGCCTTAAAGGTGCTTGCAAAGCATTTCCTGAATGTATTTTGATACTAGCTGATAAGAATGGAAGTAGTTAACCTCAGTTCTCCTCTTACTGAACTGAATGCCCAGTACTCAGTGATATGCATCAGACTGAGAACAAAATCTTTATGCTCACAAATGAACTGTATTAAGCATGTGAAATATTATTATAGGCTACAATCTCTCTAGATAATCCTTATGCAGCATCTTTTTTCCTATGGCAATGGGCTGAGCAAAGATGTTTGACTTTTTCAGCTACAGTCACTTCTAAGGATTTGGGCTTTGAACTGATCCATAGGAGCATATGAGGGTGAGTTTAGGAAGGGTGGCAGAAAATGAGAGAGGGGCCACTTGGGTAGCAAAAGAGATGGTGCAAGATACAACATGGTTCCAATTGAGCCATTAATTATGGGACATCACCATCACTACTTTGATGTGGCCCTAAAGAGGGCAACCAGAATAGCACTACCTCCAAAGAAGAGAAACCTAATGTGAGTTGTGCTGCTCTGAGAGTAGCCAGATTTAGTCCTGGAAAAATAGCATTTTCAACAATGGTTCCATATCTTTAGAACTCTTTACCAAAAGAAGTATGTTAATTTTGAAATGGACCTGGAAAATTTAATCGTTTTCAAACTGTTCTCTGCTAAAATACTATGCACTGCAAACCACTTCTGTATTGTTGTCAAGAAAACTACATGGATTGTCTATGTAATCACCAGGAGTGTGAGAGTTGGGCCACGAGGCGGGCCACTTACCTGTCTGCCGCCCGATCCGGAAGAGTCTGATCCGGAAGAGGAGCCAGCTCCCGGAAGCAGCAGGCTTGGCGCGAACCCTGTGGAAGAAACGGAGACGCTGATTGGCAGAGTCTCAGAAGGAGGGATGCCTCCACCAATCAGCGTGCACCAAAGGAGAGCAGAGAGGCGGGCCGAACAACGTGAAGCCCGATTGGCCCCTGCTTTCCAAAGGCGCGAAAAACGAAATAAAAGACCGGTGCGACTTACCTCCATTGCTGGAGACAACCGTTTTAGCAGCTGTATGCCGAAGCCTCCAGACCCCGCGCCGGACCCTGCTCCCGATCCTCGCCTAGCTACCACCACGAACCTCGCTCCAGAGCCCTGCCTTGCCGCCGCCCCGGACATCGCCTACGAGCCCAGCCCTGCTGCCGCGCCGGATTCCGATTCCACGCCTTGCCCCGCCGCTGCGCCAAGCCTCGGATCACCACCTTACCTTGCTGCCACGCCAAGCCTCGTGCCTGAACCACCTCCAGTCGTCGCGCCTCCGTCCTTGCTCCCTGCGGAAGAAGCCAGCATCGGGGTAAGCGCTGCCACCTTGCCCGCTCCTCACCCAACTGCCCGAACCACCAATCCTCCATTGCCCTCCACTCCGGAGCCTACAGACGCCGGCCACCGGTGGGCTGCCTTCGTCGGGCCCCGGTCTATCCAGATGGATCCCAGCCCGGATCAGCAGCCAAGCCCTACCGATGCCGGTCACCAGTGGTTGGCCTTTCTCGGGCCCTGGCCTAACCAGACTTCCACCAGCCCAGAGCCGCACCCATGCCCCGCCGACGCCAGTCACCAGTGGTTGGCCTTTCTCAGGCCCCGGTCTACCTCCAGCCCCGACAGCCAAGCTAACTCCACGCCCACAGTCACCGTGCCTGTTACCTCCGTTTCACCGCCAGTGGTCGCCGCTTCCTCAGCGCCTGCACCCTCTCCGGTCCTTCCTGTCGGGCCGGGAGTACCCAAGGGACTTGTTCCTATCCAGCCTGAGGAAGAAGAAGAGGACTGTGTAAACTGGGCGTTTTGTGTGTCCGTGTAAATAAAGCTATTTCAGTAACGTTTCCGTGTCAGTCTTAGTTGGAACAGGACAAGGAGCTGAGCGTCACTTGAGAGAATATTTACTGATTTTTTGTTTCATTTATTGAAATATCTCTATTTAAAGTTACAGAGGTGGAGGATTACTTTTAATTCAATTCTCATACATTTTATTAATATCTTGGGTGGTCTTTGTCTAACCAACTTAACCATCACCCTGGAACAAAGCTCTCCCAAGGTGCTCTATACAAGGTAATCAAAACTGTAAATTTGAAGATTACAGGATGAAGAAAGTGCTCCTGTTCAGGAATGTATTGCAATCTGCTTCCTGCTATGGTATAAAAGTTAGAGGAAGAGTGTATAATCAAAGTAGACTTCAGGAGATCCTAATAAAGAAGGAAGTGGAGTTATCAAACAACTAAATGAAAGACTTCCTAGAATACTTCATGACTAGTTCTGATAGAGCTAATTTACACAAATCAAATGGGAGACAGGAACATAATCAGAATGAGTAGAACATGAAGAATATGTGCCTAGAGAAAGGATGGATGAAAAACTTAATACTTTGGGATCATATGGTAAGATCACCATGTATGAAAGCTAAAGGTAACAAAAAGCCAACTATGACAATCTGTTCATTCATTCTATACAATGTCTTTATACAAATACTAATTACTTAATGCATATGGCATCTTTGATCCTAGATTTTGTCAAAGGATATATTAGATTTTTCTCTATTTCTTATATTTTTAGTAAGGATTCTTCATAGTTCACTATGAAAAATATTATTTTCATTTTAGCAATTGCTTAGAATTCTCGCTTTGATGCTCCAAGAAATGTTTAGGTTGTATATTATATTTCATAGTCAAAACACCAGCTATAATAATTGATTTGTTTTTCATATGGATGTTTCATTCTCATCTCGCTGATTTGGTTTCCTGACATACAAGATTGCGCAGAAAAAATTGCCTTGCAAGTGCAGTATTGGAAAGATCCCTCAGTTACAGCAAGTAACCATGATTAATCTGTTCTGATAATGTTAAATTAGGTTAATGTGATCAGATATAACCCAATTGTACTTTGTGTTTGGCATAACTAAATCCTATACCTTAATGTTAGGCATTTCTGATGGTATGGGAGAGAGCATTTTCATATGTCACAAAGCTGTTGAGAACTGCATGAAACATAAGGGTAGCATTTACCATATTTTTCCTACTCATGGTCTGTGTTCTCATGACATGGCTAACCTAGCCTGGCATTAACTTGTGTGAAATACTCAGCTGCATGTTCTGGCAGTGCATGAACACAAACCCTCTAGTAAAACAGCAGGAAAATCACTTCCTGCCATCTTTAAAAAAAACTGGGGAGAAAATCCATAACAGCCTGATGAAGTTAGAGCCAGTGGGTGCAGTTGAGGGGAATTCTACCTTCCCCATTCCTTTCTGTCCTTATTTCATCCCTCCTGTGACTGTAGATGGGCAGTGTAAATTAAAGTGTAATGAGGTAGTGTTCCTAGATCAGCCCTGTTTTTATGAACCCACTCTAGGACTTCGTATCTGCTCTGTATTAACCTTCTCTTGCATGTTCACACAAACTGGTTCACCAACAGAGGTTAGTTTAGCTGAAAAACAAATCTAGGGTTGCTTGGGGCTAAAACTAACTCCATTTAACCCCATTGCTGATTGTATTTACCAGATCACATTATACACTATGCACTCTTAGCCCAGTGAAGCATGTTTTGCAAGACCAGGAATGACATTCTGAGATGTGTTTTCTGAGGTAGATCATCCACATTTATTTCTCATCTTACGCTGGGTGAAGATGTTACCATCAGTTCAAATTATAGCAATATATACGGTGTATTATACAGATTGGTGAACCCCAAAGAATGCCTTCTGATTAATCCATGATGATATAAATAGTGTTGCCTAGAGCCTACTGCTTTATCTATATTGTCTTGGCACTAGGTAGGTTGCCTCCTCAGCCTTCTTTTACGCCACCTTCCCTGCCCTAATGGACAAGACACAACTGCCACAGTTATGCCAATATCAGGAGACCATCAGCACTGTTAAGCTAACTCACATTATAGCCTGGGTTCCCCCTGCTGTAGCTTTAGGTATAAATGTATAAAAGAGAGCAGCTGAGAGAGCTGAATGAGAGCTTACTTAAAAAATGGACTGCATCTTATCAAAAAGTCCAGTGTTGTCCAAGCTCTAGCATACATATTCACGCTATATGTCTGTCTAACTGGGAGTTCTCTAAAAGTCCTCTTATCCTTCCTATTCCTCTTTCTCAGCTCCATCAGTCTTTAGCAAAGTAGCAAAGCTACAACAGAGCAAGATTTCATTGATGAGAGAGTAGAGTAAATGCTCAGTAATTTGTAAATTCTAGAGGGACAATGTTACTTTGGAAAGCAGCAATATTTTGTATTTATGTAATTTTATATATTTTTAATTCACTATTTTGCTGTGCACCGCCCAGGGTCCCCGTTGGGGGAGATGGGCGGTAATATAAATTTAATAAAATAATAAATAATAAATAATATCTGTGATGTATTCAAGCGATACTCTACACTGAATGTTTCTTTACATTGCAAGAAGAATCTCAAATATTCCTGTGCTATTTTTAATCAGGGAAGAAATGGCAAAATGAAGACGGCAGAATGAAGAGTCAGCGAGTAGACTGGCTCTTTGTAATTCCTCTCTGGATAAGGAGAGGATTTGAGATTGCCCACAAGTGCTCCAGACAGTTGCTCCTTGTAAGGAGATGGGAAGACAGTGGTCTCCAGTGAGTTTAGAGCTCTGGGAGACAAGGGAAAGCCATCTTCGCTCTAATCATGGTCAGCACCTTTCAAAAGGATACTGGGTTTGCATACTTCCTTTTCTAATCACTTCCGGAAATTGCTTATTAACTGCTTTTCAGCTATTAAGAAGCTTTGGATTGACAAGTCTGAAAACACCAGGTGAGTTTCCTTCAATCCTTAGTGAAAGAAGTTTTAAATGCAAGTTTAAGGACTTAATTTTTTTTTCTTTTGGAATAAATAGCAATAGGGTGACTAGATCTTTGATTTAGGAAAGTTACAAATGGACTAAGGGTCCAGATTGATTTGAAATAAGATTTTGGAATTAATTATAAGAACCCTTCACATGGGAAAATGCTGTTGTTTTGAATTCTTTTAAAAAAACACGATAGAATGGGACTTTGAAGTTTGGACACTAGAGTGATCCAGAACAAATTGAAGTACACTTACATTTGACTTACTAATACAGAATGAAGCAAAATATTTTAACATTGGACATATTGAATAAGTAAGTAATAATATTTATTCGGTCAATGACCAGCAAGATAAAATTACTAAAATCGAACTAAATCAAATAAGTACAAGTACAATTATACATAGTAACTGTGAATTAAAACAGTTATAATATAATTTATAAATCCCTATTACAATAACATATTTATTTACCTGACTATTTATTTACCTAAACCATGTTTTAAAATATATATCCTCAAAAAATTTTTTTTTTAAAAATAGTTAAACAAAATATTAATAGAAATAGAAAAATAAGCAAGAATCCCTACTTCTTTAACCGGTTTTGCCTTATTATCATTGTGGCGGCGCAAAATTTAGCTACTGCTCATATGATAGCTGGGTTTAAGTCCTGAAGAAGATGGTTCTCATAAAAACTTTCTGATCTTCCTGGGAATCTTTCTATTAGGGGATAAATGTATATTGACCTGATATCTCTGTAGTATTTACAGCGTAATAAAACATGCAAGATGTTTTCAACCACCTTAGTACCACATGTACTGATTCTCTCTGCTAAGGGGATTTTATTATACCTGCCTTGCAGGAGTGCTGATGGAAGGATATTAAATCTAGCTCTAAAAAACGCTATTCTAATCTTAGGAAAGGTTAGGTCTTCCAAGTATCTTGCTGGTTCCCATGTACCCCATCTTATCCGATTTCTACTATAAAAAGGTATCCTATTAACTTCTAACTGGAATTCCATATCTCTTATTCTATTAATAACCAATTGCTTAGCTTGATCAAAGCCTAAAGATTTAAAAAGTAATGGAGATAGTCCATACAGAGCCATCTTATGCTCTATCGCCTGTTTCCAGGGAGAGGGAAAGTTATCGATCAGACTAGAGGGGTCAAACCCACTGGAAAGTATTGAATGTTCAACCAAAAAGTTAACATCATCTTCCAGGCCCTAACCTGAATTTGAGGCATTCCTGTTTCTAGTCTCAGCTGGGCATTTGGTGTTCCACTAGGTGCAGCTAAAATTGATGTCAGGAATTTTGTTTGTAGAGTTTCTTGTGACTCTTCCTTCAAAAAAAATTCCTGCTTGTGCCCCATAGAGAATTTGTGTCAACATTTTGGCCTTGAAAAGTTTTAAAGCTGCAGGGACTAATTGTCCTCTGCCTGTGTAAAAAATACGTTTAATAGCATTTGAAGACCTAAGTGCTAATTGCACTGCGTAGTTCAGATGTGCATTCCAACTACCTTTCGAGTGAAAAATCACCCCAAGGTATTTAAATGCATTAACTTGTTCTAGATTATGGCCTTCTACCTTCCAAGAGTATTGAACAGCTCTTCTAGCAAAGACCAGAATTTTTGATTTGTCAAAATTAAGAACCAAATTGTTTAATCTGCAGTAGTTTAGTATTGCTGCTATGGCTCTTTTCAGTCCAATTGGAGTTTGTAAGATTATTATGGCAACATCAGCATAAAGAAGTATCAGTACTTTACATTGTACTAGTTTGGGAGGATGGGAATCCATGTTATGAAGAAGATCAATCAAAGAGTTAATGTATAGATTAAAGAGGGAGGGGGCAAGAATGCATCATTGACGTACTCCTTTCTGCACACTTACTAAGCCAGATAGGGTCCCTAGGGGATTACACCACACTCTTAAAGTGGAATTAGAATATAATTTCTGTATAAAATAGAGGAGGCATCTATCAATATTAGTCTTATTTAATTTTTCCCAAAGAACACTTCTGTCTATTGAATCAAAAGCCTGTTTGAAATCAAGAAAGGCCGCAAAGAGGGAAGATTTCTGTTTGCATGTATTTATTATTTATTTATTTATTTAATTTATATAAATTTATATATTTTATATATAAAATGTATATTTTAATACCAGGTGGTGAAGCACCAAGATGTGACCAGTTGTTGATCTCCCCTCTCTAAATCCAGCCTGTTCTTCTCTAATTATGCCCTCTGATAAAATCCATTCTTGTAGCTTATTGTTTAAATGCTTAACACAGAACTTTCCAAACTGTGTGTCGCGACACAAAAGTGTGTCGCCACACACAGCGTGGTTTTTCGCCACACCACCCAGAAGCGGAGGCGCGCGTGTGCACGGTGGCCGTTTTAGCGGAGGCTGCCACCACTGCTGCCGCCACCGTGCATGTGCGCGCTGCCGCACGCCCCCGCACCACCACCGTGCACGCGCACGCCACTGTGCATGTGCGCCCCCCGCGCCGCCGCCGTGCGCACACGCGCCGCTGCCGCCGCCGCTAGTGTGTCGCCAGCGGCGGCACTTTGGAAAGCCCTGGCTTAACATATAATTTGCTAAATACACTCAATAAACTAATGAGTGGACATATTGAAGGATATGTTTGAACAATGGACCCAGAAGTTAATTTTAAGAGTGTCTGCCTCTATAGATAGACTGTGTTTAAAAGATGTTATGGAAGAGGAACATGTTTTATCAGATAAGACTGAGACTGATCTGAAAGTGGATTTAAAAATGACAGGCTACATGAATGATATGGAAAAAGATGCTACACTGGATATACAAACTGGATATACAAATTAAACCAGCTGATGTCTTGATAATTAAAAGGGATGTAGAAAAAAACAACCAAAAGAATGACTTGGATAACTTTCCTGTATTGGATTTACAAAAGAGACTTGTTAAAGCTTTGAAGAATTTTGTGAGAAGGGACAAAGAGAAAACGAAAAGAAATCAAGTTCTAGGACATTATTTGAAGGGACTAAAGATTAAGATTGTTAAACTTAAAAAGGGAGGAATATAAAGTTGGTTTATTTCATCAAGGTTAAAATAGATATATTTTTATCTCTGGTAGACCTTAATGGACTTTTGCTGATCAGGACTGAATCGACAAGGCTTTAAGGATTTGTTTATAGACAAGAGATGTGATTTGGGAAGAAGAGATCATTCGTTGTATTTTTTAGAGAAGGTGATAAGTTTCTAAAATTGTTTATACTTGTGATGAAGAGGGAAGTCATTTGTTTATATGGTATATTTATTTTCTTTTTCTTTACTATATTCTTATTTTTTCTTTCTTTTCTATTTCTGCACTTTCTATTTTTTCTTTTTCTTTTTCTTTTTCCTTTTTCTTTTTCTTAGCTTGTATTAATTTTTATCTTTTTAATTGTAATTTTTAATAAAATTACTATATTAAAAGAAAGAAAGCAGCATTGGCATCCATTGGAAGCCACAATGATGTCATGCATAGTTTGCATCAGTTGCCAAAAAATGACATCAGGTCATTCATGTCATTTGCACAATAGCACCACAATGTGGATGATGTCCCTCCCTCCCCCACCCCCTGCCAAAGAAACTCATGGAAAGCATCCTTTGTTCATTGGTGACGATCAATATGCCTTCTAGAAAAAAGAGCTCTTTAGCATTGACTCTTGATTCACAGCAATGCTTTGTCTAAGAGACCTGATGCAAAGAAAGCAACATTATAAGCAAATTACTGAGATAAATTCTATTGCTTTGCCTAATTTCATTTACAAATCAGAAGGAGACCTGCTTCAAGCCATTTTCTAATTACAGTCTAAAGATTTACCAATATAATATGATCAGTGAAAGATTGCCTTAGAGTTGGCATGCAGACTGTTCCACTATTCAGGCAGGTTGACTGCAGTCATAGTACTTTGAGATCTCTGCTATAACATCTTTTCTCACCCAAAATATTTTATTCCTTTTTTAGCATGTTGCATTTGTTGAATATGGGTGGATATTTTTTTAAAATAAACCACAGTTGTTTCTAAATTTATTTTCTGTCTCACATATTAAAAAAGATGTTAGATTAGGACCAGGAAAATCCAGGTTGAAGACCCCCCTGAGCCATGGAAGCTTATTGGTGACTTTGGCTGGTTGTTCTTTCTCAGCACAACCTATTTTGGAAGAATGTTAGGGAGATAAAATAAGAGTAGAGAACCTTTGGTACCTCAACTTGAATTTCTGGAAGAAAGATGAAGTATAGAAATAGAATCAAATGGCTAAATTTTAAACTCAGAGGGATTTACTTTTGAGTAAATGTTCTTGGACATGTGCAATTGCTCCTCTTCATTTTGTCAGGGAGCGTTCATTGAACAGATGCTGACATCTGAAATCAGTAAAGACCTGAAGCAGCTGAAGTTTGGTTGGAATGTGCTTTACATTTCTAGGAAGGTTTGAACATTAGATCAGCAATTATACAGTCCACTTAAAATGTGTGTGTTTGAAGTCTCATTAATATCAAGAGATGACATTTTAAGGCATGTGCTTAGCATTTCCACTGATATTATTAGATTGTTAAGAAGTGCTCACCTTTGGCTTGACTAAAAGGTGGTTCTTCATCAAGTATGCATGATGTTCAGGTTTTGATGCAAAAACTAAGCTTTCATATAAAAGCTTGCAAAAAGTTCAGTGAAAAATCAGAATATTCCTTGGATGAAAGAAGGGGTGGTGCTGAAAAATAGAAGGTTATTGGACTTACAAGAACATGATTTGAGATTTGGGTGACATGGCTATTTATGTTATGATAAAGTTAAGGTTAAAGTAGATTTTAAAAATCATTTTATTTGACGTGCCATCCTAAGAATTTGGAATAGATACAAACTTAGATTGTGTCCAAAAATACCTCTATGGTTATCACCACAGGAAGCATTTTACGGAAGAGAAATAGCAATTAAGCAGAAATTGTTAACTTACGATGATATATTAGATTACTCTCAGCCAGAATTAAAAATAAAATCAAGAGAAGATCAGAAGGGTATACATGCCAATGGTTTTCACATGTACAATTAACAGGAAGATTTAAAATTGATAAAAGGTTTTTTGGTTTGAACGCAATAAAACTGAATTTGAAATTGAGTTATATACTAATGATGAATGAACATCTTATTGCTAAAATGTATAAGCTTTTGTTGAGATTTGAAACCGAGGATGAACAAGTTAAAGATTTTATGACAACGTGGGTTAAAAATATTGGGTATAATATACAAATGGAACAGTGGAAAAACATATGGACGAAAGGGCTGAAATTTACACTATGTCATAACCTTAAAGATAATTTTTATAAAATGATGTATCGATGGTATTTATCACCGGAAAGATTGTCAAAAATGTATAATACAGAGTTTCCAAACTTTTCATGTTGGTGACACACTTTTTAGACATGCATCATTTCGCAACACACTCTTACAGCAGGGCACAAGGCAGGCACTAGGACCTGCGCAGAATCACAGAAGGTTTGGAGGCAGCAAGGCTCAAGGCAGGCACTAGGACCTGCGTGGAATCACAGCAGGTTTGGAGGCAGCAAGGCAGGCACTAGGACCTGCGCAGAATCACAGCAGGTTTGGAGGCAGCAAGGCACAAGGCAGGCACTAGGACCTGCGCGGAATCCTGGCAGGGCAGGTTTGGAGGCAGCAAGGCACAAGGCAGGCACTAGGACCTGCGTGGAATCACAGCAGGTTTGGAGGCAGCAAGGCACAAGGCAGGCACTAGGACCTGCGCGGAATCCTGGCAGGGCAGGTTTGGAGGCAGCAAGGCACAAGGCAGGCACTAGGACCTGTGTGGAATCCTGGCAGGGCTCAGAGGCAGCAGCAGCCGCAACACACCCAGACACTGCAGCAGACACACTAACGTGTCCCGTTGGAAATGTGAACAACAAGAAGGGACTTTTTATCATCTTTGGTGGATGTGTAAAAAAGCTTTAAAAAATTGGACTCAAATACATATATTAATCCAGAAGACTTTAAAGATTAATATACAATCAAAACCAGAGACGTTCCTTTTGTGACTGATGGATAAACCATTGGAAAAATCATATGGAACTTTGTTTTTATATATGATAACTGCAGTAAGACTTTTATACTGTATGCTCAAAGGTGGAAAGATTTGATCTTACCTACAACAGAAGAATGGATGGTAAAGTTCATGGAGTTAACTGAGATGGTGAAATTGACAGCTTTGATTAGAGAAAAGACATTGATGTATTGTCGAAGGCTTTCACGGCCAGAGTTCGATGGTTGTTGTGGGTCTTCTGGGCTGTGTGGCTGTGTTCTGGAAGTTGTGGTTCCTAACATTTCGCCAGCATCTGTGGCCAGCATCTTCAGAGGGCAGGAGCATAGACAGAAGCGCTCTTTCTGTGCTCAGGTAGAATGGTCATTCTGTGCATTCAATGCACATTCTGTGCTCCTGCCCTCTGAAGATGCCGGCCACAGATGCTGGCGAAACGTTATGAACCACAACTTCCAGAACACAGCCACACAGCCCGGAAGACCCACAACAACCAACAAAAGACATTGACTAATTTTATGACGAATCGGAAGCCCCTTTTGGACTTTTTGCATGAAACAGAAAAGAATGAAATTATGATACACGGATTTAATAATATTAGTTGACAATAGAAAAAATGGATGTTATCTTGTAACCTAAAGTTTAATATAAGTTTTACTTATATCTGTTGTAAAAGAAGTAGGGAGTTACTTCCTTTTCTATTTCTATTTCTTTTCTTTTTCTTTTTTTTCTGCACTCTTTCTCTTTATTAGTTTCTGTTAGATTTTATCTGTTTTAAAATTTAATAAAGTTGTTTTTTTAAAAAAAATCAGAATATTTCAAAAATTTTATTTTTTGTTTCTCTCTCAGCCACTCCCAATCATTATTCCCCCATTCTTGTCAACAACACTTTCCCCCACAATGCTCTTTTTCCAGACCTGAGGTGGATGCAAATAGGAATTTAAAAGACTGCTTAAAAATGCCTTGCTGTTCTCTACATAGCAATGTGCTTCAATGCACATTGCAATCTGTCTTTGAAAACAACTGTGGCACTCCAAGACATGTTAAGCCTCTAGCTGCATCCTAATGCACATTTAATATTCTCCCTTTTAATTAAGTTGCTATGCACTATTGTGCATTATAAGATTCTGAAGCTTCATTGCTGGGTGGCAGTATGTTAAAATGTGAAATTGGCTCATGCAAACAGAAAAAAATTGTGAAAGTAGAGGTGCCTTCCAGACGATCTGACAAAATTTATGTATGAACACTGGTTGCTTCCTCCACCTGAGTCCTGCTTAGCAATGCTTTTAAAATACTCAATGATACAAGCTCAGAAATTCAGGCTGTTCCGAATTAGACACTTCAGTGAAGCTGGATGCAGATTTACTATCTCCTGTTATCACTGGTCCAAGCTAATATTATTTTTTATTTATTCCTAAGCCAGGTGGACTTTAGTTGCAGTAACCCCCCACCCCCAATTAAAAACATATATGAACAATAACAATCAACAATTGTTTTTAAAAGGTACCTCCAAGGTACCACTTGCTTAACCAAATTCCCCTTGGAATGGTGCTGTTTTGGCTTGCTTTTGAAATGGACAGCCATCCATACCTCCAAGAACAGAGTATTCAATAAAAGGGACCCCCCACTGAAAAGGTCCATTGCCTGGGGGACTTCAACAGCCCTCGCTAAACAACCAGACTAGACCAGACCAGACAGGATCATATGATTTTGGCAAGGCATTGCTCAATATAGCTTGCACAATAATTTTTATTATTATATCACTAGCAAAATATTTGTCTTGTGACAACTCTATGGTGTTTGAGAAAAGATGGAGCAATTTCACTGTAGTAAAGGATGTTGGTTGTCATTGTATGCCTAAATGCTGTTAACTTACATTAATTAGACTGTACCAAAGATCACAATATTTTCAACAGACTTATCTATTATCATAAAATTTTGCAGTATTTTTGGTAACCTCTTCCCGATCACATCTACCTATCCCATCAGATCCAGCAGGAGGGGTATGTTGCGGGTCCCGCCTGCTAAAGAGTTCCCTCTGACAGGACCCAGACAACGTGCCTTTTCTGCTGTGGCTCCTGCCCTCTGGAACATCATCCCCCCTGAGGTAGGTTAGCCCCATCCCTGATAGCCTTTCGGAAGGCCCTGAAAACATGGTTCTTCCAGCAACCTTGGGGATCCCATGGGGAGCCTGCGCAATGGTCAGATGGATGTTCTTTTCTTTTTTAAAGTTTTTAACAGATGTGACATGGTTTCAATTGTTGGTTGTACACCACCTCAGATAGATGCTTTTGAACTGTGGTGTTGGAGGAAAATTCTGAGAGTGCCTTGGACTGCAAGAAGATCAAACCAGTCCATACTCCAGGAAATCAAGCCAGACTGCTCACTTGAGGGAATGATATTAAAGGCAAAACTGAAGTACTTTGGCCACATAATGAGAAGACAGGATACCCTGGAGAAGATGCTGATGCTAGGGAAAGTGGAAGGCAAAAGGAAGAGGGGCCGACCAAGGGCAAGATGGATGGATGATATTCTGGAGGTTACAGACTCAACCATGGGGGAGCTGGGGATGGTGACAGCCGACAGGAAGCTCTGGCGTGGACTGGTCCATGAGGTCACGAGGAGTCGGAGACGAATGAACGAATAAACAACAAAACACCACTCAGAGTCACATTCAGTGAGATGGGCAGCCATATAAATTTGTTAAATAAATAAATGAATAAATAAAAAAAATACCTGATTATGGTTACAGAACTCCCAAATGTTTAAAAATAATGGTATCACCTGCTACCTCTCTAGTATGAGTTAGGATAGGGGCAGGCTATGTTGCCACTTTGATCAGCCGGTTAAAGGGAAGATGATAAAAGAATTGAACTCTAATTAAGGAATTCACTTCATATTGTTTAGCCAATTATTGTTTTATAGCTCTTTAGTTAAATTACATTAGAACATATTAGAAATTAATGCATGCCATTTAAACTTGATATGTACGTAACTCAGCCACTTTTCTTAACTTTTCATATCTTCAGTACGGAGTGTTCTTCCTCTTGTTAGTTTGGGCAAGTTAATCAAGTAGAGGACTCACAAAAGCATTTCTCCTCCTTTGACAAGCCACAATCTATATTGTTTCAGTTTGACAGGCAGTGTTTTATATTACATAAGTTAGAACCAATTATTTAGACTGCCTTTTCTATTCTAAAAACACACATTTAGTTATATAAACTTCCCCCCATGAAGAAACATTCCATCAAACTAAATTACTGGGTAGAAATTTATGCCTGTGGCTTGTTGAAATAGGCTGAGGGGAGATACTTATGTTTTAAAAGAAATAATAGGAAATATGTGTGGAAAATGTTTGAAATCAGAGATAGGCCTCAATTGAGCAGCATTTTTAAATATTATTTTTAGACATTTCTTCAGCCTTCTCTATGACAACCCCTTATGTTATAGAAAAGAGGAAAATAACCCTATATCTACTGATTGGAACATAAACTGACAGTTTAAAAATTTCCTATACATCTTTGTAAGCTTCATGATATTTATCTTTCAAAAATATTGTTACTCCACATGTGTTTACAGGGATAATATTGTGTTTTTCTTGAAGAAAATAAATCTCAAGCCCTTTTGATAGATGGAATCCAGATCTCTTAAGAGGGGTTTCTTTTTTTTAGAGAGGGTATTAAAGTTATATAGGTATAAGTGATCTGCTGCAAGGGTGCCAAGAAGAACAGAGATCAAGTGGCAAAAAGACCAATGTAGAGTCTACTGCTGTAGAGATGGGCAGTAATAAATCTGAATAATAAATATACAAGAAAATTCCATGAAAAGGCTCTCAAATGATTTCGATATGGTGTCCCATGGTGAGACCCTCAGGCCAGAAGGTACCCAACAAATGACTGGGGAAGAGCAAGGACCTATAGCAAGTAGCTCTGTATTTTATGACGTGCCTGGGGCAAATCCGGTAGGAACCTCAGGTGCTGATGCTACCAATAGTGAAAGCAAGGGTCTGCTCTGCACGAAAATACAACAAATAGCAACTTGGAATGTCAGAGGAATGAGCCGAGGTAAATTAGATATTGTAAAACGAGAAATGGTCAGGTTAAAAATTGACCTCCTTGGCATTAGTGAATTACACTGGACAGAAAATGGCTATTTTCAGTCAGAGGAATTTACCATTTATTACTCAGGACATGACAACATGCATAGGAATGGAGTGGCATTCATTACAAGCAAACAATTTGCCCAAGCAGTAGAAGGCTTTTTCACAGTAAACGATCGCATAATGACAATCAGAATTCACGCTAAACCCATCAACATCACCATTGTCCAAGTTTATGCTCCAACAACTGATGCAAATGAGCCAGAAATTGAGGATTTTTATGCCACTATTGAAGTTACACTGAGGACAATCCCAAGAAAAGACATTATTTACTTACTTGGCTATTTTAATGCAAAAAATCAGCACCCAAACAGAGGCAGGAATCACTGGAAGTTTTGGGCTGGGAGAAAGAAATGAGGCAGGCGATTGATTAGTACAATTTTGCCAAGAAAACCAGTTTCAAATCATGAATACGTGTTTTGAACAGCATAAGCGTCGTTTATACACATGGACCTCACCTAATGGACTTCATTGCAATCAAATAGACTATGCCCTATGCAATCAATGTTGGACCGGCTCAGTTCTGGCAGTCAAAACTTATCCAGGTGCAGACTGTGGCTCAGACCATGAACTGCTGGTGGCCAAGATCAAAGTCAAACTCTGTAACATCAAGAGGACGCCACCAAAAAAGTATGACGTCACCAAAATTCCTTCCACATATGCAATTGAAGTTAAAAATAGGTTTGAAGTTTTGGACACTGCTGAGAAAATGCCTGATGAACTATGGCAAGAAGTTCAATCGCTTATCATTGGCGCAGCAGATGATTACATACCACGCAAGAAGGCAGAGAAAAGGTGTAGATGGCTCTCAGAGAATACCATCCAAATAGCCAAGAGGAGAAAGGCAGCTAAAGCAGTGGGCAATCATGTAGAAGTAAGAAGATTGAATGCTGTTTTCCAAAGGGCAGCAATGTAGCCAAGAAATTTAATGCTGAATCATGCTGGGTCGTACAGCAATGATAAGTATGAATCAAATTTGGAAAAGCAAGAATGTCAGCTTGACGACTAAGTGTAGACTAGTCCGCACTATCGTGTTCCCCATAACTACTTATGGCTGTGAAAGTTGGATGATGAAAAAGTTGGATAGAAGGAAAATTTATTCTTTTGAACTATGGTGTTGGAGGAGGCTCTTGCAAATCCCTTGGACTGCAAAGATAACCAATAAAGAAGTGTTGAAGCGCATAAAACCGGACATGTCACTAGAAGGAAAAATAACAAAATTTAGACTTATTTACTTTGGTCATGTCATGAGATCAACATCATTGGAGAAAGACATTATGCTTGGAACAGTCAGTGGCAAAAGACGACGAGGACGCCAAAGAACGTGCTGGTTGGATGTAATCAAAGCAGACGCAGGCCAAAATTTAAAGCAACTGGAAGAAGCTGTACAAGATCAGAAATCATGGAGAGAGCTGGCTTATGGAATCGCCAAGGGTCAGATATGACTGAATGGATAATTCAATTCCAATGTAATATACAGAAATTTTAAAAGAAATGAAACAAAAATGAAAAGACAAAAATAAACAGGGTAAGTGAAAAGAAAGGGAAAAAAGGACAAATATATATTATCACATCAAGAGAAAACAGCTTAATTTCTAACATGGCATTAAGCCAAGACCACGTGGAGTAATATGGATCAGTCTTTTGATTATGTCATTAGAAAGCCGATACATAAACAGAGAGCAAAGACATGCCATCAATCCAAGACTGTAAAATAGGTGAAACTGTCTTTCCACTCAAAAAGAACAATGTTTTTTGTGAAGCCTCATGCTCAATAGGTTCATAGTTCTTCATATAATGATAGATTCTAAAATTTTGGTATATAATTCAAAATCACAGTCACATCTTTAAATCATACTACCCTTCCATAAATCATATTAATGAACTTATTGAAATTGAATCAAAATATGATAATGGGGCAAGAATTTATACAATATGTGTCCTCTTTATCATTTTACTCTTCCAGAATAAAGAAGTTGACAGCTAACCCTTTTGAAACATTCTCTGAGGTGTCCAATAAATGTGAAACAAATCCTTTGTTGAATTAGTTTAATCTTAAGCCCAGAAGAAGCATAATTAATATTCTTTAAGACCTTTAATCATTACTTTATTCATATGGGGAATTTCAAAGTTCCTGTAAATAACTAATACCCACTTTAACAATCCGCTTTAATTGTCTATAAAAACATTGTGGATTTGGAATCATCTAGAATACATTTCAATGCTGATAGTACCTAATGCATTTTATATGCTGCTAATGCGACCCAACTGTGAAATCAAAAGATTCCTTTAATTGAATAAACTGGCATTAGGCTGTTTTATACAATTCTCTTGGAATATCCCAAATAGTTTAAAAAATTGATTGGCAATTAGCTGAGCTAAAAGTATTAACACCCCTATTAGCCATGAATAGAGAGAGAGAGAGAGAGAGGGAAAGAGATTTACCTGCAATTTTCAGTTTGTCATGTGAATAAGGATCAGAATTATACTTCTGTTCCAAGACCTTCCATTGCAGCCTTTAATACCTGAAATACAGTAGAGAATTGATTAGAAAAAAAAAAAGAACCAAGCCCTGCCATGATGCCAGGTGGTGGTGGTCACATAATTCTTTTATAATTATGTCTATTAGGGTTTTAGACTTGGTCACTTGGATTTCATAGAGAAATAGAAGACAAAGTGATAAAGCTAGTGATAAAGCTGAAAACAGGAAACTTAAAGCCCCTGCTATCATATTGTAACCATAACTTAGATAAATGAAAAATTAAATGCACATGTGAAAGGCTATACACACAGGTTTGAGCCGTCTGAATAAAAGATGCAGGGCCACACAACTCTCCATGATTTAAATCCCCCCAAGTTTTATTCATTGACGAGACAATAGAAAGTAATTTCAGTCAAGTTTTATCGGAACAATCAAACATTTCACATTCTCAATTCCTCACTAATTCTTTTGCAATCTTTTTAAATCTTACTCTGTTTTTAAAGGGTAAGAGACAAGCGTTTTTTTCTGCACACTTTCTGCTCAAAGCCATTTTAAGCTAACATTTAGTAAGTTATACAATGAACTTAAAACATGTGCTTCTGTGTTGGTAAATACTAGATCTATCTCAATCCAGAGCTAAGAAAGAACCAGCTATGTTGGCTGACATCCATCAATCAGATTGGCAGCTTGTCCCCTGCTGGCTCTTCTCTGGCAGGTAAATTTTTGAGCTTCTTATCTTCCATTGTCTTCAGTTCCACTTTTTTCTGCAGTGAGTGAAGAAGTCCCATGATGCCCCTTCCTCTTCAGCATGCTTTTTCATGTAGTGCCCAAACAGTTCTTTTTGGCTATCTTCATACTTGCACATGAACTAATCTAACTCAGGTTTACTACCCCATTTTGGGTTTTACTAAGCCCCACTTCAACAATCAGTTGCTAAGTCCATATGAGCCACCTTGCCTCCATTTCTAACCTTGTCTTGTCCAAGTTTCTCCTTCCCAAAGATCTCTGTGATGTTATTTATCTCTCCCTCGAATGCCAGGAGAGCATCTGATGCACACACCAACTCACCTGCACCCCCTCCTTCTCTTACAAGAGCTTTCCCATGAGAAATTAAACTAACCTTTATTCTCAGCTGCTTATCAGCAAAGTGAGTAAAACAGTTTTGTGTGGGTGTCTGCATAGATATGTGAACAGGCAGCGAGATGCTATGTCAGAGAAAGTTGCCTGTATAAAGAAATGTGGTGTAGAAACTTGACTGGATAGAATAATGCATGAATATAATAAGTATGGATCCAGGCTGAAATGATCTGTACATCTCTAACAATATTATTACTGTATTGTCGAAGGCTTTCACGGCCGGAGTTCAATGGCTGTTGTGGGTCTTCCGGGCTGTGTGGCCGTGTTCTGGAAGTTGTGGTTCCTAACGTTTCGCCAGCCGCTGGCGAAACGTTAGGAACCACAACTTCCAGAACACGGCCACACAGCCCGGAAGACCCACAACAGCCAATATTTCTATGAAGGTTCTCAGTCATCCAGGTGGAATTGTCTGTAGCTTGAATCATGTCAACTGGATTTCTATTTTCTTAGTGGAAACGTTTCACTCCTTATCCAAGGAGCTTCTTCAGTCTGACTGAAGAAGCTCCTTGGATAAGGAGTGAAACGTTTCCACTAAGAAAATAGAAATCCAGTTGACATGATTCAAGCTACAAACAGCCAATATTATTACTATCATTTTTTTAAAACAACAAATAAAATTCTCACAAATCAGGAAAAGCAGTGAAACCTCTCAGGGGATCGTCATATTTTATCCTATTAATGAGAGGTTAAGGTACCAGGCTAGAAACTGGAAAACCCTAAGTTCCAGTCCTGCCTTAGGCACCAAGCCGACTGAGTGACCTTGGGGCAGTCACTTTCTCTCAGGAAGGAGGAGGACATGGCCCCATTAATAACCCTTCCTTCCTTCCTTCCTTCCTTCCTTCCTTCCTTCCTTCCTTCCGTCCATCAAAATTGGGTCAGTTGCTTATCCATTATTTTTTCTAGAATTTTCTTAGGTAGCTGAAGACAAGAACCCCTAGAAGTGGCAACACAAAGAACTCTTACTAAATCAGAGTAAATTAATCCATTTCTTCTTTTGATGCCTCCATCTGTCACCCTGAACTCAAATACTTTTCCCATCAGTACTTACAGGAAGCATAAGTGGCTGACTTAGCAAGGGAAGAATGGAGGGAATATGAAATATGACAGATGATACAGGAGGGCTAAGTGTGTACTCAGGATGCAAGGAAGGGAAAGTACACCTTTCGATTATTCAAGTACCCAGGCGGGGGGGGGGGGAGGGGGCGGTTGGCGTCAGTATTTAGAAGTCTCCTGTACAGCATTCTGTATTAGGTTTCCGTAAAATCATTGGGCCCTGACAGATCATTGTCATCAAAAACATTCAGAAAAAATGCTGATGTACATTAAATATACTGTATAAGCTAGGATAAAGATATCCCACTTCACCAGTCTTCTCAGTCTTTTTTTTTTTTTTTATCCTTCTTGATATATTCAAAGGATCTTTGATGGCCTGTATAATCTAGCATTTTTCTTTCCTGGCATTCTAAATTCTAGTTCTAAAAGCATGGGGACCATGTACTAAAAGAGAAGTAGTGCTTGTAATTCCTTCACCTCTCTTCATTTCATAAAATATTCATGCAGAGTATACTATTATTATGGGCCTGTAAGAAGTCACCCATTACAGCAACTGATATGCTCATGAATCAAACTTGCCCCATTAAAATCATCACTCCTGTTTGCTGTAGGGATCTTTGTAAATAATAACAGATGGAAGGGGGAGTGTTTGTTTGTTTTGGTATGTTACTGAATACATTAATATTTTTTCACACAGATTGATAATATTTATGTAATCTCACATCTCCAAACAGCGTTCACTATGGTGGAGGCACGTTATGGGATCAGAGCTCAATCAGACATGAAATGGTAGAAAAGGAAATACAATCACTCTCTGACTGTACGATCGCTTACACTCAATGAACAGTGCTAAAATGCCATGAACTGCAATAATACTCCAAATATTTTTTTAAAAAGAACCCAATAAATAAAAAGATTTTAAAATATGGGATATAAAGGGTATTGTTTCCTTGTTTGTTTATTTATATTTCGAATTTAGTCACTGCGAGAGGAAGTCAAGTGGGCCTTAGGAAGCATTACTAACAACAAAGCTAGCGGAGAAGACAGTATCCCAGCTGAGCTATTTAAAATCCTAAAAGATGATGCTGTTAAAGTGCTGCACTCAATATGCCAACAAATTTGGAAAACTCAACAGTGGCCACAGGATTGGAAAAGGTCAGTTTACGTTCCAATTCCAAAGAAAGGCAATGCCAAAGAATGCTCAAACTACCGTACAATTGCACTCATTTCACATGCCAGCAAGGTTATGCTCAAAATCCTACAAGCTAGGCTTCAGCAGCATGTGAACCGAGAACTACCAAAAGTGCAAGCTGGGTTTCGAAGAGGCAGAGGAACTAGAGATCAGATTGCCAACATTCGCTGGATCATGGAAAAAGCAAGAGAGTTCCAGAAAAACATCTACTTCTGCTTCATTGACTACGCTAAAGCCTTTGATTGTGTGGATCACAACAAACTGTGGCAAATTCTTAAAGAGATGGGAGTACCAGACCACCTTACCTGTCTCCTGAGAAACCTTTATGTGGGTCAAGAAGCAACAGTTAGAACCGGACATGGAACAACCGACTGGTTCAAAATTGGGAAAGGAGTACGACAAGGCTGTATATTATCACCGTGCTTATTTAACTTGTATGCAGAGTACATCATGAGAAAGGCCGGGCTGGATGAATCACAAGCCAGAGTTAAGATTGCTGGGAGAAATATCAACAACCTCAGATATGCAGACGATACCACCCTAATGGCAGAAAGTGAAGAGGAACTAAAGAGCCTCTTGATGAGGGTGAAAGAGGAGAGTGCAAAAGCTGGCTTGAAACTCAACATTAAAAAAACCCAGATCATGGCATCTGGTCCCATCACTTCCTGGCAAATAGAAGGGGAAGAAATGGAAGCAGTGACAGATTTTATTTTCTTGGACTCCAAGATCACCGCAGACGGTGACTGCAGCCATGAAATTAAAAGACGCTTGCTCCTTGGGAGGAAAGCTATGGCAAACCTAGACAGCATATTAAAAAGCAGAGACATCACCATGGCGACAAAGGTCCGTATAGTTAAAGCTATGGTTTTTCCAGTAGCAATGTATGGCTGTGAGAGTTGGACCATAAGGAAGGCTGAGCGCCGAAGAATTGATGCTTTCGAACTGTGGTGCTGGAGAAGACTCTTGAGAGTCCCTTGGACTGCAAGGAGGTCAAACCAGTCAATCCTAAAGGAAATCAACCCTGACTGCTCATTGGAAGGACAGATGCTGAAGCTGAAGCTCAAATACTTTGGCCACCTAATGCGAAGAGAGGACTCACTGGAAAAGACCCTGATGCTGGGAAAGACTGAGGGCAAAAGGAGAAGGGGACGGCAGAGGATGAGATGGTTAGATAGCATCACCGATGTAATGAACATGAATTTGAGTAAACTCCGAGAGACAGTGGAGGACAGGAAGGCCTGGCGTGCTATGGTCCATGAGGTCACGAAGAGTCGGACACGACTAAACGACTGAACAACAACAACAACAACAACATCTCACTCAAAGAGCGACTGTCACCCTATTAGACTCATTTAAGACTAGACAGAAGACAATCTCTCTTGGGAACTAAATGATGACAGAATTGCCATGTATAAGACATGCAAAATCCATACCTCACTAGGTGTAGTGAAAATGCCACTTGAATTCACAAGCTTTGCTTTCCCCCAAAAACTCTCCTTCAGGCAGGCTTGGTGATATAAAAATCAGGAAAGAGAGTTGGGAAGAAGCACCCCCACCCCACACCCCCACCATCCCTCAAAAACAGGCCTGTAGCCATACCTTAGTTTCTAGCTGACCTTGGCTGATCTCAAAAAACCACACAAGGTCAGACCCGGTTAATGTGTCAATGGGAAACCACAAAAAAATCCCAGGGCTGTAAACTAGCATGGGAAAGGCAATGACATACCACTTTAATATTGTTCCCAAGAGACTTGCAGGAACATGTGTCCATGAATAACATGGACTCATACTCAATTAAAAAGAAACTGTACCACATCATAGCTTTGAGCCCTGTATTATTACACAATAGAAATATTAAAAAGGAAAAGAAAAGGATGTTGCTGTATTACACACTACTTCAGCTGGATTTATGTATCTGCCTTAAATACAGAAGGAAGGCCCATTATTTTAAGGTGACATTTCAAATTGCTTGAAATAAAATCATATACTTGGTTCCTAGTGGGTGATGAAATATGCCAAAAAAGAAGCATTAGAAGGACCAGAGGCAAAACACTATTAAATTAATATTAAATAATATGGAATTGCTTGTGCAATTGCAGGTGAAATTATCCAGTTTATGTACAGGGGATGAAATTATTGAGAGCATTTCATCTAATATTCTAAGTCTGTCTTCATCAACTTCTTGTAAACAAGCTAGGAGGACTGCTATGAAGGAAATCTATTCACTGCAGTGCTTTATTCTAACTATGTGTCCTGGTTCAGCCTCTGCCCCAGGACTTCAGTGAGGAGTCAGAAGACGAGCTGCCCCTGGTGAACCCCCAGGGGACTGAACCAGACGAGGTCCCAGACACAGGCACGGCCCCAGACGAAGACCCAGCACCACAGGGCAGTGGAGAGTTGGCAATACCCGAGGCTACAGGGGAGCAAGCTGGGGATGGTGGTTTGTCCCCACCCTCTAGCCAGCAGCCAGCTGGATCCCATCAGACTCCCAGATCACCTGAATCACCCAAAGGGCAGAGACGAAGGCGTGTACGCCTCGCCTTAAAGGACAGAAGGAGAAGTGCCCGGTTAGCTGCAAGAGATTTACACAGAGGAGAAGTGGAGTCTTTGCAGGACCCAGATGACAGCTCCTAAACTCCTAATAAATAACCAGCAGAGCGGTGAGTGGGTTGTGGGAGCAATGTAGCATATTGGCTTCGCGACCACTCTGGCAACCTGGCTTGATTCCTGATTTCCTGACTTGGTTTGGACTACTGTTACTCTGTTTTCTGGACTCCTTGACTTGGCTTTGACTTCTCGCTGACCTACCTGTTACCACCCCTGACCTGGCTTTGGAATATCGGTTGTCTTCTGGATTAACTCTGACTTCGGCAAATGAACTCTGGACTTCTCTCTCAGCTTTTCCCTACAGCATAACTTCTGGCTGTTGGTGAGTGAATTCCTGCCTGCAGCTCACAAGCAGAGACTCTGTGTAACTTGATACTCGAGGCTAGCCAGCACACTATGCTGTGAGTTTTACAGAGCAGTGATGGAAGGGAAGCAATAGCAGAGTACTGTTTCATCACTGCTGCAGAAGACTCTCGTGTAGCAGGCATCTTTCCCTGCAATCAGAGTGGAAGATGGGCCATAGTTCTGTCCTATGGGTCATAGCTGTAGTTGACAAACATATTACATACAGGTAGTCCTCACTTAGCAATCACAATTGGGACCAGGAACTCCATTGCTAAGCACTGTGGTCACTAAGCGGAAAATCAGGTGACCATGACGGGCTTACAACCTTACTTCCCCTTTGGTCATTAAGTGAAGCGCCATGGTTGTTAAGCGAAATATCACGTGACTGCAACTTACGATTTTACTTCCACCTTCTCTATTGACTCTGCTTGTTGCAAGCCAGTTGCAAAGCGCCCAAATGGTGATCATGTGAGCACAAAATGCTGCAACAGTTGTAAATACAAGGATTGGTCACAAAACTATTTTTTTATACCATCATAACTTTGAATGGTCACTAAACTAGGCAGTCGGTAAGCAAGGATGACCTGTACTCCTTATTTATTTTGAATGAATGAAAGTATGATTGGCATAAGAGGAATTAATTCAATTATGGTAGCAAATTCACTCATGCACAAATAAGAATACTAAAGCAACTCTCCTGGTTCATTGCTGGCTAGTTGTTCTTAGTTGAAATCATCTTAATACTTTCCCCTGAAAATCTATATAGAAGCATATAGATGCACTCAGTGGATATCATGAATAATCAGAGATAATTATACATATCTTGCCAGGCTAATAGAGTTTTCTTCCTGGCCTATCCTATCCTGATACAACAGTCTAGAGTTATAGTACCAGCAGAGTTTCACTGCTTTATTTGGTTTTGAAAGCTGATCAAGCATTCTAAATATTCTCCTAGGAATAGCTTCTGCTCTTTTATAGATTGCTAGATGGATTTTTTTAAAAAAAAAAAATCTGTCCCTGAGAAAACAAGAAGACAACATTTAGCTAAGCACAATTGCCAGCCCTGTAATTTATTTAGATTAGTTCATAGATTACTCATTAGGATTCCAATTCCACATGCACTTCACTGAAGTTAAGTCCTGCTGAAATCAGTGCCATTGACGTCTGAGCAGATATGTGTAGGCTTGTGTTAAGAAAAGGTATTGGCCAAAATTCATACTCAATAGAAGTTTACACCACCCAAAAGATTCAGTGTGGAGTTTAGTTTCATAAGAGTGTATTTTGTCTTAGACTAATTTGGAAACTGCCTCATTCAACTCTGGGATGAAATCCAAATCCAATTCCGTAATTTAGAAGTTCAAAGCTTTGTGACTCTTACAGGAAGTCAGTACTAAGTCATAATTCCATTTAGCATAACTGGATTAAAAATTTTAGTAGTTCCTTCTGAGGGGCAAAAACCACCCAAATTTAATGCAAAGAGTTAGTAATGTGAAATTTTTATTTATTTTTTTCTTTCTCGGGGGATGTCAATAACTTTTTCTTAGGGTTTATCCATACTGCCTGGTTGCCCCATCATCAGAATGGGTCAGCAACCATTTTGGAGGACAGGAGTGGATGATGTCACTCTGTACTCACCCATGCCCCATTGCAAATGTGACCACTGGGATGATTTTCCTGCTGCAGTTTTAAAGTTCTCTTTTTCCCTTTATGCCACTTGAAACACACTGTCCATTTGAGATGATAAAGATAGCTCTAGAAGGCACTAGATGTCAACAGGACAGTGAGAAAAGAATTTTTATTTTAAAGTTGCTTGTTATACTTGCATGTGATTTTGTATGTATCAATTCAAATTTACTTATCAGACACACACATATAGACAAAAGTATTTGTGTCCAATAAAAAGGAAAGTTATTGACAATTACTTTCCTGGAGCCGGGGCATCCACAAAAGGGTGGGGGTGGGTCAGTGACATCACAATGATGAATGTGACCAAGTGATTGAAGGCCCACCTCTTTTTATATGCATGTGATGCATGTTAAAAAGGGTCAGGGCTTTAATCACCCAAAGCAACAGGGGAACACTCCTAAAGGAGGGCATAGTAACCTGTTGTCCAGAATGAATATCTTGCAAGCTGCAGCCAAGGTGTTTCAGCCGAGAGAGGATATTCTTAAACTGGCTTAGAGTCAGGCTGGCATAAACAAAGAACTGGAGCAGCTTAAACAGTAAATTGGTTATGCCCTCATTCTCCTGTTGATCTTTCACCTTCTACAAATAAGAAGCTTGGGGAACAAGTCTCCTTTTTCAGATTTCCTGCTTGTTGTTCATCCCACTGAGTTATCAACAACATTCATGATAACTGCATAATATTAAGTGAAATATTTATAGACAGTAGTGGAAAGATTATAATTAAATTGGTACATGTAACATCTTTGGCAGCAATTGTTCGCCGCCCAGAGTCACTGGTTTGAGATGGGCAGCACAAATTGAATAAATAAATAAATAAATAAATAAATAAATAAATAAATACCAATTTTCCCCAAGACTTCCTATTTTAATTGGAAAAATTACACAAAAACATTTGGCAATTAATAGCAATTAATTCTAGTGTGGACTTATTGTCTGTTATTTCAAGAGTTATAAAATAGTGCAGCATACGGCACTGTTGTAAATTGCCAGGTTTACTATAGCAAAACACTGAACTAAAACTAAAAGGTAAACCAGACAGGAAACACGACTGGATGAACTTATTTGACCTTATGGTAAGGCTACATTAACAGAATCTTGCAAGTCCGAAAGTACAGATCTCCCACCCTCCCTATTTATTGCTTGAGTGGTCAGGGTGGGTCTTTCCTAAGTTTCTTCTTTAGACCATTACCCTCTCGTGGACTCCCTTTCTTTTCATCTGATTGTTCCCTACGCAGCACCTCTTCCCTCTGTTCTCCAAGGTCACCCTCACATTCCATCACAGACGTCCAAATGAACTTGCTGAAACTGCTTTAAAAGAAGCTCTGCCTAAAGCCTTCACAAATGCCTAATAAGATGTGATATTTTCTTTCAGGTCCTACATTGTTGTGAGTAACAATGCTCTGATTCAGCTATTTCTTCCGCCTCTCTCTGCAGTGTCTTGGAAGTATTAGTAGTATTCATTTTTAAAATATATCCTCTACAGTATGCAATTAAAATCAGTATTATAAATTACTGCGAAGTGTTCAGTCTAATAATATTAATCTTTATGATACACATGAGGATTCTTTGTTAAGATGTCTCAAGTGTAATGAAACCTCATCGAACCAACATCTACAGTAATTAGTAGTATTTCATTAGAAGCAGGGTGGTACAAACTTTGGTCTCCAATTTTACTCATTTTCAAGTTTCTGCATTCCCTCTTGGAATGAACTATAAAAACCAATCCTTGAAATTTCCTCAACCTCTCCAAGTTCAAAGTCCTTATGTCTTCCAGGAGTAACAGTGTTATTTTCAAGGCTAGACTGTAGAAGGAGCAAGGAAAAACTATGTACTCCCAGTTCACAAATGAACAAGAGAGCTAATGGGGCAGAAGAGAGATCTCAATCATATACAACAGCTCAACATTTTACATCTGAGGAAAAGGTGAATGTGGAAAAGGAGGAGTAATATTTTTCTTGCCATACAAGAGAAAGGTTTTACCTCCTAAGTCTGGATAGGCAAAAAGCAAATGATCTTTGAGATAACTTTGTCCAAAGTCATTTAGATATTTAATCTGGAATTATGATTGGAAATGAAAAAGTTTCAACTTGTTTGTAGTTTATGACAGTTAACAAGCAGCTGACTTCTGAGTCAGTGTTCATTTTTAAAACATCTTCAGATCTCAACATACAGCAGATTGTAGTAGTGAGATGTTACTAGGGTATAGAAGTTGGGCTAAGAGAACTATGGCATGGATAAGCAGAGCCAACTGTTAACAGTAGGTCACAAGAAGTATGTGAAAACATTGGAATGAGGCCTAAACTCCAAGCAGTCTGAGTGTATGAATCCTGTGCTTTGGGGGGAATTACAGCACTGATTTTCTGGCCATGCTAATGCATGAACAAAGATTTCAGATGGATTATGTGGAGCTATAACAGCTGTACAGAAAGAAGATAGCTCTCAGAGAGGAAACATCAGAAGAAGAGACAGATTATATCAGAGAAATGAAGATGGATAAAGGTAAAGTTAATTCCAGCAAGATGTTTCCAAATCTATTCAGATCTTTTCCAAAGAAAGTTGCTTCTTAAAAGCTACATGTTCTCTATGATCAGTTTTTTTTCCTTTGTGTGCATAGATTCGAATGATAATAGGACCTAATTAAACCCAATAAGAAAAACCCTGGATATTATTCTTTTAAAAAATATCTTAGGAGAAAAAAGTATTGAAATTTCAACTTTTGCTCTCTGAAATGAATCTGTCCTACAAAAAAGAGTAAAACATAGAGTTACAGGTCAGGGACAGGGCAGAGTTCCTACTGTGTACTATTGTTGTCCATAGTCAATGCTACATGCAGGAGGTTCTCCAGGCTGTGAATTTGATCCTTAGGTGGCAGTCATATCTCCCAAATCCTGAGACTAACACCCAGAATTAGCAGAACCTCCATCTTTTTCAAATTCAACTTAAACTTGCTCCCACATCCGTCTTCTATAGTTTGGCTCTTGATACATCCATCCCCGATGCCTATTAATAATCACAGCTTGGACTACATTATGCAATACCCTTCAAGAAATTATTTTATAAATTTCAGAAAATGGTGGGTAATCTTGAGAACAATCCTCCTTGGGAATTGGCTTAGCTCTCACTGAGCTATGTCCAGCGTCCATGACTTGGGACGGAAAACGGACTTAAGAAACTTAAAATAACTGCCCAGATTCCCCTATTCGGGGAGATGGGCAGGGATAAATTAAATAAATAAATAAAATATATTTTGTGTATATGGAGAATCTATCTTTATGTTCTATGGTAAAGAAAAAATTATCAAGAAAACAATATCCAATTCATAATACGCTGGAGTATTATGAGCCAGACACATTCTTCTTTTGAACTGATATACACAAGTGTACAAGCAAGAAAGAAAAATATATAGAGTTGTAGCAGAACTACATATTATATTTACAGTATGTATTTTTTTTTACTGAATTCTTAGAAACAACAGTGATTCTGTTAAGCCTCCTTCTACAAAAAAGACTCCAGAAAAAAGTTCAAGGTTAGTGCTCTACCCCATCTACTCTGATACATTTATATTCTTTTCATATTGCTTGTCTTGTATACCTGCAAAGTCACTGGCCAGTCATTTTTCACAGTACTTGGATCTTTGCAATGTGCTTTCCAAGTTCATTTGCATAGCAAAGAGCACACAGAACAATTGTCACTGGAAGCCATTCCCTGTACCTCTTGTTACTGGTTCAGTAAAGCAAAGTTGTGGAACAACAATCCCGTTTTTAGGAATTTGATGTTTTGTTTTTTTCAATCCACATGAAGGGGATAGGCTTTTTAAAAAAGAAACAGAAAGAAAGAAAAGAAAATTTTTGTTAAAAATACACACATACTGTATATACAGGGGAATAGATGGCTCAACAATAAAGCATAAACCTAGGAACTGAATGAGAAAATTGATGATAGGGACCAGGGCCTGCTCGATTGAAATGCTCCTTTTGTATACTATATTTCAAACAGAATTCTGGAACAAACATTGGGGATTACCCCATCAGAAAACTTCATCTGAACAGAAACTTTCATGATCACATTTAAGACCATATTTATATTTCTAACATCAAAGCTAATAAAAAGGATGCTCTACTTCAAAACCACAGAAGCAGCATGGCTTAAGTCTTCACTGGGTCATCCTTTGAGAGAAAGGTAGTGCAGTCTGATGTGACCAGAATGAACATTAAATTTTAGGCTGACCATATTTTTTTTACCCCAATGCCGGATGGTCCCTTGATCATCTAAGAAGAGTATATATCATAAATAGAAAAATAATTGTAGTGGCAAATGAACTTCAGTAATAAGTCAACATTTCCTTACCTAAACAGATAAACAGAATGGCCACGGGTGGGCAAAAAAGCAGTGGGAGCGGGAGCGACTTCCGACTTCCTGCTGGCTTCCCCATTGACTTTGCTTGTGGGAAGCTGGCAGGGAGTGTTGGAAATCACGATCACATCACCACAGGGACGCTGCAACAGCCACAACTTTGCAAATCAAACTGGTTTGAACATCGTGGAAATTTCAATTCCACAGGAGTAATGGGTCCCAGATTTTTTACATATTATTTAAGTTAGTGGATTTTAGGTAGCTTAATTCAAAAACTGTTGCAGTATAATGCACCATTTGGGCTAACTTGAGGGTACAAACAAACAAACATAAACACAATGAGAGTTTTAGTTGTATATAGGCAATCAGGCTAAGATAATGGCATTCTGTTTTAATATTGCTATTTTATGGTTTTGTATGCCGCCCAGAGTCACATTCTGTGAGATGGGCAGCTTATAAATATAAATAAATATGTCATCATTAACATAATTAATCAAATCTGGCATTTCTAGTGAAAAGCTTCACCGTCTCTGCCTTATCTAGCTATTGAGCACATAAAAGAAAATATAGAACTTTTTTCTGTCCTACCTGGGACATTGATTAAAAAAGGAGCAATAAGTTCGAAAGAGCTGTCCCATTAATAAAAACCATACAACAATACACAAGCCACCATCTCTGCTTACTTCAAGCTACGTGGGAAGTTTAACTCAAAATACCAACTTCACCTTAAGGACTGCTTGAAGAACACTGGAACAGTCTCCCTTTCGGGGAGATGGGCGGTGATAGAAATTGGAAAAATAAATTAAATAAATAAACAGATTGTGACAAATTCCTTCCTCTGATTTGGAACTATGAGATTAAACATATAATTCCTCAATTTATACAGTAGTCCGTTCACTTTTATTTTCAGACACCCTGCTAAGGCACATGTATCTTCACCTTCTTTGCATTCTATCTAATCCAGAGACTAGATAGGTCCATCTGAGGCTTCGTATGTATAGTCTGGGTCAGGGTGGGGAGTGGAATTTATTAGTGAATACATTTACACACTTTTAATGGAGATATGAGTGGAAAGCCAGTTTGGTGTAGTGGTTAAGGCATCAGGCTAGAAACTGGGAGACTAGTCCAGCCTTAGGCACAAAGCCAGCTGGGTGACCTTGGGCCAGTCACTTTTTTAATTTTAATTTTATTTTCTATCCTGCCTTTATTATTTTTATAAATAACTCAAGGCAGGGAACATACCTAATATTCCTTCCTCCTCCTATTTTCCCCACAACAACAACCCTGTGAGGTGAGTTGGGCTAAGAGTGAGTGACTGGCCCAAGGTCACCCAGCCGGCTTTCATGCCTAAGACAGGACTAGAACTCTCAGACTCCTGGTTTCTAGCCTGTTGCCTTAACCACTGGACCAAACTGGCTTGCGGTTTCTCTTAGCCCTAGGGAGAAGGTAATGGCAAACTAATTCTGAGAAAAAACTTGCCAAGAAAACTGCAGGACCTTGTCCGGGCAGTCTCTGAGAATCGGACACAATTGAACGGATTAAAAAATATGGAAATACAGGAGAAAGTCTCTGTAAACCTACAAAAGCTCTATGGCAGAGCTTTCCAAACTGTGTGTCGTGACACAAAAGTGTGTCGCCTGCGGGGCCCAGATGTGTCGCGTCAAAACCCGGAAGTGCTGATGGCGCGCCATCAGCACTTCCGGGTTTTCCCGCAGCAACACACCAACGGCAGCACACGAAAATCCGAAAGCGCCGCAGCCACGGCGGCGCGCAAAAACAGAAAGTGGCAGCAGCGCTTCCGGGTTTTTGCGCACTGCCGCAATGGCGGCGCTTCCGGGTTTTCCTGCGGTGACACACCAACGGCGGCACGCAAAAACCGAAAACGGCAGCAGCGCTTCCAGGTTTTTGCACACTGCCGCAACGGCGGCAGTTCCAGGTTTTCCCGCAGTGATACACCAACGGCGGTTGGTGTGTCACTGTGGGAAAACTTTGGAAAGCCCTGCTCTATGGGATACAGTTTGCTTATACATTACACATACACACACTTTTATTCACATTTCCCCATTGCAAATTGGATAAGTTTGCAAAGGGGTTGGGAAAGAGAAGATGCCAAAATCTGATGATAACGTGTACAAATTGTGAAGTCTGTCAAGGTCCCTTACAGCTTTCCTTTTAATCCCTTGCCAGCAGTGTCCCACACATTCTTTTCCATGTCACCTTAGCCTTTTTGTTATGTGACTTGCTGCATGGCAGTTATCATCTTTGGTAGCTGTCCTTCTGGATCTACTCCAGTCTTGAGGGATTGTTTCCTTGTGATCTGCTGCATGGCAATTCTTGGGACCTGCTGCATGGTAGCTGTTATTCAGACCTGGTCTTGTGGCTTCCTTGTCTTTCACCCTCTATTACTGTATATGTTCACATTTCTCCTCAAGTTCAAATCCATTCATCAATTCTTCCAATATTTCATCTCTTGTAACATCATTTTTGCTAATGACATCAAGATTATGATAACTAAAAGATTTAGACTTACATCTCTTTGTAGGTCTGTATTCTTAACCTGTAGCCTAATGATTGCTTTATTAAATCCCATGATAAATTCTGGGGTGAATCCTTATACAGTAGATAAATCTTTCTTTCCATTATTCTCTTCCAATAGATTGAAATCTATTCTGCAGAATTAAGGGTATCAAATCCAGCAGAGGAAAAGAACAATAATTTTAAATTTGAAAATATACTGCCTTACTTGTACCTCAGTTGTTCTCTTCTCCAATTCTAAGCTCAAAATTTTATTTGAAACACATAGTGGGACTGATCATGTTGCGTGTAAAAATTTAGACTGGGGCTTTTCCAGTGGGTTGTATATACATAATTGGATACCATAGAGTAATTGAAGCCCAGCCTGTATGTTAAACATCCAAGTATGTTGTGGAATATGATGTCTGCCAGTTGTGCAATGAAACTTAAGAATGCTGGCATTCTCAGCTATGTCTTTAAAGTGGTTCCTCTATGAGACAGACATACTTGAAAAGTACCCCTCAGATATTTCGAAAGGTTGATTTGATCTGCTTTGATTTTGCAAAGACCATAGTTTTAGTTTTTGATTATTGATGCTCAGGTCTTCCACAATATAATAGGAAACAAGGGTCTGAATAGTTCCCCTCAGCTCTAACTGGCATAACACATAGGACTACTATATTATCTGAATATGGGAACACAGAAAGAGGTCTGATAGCCAGTCTAGGTGGATGAAAATTGCACAGGTAAGATTCACAACTACTGAATGAACAAAGTGACAAAAGCTATGCCAAGATGCTTTCTGTGTTTGCATATAGCCGGACAATTGACCCAAAGTACATGTTTGCATGGTGTTTCTGAACAAGATATACTGTAGAAGACACCTTAGTTTATGGAGGGTGATTCAAATTTCCTTCAGAGTTTATCACTAAGGATAAGATCAAAGGCCAACAAGGTTAATAAAGGCAGTAAACAGCACTCCCTTATATCTTTTTTATAAATGATATAATTAAATAAAAGCCATGGCACTTACTTGATAGATTTGCTCATTAACTACACGGGGTTTGTTTGGCCTGCATTATGCACTCATTTAATACTATGGTCACTAACTCGTTTGGGCAGTGTACCATATTTTACATATAGTTTATATATTTTAAAGAGTAGGTATGTCACCCAGCACCGCAGTAGTAGAATGCCATTCATTCAATAGGACTTTAGCTCTCTCCCCTTCCCATTATCCCACACCCACTATGGAAGCAGATTTGGGATGCACACGGGGATTCAGATAAGATGGGAAAATCCATTCAGCTGCTAATGTCTATTAAACTGGTTAATTTTATACAATTTAGGTATAACACAAGCCGTTTCTTTTTAAAAAAATATTTTCTTTTCATGGTCTGTCAAATCTCTTAATTTGCCTATCTAGCTTGATAGCCTCAGTTAAGACTGATCAGGAGAGAGGGGAAATATACCACATTGCTTTTTCCTATTCCAGCTAAATGTTAATAAAAGCTACTGCCATTTGTTAACGGTTGTTGTACATTAATTAGCTTTGTTAAAATTTTAATCAGAAGAAATTATTTCAAATGCAGTAGTGCCTCCCAGAAAAGAGAAATATCTATTTTCCTAGCATTTAATTAAAAATAAATGATTACCTTCGATATTTATAATTATTTATCAATAGAACTCTGATATTTTGTTAATGTTATCCTTGAATAGCAACACTAATAGCAGCCTTAAGCAAAACCATTCCCATGAATTTATGTCCAAAATATAGTTTATCAGTTCACAGAACAGTATTCACCTGAGTCATAAATGTATTTAATGACAAAAGCCTTAATCATTTTGAATATCTTCTTTTAATCTCCACATAAAATATGTAACATAAGTTAATTCATGAAAATATGTGAATTCTTTTTTAAAAAATCCCACACAATATTTTCCCCCAATTCTTAATTAATTATCTAATGAGAGAAATAAATAAATAATCTAAAACTCTTCAGTTTTAGATTGGCAGATGTCACAAACCTCTGTATGAGCAGATGACCAATTAAAATGGCCTGACCCAGGTGCCTCAAAGACCAGGTGGTTTTCTGAATGCAATTGGGGAATTTCCTGTTGGGATTATCAGGAGTCAACTCAGCACTGTCTCATAAGCATAATAGGGGGTCTTTGTAGTAAACACATCTCTACTGTGCTTGTGGGATGTTACCTGAGTCACCTGATTTCCTCTTCCTCCTTCTTCTTGAGTTTGGGGGATTAACAACCTCCATTACGCTTTTGGCACACCTGCAAGCAGGAGGGCTGCATAATGCAGCTCTCGTCCATTACATCTCGCTTGCACGTAGATCTACTATGAATCTTCTTGTATCCAGATCTACTGAATAAATGTAAGCTATATCTATTTTTCTTCATCTAACTAATGTGTGAAGACTGAATTTATTTCTGAACGTAATTAAGCTTAAAGTGCAAGTTCTCTGCTGGTTTACACTTCTACTCTGCAAGATTGTTGTTAGCTGCTTGGAGTTCTTTTATTAACCTTCAAGACTCCATCATTTCCCACCTCACCCGTCTATGACATGGTTGAAGCCTTGGCTGATTTGTAGACAATAAAGATGGCCTGGGTGGTTGACGCTATTGTTCCTAACCACTCTCTTCCCTCTAGAAGAACTCACTCAGCACCTGGGCTCATCAGTGAAATGAAAATAATGAAGCTGATCAGCAGAGGGGTGAAGAGCAAGTGGAGGAACTTCCATGAGGAACTGGACTATATGATGGAGAACAGGAACTTTTTCAGGCCCATTTGAAATCCTACTCTTTAGCAGTGCAGTGATCAAGGTATTCTTCTCTCCCTCCATTGTGTCTCTACAGGCCAGCAATGCTTTCTTGTACTGTTAAGATGGTGATAGAGGAGAACCAGAATTGATGGAGCCATTTTCATGGGTTTTTGCAAAGTCAGTCAGATTTGCCTTGATTTGGGCTACAATACTGGGACAAATCAAAGAGAGGTAACCTTAGTAACAAATTCTCAGATTCATATGGATTCTTTTCAGCTTTCAAAAACTTCATTTCTGCTTTTATTTGTTCATTAAACAGAACAGAAAAAGGAAAACAAAACAAAGGGGGGAAGGAGCAAAATAGTGTGTGTATGCATGTACATATTCATTTCAGCTTGCAGATCTCAAGAATGTTGACAGCATGTATGGAGACATAAGGACTACCATCTGCTTATTTGACTCTTGATCCTCCTGGCTGTTTAAACCAGCCAGTCTGGTCTGGCACATTGGTTAAGGGAAGTGATTAACATCTCCTTGAGGGCAGGATTTTCCTATTTGCTTAAACAATGCTATTATAAAGCTCTGCTCAAAAAGGCTTCCCTTGACTTTGTAATGGTTCTGGTTATAAGAGGATGGTGCTGTGAGAACTCTGTTTACCACCTAGGCTCTGCCCTGTAGTGTCCCTCAAGAGTTCTACATTGTTCCCTCTGCTGTTCAACATCAACATGAAGCTGCTAAGGGAAGAGTGCCTTCAACATGCTGATGACACCTGGCTCTACTGCACCTTACATGTCTACCAAAGAAACAGTCAAGACCTTTGAGCATTGCTTAATCTTGATAATAGCCAGAGGTGGGGGGGGAGCTCAAATTAAATCCAGACAAGACAAAGGTGCTGTTGGTAGAGAAAAAGCTGTGCTCTGGGATCAAGGTGAGGCTTGCTCTGGATGTGATTGTACTCACCCAGAAGAAACACATTTGTAGCTTGGGAGCACTTTTTGACCCAGGCTGTCAATGGATGTGCAAATGGTAGTTGTGGTAAGGAGAGTATTTCCATAATTAAAGTTAGTAGTTTACCAGCCTTTCCTTATATCCAGCCAGAGTGAGCAACAGTTATCCAGACTTTGGCTACAGGCTGTCTTGACTACTGCAGTGTAGTGTATGTGAGGCTGCCCTTGAAAAGTATCCAGAAATTGCAGTTGGTGCTGAATGCAGTGACTAGACCCCAAGATTGCTTAAGTTGGCACTTGCTTATCTGTGCAGTTACCAGACTCCTGGTCTACATCCCAGGTGCTGTCAGTTTGCATGATGAACAGGTGTACCATCTAGCTGAGGCCAGGTCATGCGATCATGGCATCATGTAGACAAGGTCAGGTGGCTTTGGTACCAGGTGTGAACAATCAGCCTCTTGGCATATGATCTAGTGCAAAACAGGGATAAAGGACTCTAGTATTGACCCTTGAGGGGGAGCTTCGACACAGACCTGGTACCGGGTGCCATGTGAATTGGCTTGGGGTCTCTCCACTGTCATTTCACTGGGGCTCCTGACAGCAGAAGGGAGATTGGTTGGGTTGTCATTTTGCTTGGTATGTTATGCTTTTATGTGTTATGCTTTTATGATTCTGTTTAATCTGCCTGCTAAAGTTAACAATAAATCTCCTTCCTTACTTGTGTGTTTATTGTCTCTGGATCCTAAAAGAACCAATTGTCCGGCACCTGGCCAGTGCTTGGCAATACATGTACTTAGTCCTCCCCTCTCCCCCCCCCCCAAATAGAGCAGACCTGAAGGGGGATTGATGGCACCTGCAAAAGAGATGCAATTTTCAGGAGTAGCTCCTGGTCTTCATAGGTTCTACCCCATGTACTAACCCAGCTAACATCAAATAGGAGGAGGAAGGGGTATTAGGTATGTTCACCACCTTGTTATTTATAAAAAATAATAATAGCAGGATAAAAATAAAATAAAATAAATAAATAAATAAAGAGAGAGAAATTTGTGGGGGGGAAAGCTCTCCTCCTTTCTTCTAGGCTTCTGCTCAACCCATTTCCTTCAAGTGATATGAGCCTGGTGAAGAAGGTTCAGCATCCTACCTCATTCTTTCCTATCCCATTCCCAACCCTTCAAGGTTTTCCATCTCAGCCTGAGGCCGATGTTGTCATCTGACAACTACAGGAAGGTTTTTTGAGAGGATTTGGCAGTGCATTTCCAGAAACCTAACAAGAAAGTCAGAATACAAATATAATAAAATACACAGTTGTACAAATCCATCTGGATCATGTAGTTGGGGCTTAAGCCTTCTTTGACCATCTCTCTGAGGCCAGTGAGATGTCGATGGTCTTGCTGAGGAAGAGATGCTTGTCAAGCATCAGCAAGTCCCTAATACCGAGTCAGAAATAGGCAGAATTCACTCTACCCATCCTCTCAAAGTCCCTTACAAACAACACCTAATTTGTCCATTAGTTACTTCCATCTTGCTCCTCAGCTCTGTTATGCTCCTACCAATATAATTGCCTCAATTGAAAGGCTGCAATTTGCCTTTTAGAATCTTTCTGAAATGCTCAGTTTCATTACTTTCAATAATGAACACATTTTGTGCAGCTTAAAAGAATATGGTAGTCCTGTAGCCCAGCCAGGAATAAAAGCCTTTTGCAGGAGTACATTTCTCCTATTGTCATCATTACTGTTATCTTCCAGAGACCCTGGTAAAATGCTGCCTTATCCTAAATGAGACATAATCATGCTAAGCGATTAGTTACACTTTAATAACTATCCTTAACTATCAATGTGCTCTATTATGGATTACTAAAATCCAATTATTAAATCTCAGTGTTGGAATTAGGGAGAATATTTTACCCAGCCCATTAGGGTGGCCATTATGCTGCAGCCACATTTATAATGCCAACTAGCTGAATACTGACAAAAGGAAATCTTTTACACATCATGTAATTAGTTCATGGAATTGTTCACCATAAAATATAGAGATGGTTACGTATATCTTAAAGCAGCTGGATTTGGTGGGGGTGGACTTCACAAATTAGCAAAAACTGGCCAGGAGCATTTGATAGCTGTCAGCAAGAAACATCTATCAACAATATGCTTTGTTTCCCAACTTCCAAGGGCATGCAGCTGCCAGTGTTAGAGACAAGGGCATAGATCCCATTTTTCTACTCCATTCATGGAAGAAGCTTCTGTTCAAAGAAGAGCAGAGACAACAGCACTGGTCCAAGAAAAACTCTACAATTTCACAATAGATACAAGTGAATTCTGTTGAAGTTTTCCAGCTGATGGAACTGCTTCCATCGGGGGAACCAAGAAGGAATGATTTATCTTTCGCCTGCAGTCCCACTGTGTGTCCTCAAAATCTGCTCTGGAGGTCACAAAAGAATAATTAAGCTTTCAGGTTTTTTTAGAACTGTTCATTGTGCTGGACTGTACCGAAAGCAGGGAGCAGAGAAAAGCAGACAGGGGAGTAAGAAAATTAGGCCACATGTTAAAAGCCATAGCTATAGAGTTATAAAGCTATAAATTACACTTCTCTCAGGATGGAGGTGATATAATGAATGAATTAGCCTCAGTAAGATGCTTGAGATACCAGGTTACAACTAGGTTCCTGGAACAAAAAGGCAACCTGTATTTTAAGAAATACAGATCTCCTTCTGGTTTAAAACAAAATATATGAAGTGAGCAAAGGAAACAGATTAGCAAACTGGATTAATTTTTGGTGATGAAATAGGAGGGGAAAAGACAAATTGAAGCCAAGCCAAGCAACCCTAGCAGTTGAAGTAAATTAAATCCTCACAGTGGTTCTTCAGGCATCAGAAAAATATCTTCCCCTGATTCATCCCAGATTGGTTGAACATCTACTCCATGAGCACAACTTTTTTGTGAAGTCATACTATTTCTGTGAACATCCTGAGAAATTATGACCCAATTATGTCACTGGTAGAAATGTGTTTTAAACCAGGTAGGCAATTCTATTCTTCAAAGGGGTAGTATGTACACATGTACATGTTCTCATCAGGACATGGAAAACTAGACTCTTCCATTCACATCCTGAGAAAGGAGCAGCTCTCCTTTGTATTTCCTCTTTGGACCGGAATCCATTTTCAAATTTGGACTGGGGCCCTGCACGCAAAGATCAGGAATCAATCATCTTGAAATAGATGTCATCATCATGATTAAATATGCATTGTGCTAAAATAAGTTTAAATGAGTTTGAAAGCTGAGCACTCTTTTAATGTCTTTTTAAAATGTTTCTAAATAATGATCATCTGTGACCATCTCTTTAGGGAGTTTATTCATTTGCTTATTAATTATTAACTATTAAACTTTTTTAAAAAATTAACTTACATATTCATTCCATAGCTTCAGGCTGTGGTTCTTTCTGCAGCTAGCAGAAAGCTAGCTTCTAAAATTTCTAAAACGTTCCTTGAGAGTCCTCTCCTTTCTTAGAGTCTATATATTTCATTTCCTTGATCTCTTCACATGTGCCTCTCATTGTTTTTGTATAATTTTCATAACTTAAGTTTAGATCTGGTGCCCTTTTCCTATCTTCCCTATATCTTGTAATCTATCAGCCAAAGCTGTAGCAGGATGGGGAATTTGTGGGGATCTGTGGCTTTCCAGATGTTATTTAATTAAATTCCCAGGATCCCTTACCAATTGCCATGCGGGCAGAGAATCCCAGAAGTTCAGTCTAGCAACATCTGGAGGGCTACAAATTCCCATCTCCCAGTACATTCTAAGAGAGTTACATAATCATTCAGCAGCTCATAAACATGCTGAGCATTGTAAAATATGTCAGCTCTGTTCTCTTTGACTCCCTTGCTAGTCTCTTAATTGCTTTTCACCTTCTTGACATTTCAAGATAATATATCTTTGACTTAATCCTATGCACTCTAACTGTGCTAACTGTCTAACTGTCCTATGCACTCTAACTGTACCACTCTAGCTAGGACCTTCTTATCAACTTTAGTAAGCCTATCACTCTTTCAGAGTAATTAGTTACTCTGAGAGGAACAGTACAGAATCAACAACACTGAAATAATCTCAGAAGAAGTAGAGGAAGAAATTGACAGGGGGATTATTTATTCTGGGATGTACCATGGAAAGAACTGAAGTACTTTGGCCACATAATGAGAAGACAGGATACCCTGGAGAAGATGCTGATGCTAGGGAAAGTGGAAGGCAAAAGGAAGAGGGGCCGACCAAGGGCAAGATGGATGGATGATATTCTGGAGGTGACGGACTCAACCATGGGGGAGCTGGGGATGGTGACGGCCGACAGGAAGCCCTGGCATGGGCTGGTCCATGAAGTCATGAAGAGCTCAATCCTATATGTATCTGTGCCTTACAGAGCTTGATGGGACTCAATAACTAAGTGTATGGTAATAGAAGCATGAATGCATCTATCTGCTCTGGCCCATTTCAGTTTCTCATATTTTGAAAAAATACTTTTATTTTGTCTGGTTTCCACCTTAGTTCAGGTTATTTTAAAAAGATCCTAAACCTAAATGGAAGTACACATTTATTTTGTATAGATAATATATGCATCCTTGTACAAAATTTTCCCTGATGTAGGCATTTTTTAAAGCAGTCTGGGGGTTAGCTCAGTTGAACATAGTCTGAGTAATAGACATATATAATATTGAGCTGAAGAGGAAGGACAGGGTCTCAGTGACCACAGGTACCAGCTCTGAAGCCAGAGCTAATCAATCCCCATTCAAAGTGCTACCTGGCTTGCTATTTCTTACCATTATCCCTATCAAAGTCAGAAGCTAATCTGATGCTACTTATCCTTGTCCTAAACATAAGTGCTGAATAGCTCATTATTGCTGTTGCTTAGCTTTGCACTCAGCTAAAGTACTGATGGGTTTGCTGCTGCTGATCACTGTTCTATTATAATCTCCTGAGCTTAGTCACAGCTCCCCATCAAAGCACTTAACAGACATGTTGTTGTTCCTGTTTTTGACCTGCTTCTCAAAAGACTGGAATATTTCCCATTTAGCCACTTAGTACCAATTGAGAAGGAGATGCAACAACTTCTGTAATCCACTATCTCATCTTCTAAGGTTCCACAATAATGGTCTGGATACCCAGTATATCCCAATATATAGTTTTGGTTCCAAACGAATAATCTCAATACAGGGTGCAACTGCTTTAAAGACCTGCAGACAGATGCTAGATTTGCACCCTTACCTACTCTGAATCACTCAGAGTGGAAAGGTGAAAAGATGACTAGCCAGCACATTTAGATAATGGCCTAACTTCTATTCTTTTACCACTATCCAGCACAGGCAGGCAAGTTAACTGTGCTGACCAGGTGCTGTTATGTCCTTTCTGTACAACCTGGTGTGAGGTTTTAATAACACCTCTCTTAATCACCAGTCATGGAAGCTCAGAAGAGAAAATTATTCCTTTCCTCTTAGTTGACAATTCAGGAGTGATTTCAGAAGAGCTGTGAAATTTTGTGCAACTGCCCTTGTCACTCATCCATTCATACTGTAGTTCCTGCTACTTAATATATTATCTATGTTATCCCACTGTATAGATTTTGTGTTGATGTATGTATTGGGCTCCTTGACTGTAAATAAAGATCCATAATAATAATCAAAAGCAGTTGCAGAAGACCAAGGTCAAACAACCCATCTTATATCCTATAATAGAGTACTTTCTGCCAAACTACTTCCTTTTTTTTTTAGTGAACCATTCCTAAAGCTATAGGCAATCAGTCATACAGTCCTTGGAGTTGGTTTTAGGCCAGCAAAATAATTTAATTTATCTATTTGCTTTGTCTGGCCACCCACATACTACGTGATTCAGGTAAGATGATGACTACATTTCCGTAGAGTTGGAAATTTCAATGCCACCTTGTTTTCAAAAAGATTCCAGCATCAATATACCATAGCCAAATCAGTTGACAGTATTATGAGAAAGTCAAGGCTGTCTCTCCCTTCTCTTAGAAAATGAGTGACCTGAGCTTTTTTGCATTACCTCACTGCTAACAAAGGAAGCACAGATGCTTTCTTTTGTTAGTCTCCACTCCTCAATTTGCAAAGGGCATTAGGGAAGTCAACTCTTACTTAAAAGGAAATGATGACATCTAGCCAATACCTCTTTAAATTCCACAAATTCTCCTCATGATGATTAGGTGTCCCATGATACTATAAGGTACTTGGACTTCACTCTTGATTTGACCTGTATCACTTCCCAACCTTTCCTCTTCAAAAAATGGTGACCACTATTAGCTCTGATCACCTCTTAAGAGAGATTTTTGAAGGAACACCTGCATCACTTGGTTATTTTTCCTGGAAAACAGATGATGCACAGCTGTATTGCCAAGAATCCACGCCTCTTTGATCAGGGGCTAGGGCAATTAGTTCTTTTAGATTCAGAGATAATAGCACGCCAGTGGATAAAGAAACTTAAAGCTTTATTATAAACAAACAAAGTTAAACACAGTCTAAACACAGTTTACAAAGCATAACAAGCATAGCATAGCATACAGAAATACATACATACCAAGCAAACAAGGTGATACCTAATCTCCCATAGGCTGCCAGGAGCCCTCTAATAAGGACAGCGGAGATACCCCAAGGTGGCAACTTTCACAGCACCCAGCACTCAGGCCTGTGTGGACTCCCAAACTCCAGAGACAATCCTAAGGTTTTTATCAAAGCCTGGCTCCCAAACCCCGTGACCAAGTTTCTATGGCACTGAAGCTGTATGGCCTGACCTTGACTGGGATTCTTCATGTGGTCCCGGCACCTGACCATGACATCATTCTAATAACATGGGAAACCATCAGATAAGCAAGTGCTTAAGCATAACAATTTCTTATCATCCCCCCCCCATTCCAAGCCGCTAAAGGAGTGGCTGTAGGAGTGAAACTAACAAGCTGGGGACTTTCTCTCCCCCCACTTCCCACAGAGATATGTTCTGAAGGGCTGCTGGAGGAGTGAATATATACCTCTTCTCTCCCCCCTCTCATGCCAAACAGCAACAGAAACAAGCCAATTAAACATCAGTATAACTCAAAATAAACTCTAATCTCCTAGGTGTGGGGGAAGAAAAATCAAAGCATGCCACCTAACTCCTCTAAATACAAAGGTCTTCCACAGGTTGCCATTACAACAGCAGTATAAAGAAGGAGATGAATACAAGGATCTCCTCCCCCGCCACCCTCCAGATACTTAATTCTGCAGCTCATTGGGAAATTCAAGATGCAAAAAACCTACTGCTATGCCAATTCAGAAAGAGAAAAATATGGAACAATGGGTGGTTCCTAATTTATCAGTTCTAACCTAGAAACAGGGTGGGGTGTGGTGGCTCAGCGGGTAAGACGCCAGGCTTGTCGATCGGAAGATCGCAAGTTCGGAGGTTCGAATCCCTAGCCCCGTGTGACGGAGTGAGCTCCCGCACTAGCCTCAGCTCTTGCCAACGTAGCAATTCGAAAGCATGCAAATGCAAGTAGATTAATAGGTACCACTTCGGTAAGATGGTAACAGCGTTCCGTGCACGTCATGCAGCCACATGACCATGGTAGCGTCTTCAGACAACGCTGGCTCTTCGGCTAACAAATGGAGATGAGCACCGGCCCCTAGGGACAGACACGACTGCACAGAAGTGCAGGGGGAACCTTTACCTTTTAACCTAGAAACAACAGCATTTGATCTAGCACTCGCAAACCCAGAGATAAATTAGAAGGGAATAATTTCAAAAGTATATCTTTTTAATGTAAAAGCCGTCTTAAAAGTCTTTTATTCTTGGCTATATCCACTTTTCCAATTGAGTCACTAGGGAAACAGTGCTGAATATGGGTTTTTTTGCACATACCTCAACTGTTAAGTAATTAACAATAAAGTAATTATTGTCTCATAACAGAGAAATGGTTAGGACGGGGCACATGGAACCCTCCACCAGTAGAGATGGACTCTCTTAAGAAAGAAGCCCTGATTGCCTCAGAATCCTACTTACATGTGTGGAAAACTCAGAAAATTTATATTTGCTGGTAATGGAGGTCCAGCAACAAGCAGGGACAGTCTAGATACCCTATCCCTAAGGGGCATCAAATCTTCTGAAAGGCCCTAGAAAGGAGGCATGTTAAGCACACAAGCCATAGGCTGGCATAGATGCATAGATGCAGCATGGCTGGCTGGGGAATTCTGGGAGTTGAAGTCCACATATCTTAAAGTTGCCATGGTTGAGAAACACTGCTCTGTAGATTTCAGAGCTGCACTGGGTCCCCAAAATGGACAGAAGGGAAAAAAATTATTTGAAATAAATGTGAATTAAAATTCAGGTGTAAGTTTTTCTCAGCTGTATCTAAGTATTTGCTCTGCTTTTGCCTACTTCTGGGAAGGTGGCCCATTGAAGCTCCCATACTCTTGTTCCACATGAAATGGGCATTGTCTCATTCAAAGAGTTTACACGGCAGGTAGCAGTTCTCTGGGGAAGTCCTTGGCTTCTTCAGCCAGGCTGAGAAAAAAAACCTCTCTGAAGCCAAGCAGCAACTTTTCTTTGGTTTTAGAAGATGTAGTTAGAAATGTTGCAACAGTTTTTTTCAATGAAACCAATGTCTCTTCTATGAGGGCCCTAAAACAGTGCACTTCTGGGCTTTCATTTGTCCAGCCTACATTTGATATGCTGCTTTCTACTTCTGAGATACTGCAACTCTAGCTATCCGAACAACAATTTATATTAGAAAAGAAAGGCTGGTGCAGCAGCAGCCATCCTTAGATCAGCACGGTGATGTCGCTACTGAGCTACTCTTCAGAGATATCTGAGCTTTATGGGAGTACAAATCAATCCTCTCAGAGTACATGCCTTACATTGCATTTGGACAGGACTCATCTCTTCTAAATGCTGTCTTGTTATGATAGGCCACTATTTCAAATAAATCCTCAAAAAAATAAAAGCTGGCTGAAGCTGCTGGCAGGTTTCTAGGTATTGTTATTAAAACTGTTAGCATGCCTTGGGGAAACCATTTCTTCCACCACCTAAACTTTCACAGTTCCTCTAGAGTTTCCTCTACCTGTGTCTAGTTCCAGTTTAATTTAAGCTTCCAGGAATTCTCTACCATTTTTGGACTTGGCTTGGTTTAAAATGCTCACAGTTTCCCAGTTGAAAGTATGGTTAAGTCTGTCCATGTGTTGTGAGATTAAGGAGTTTTCATCATGTCTTCTGACTGCTAGTTGGTGTTCATGGATGCGTTCTGCTAGTCTTCTGCCAGTCTGTCCTACATAGTGGCTGTTACAGTCCTTACACTGTATGTTGTAGATAACTCCTGTTTTTTCTTCTTGGGCTACTGGGTCTTTTGGTTTACTTACGATGTTCTGAAGGGTCTTGGTTGGTTTTTGTGCTACGGTGATGCCGTGTGGTTGTAACAGTCTATTAGTAGTTTCTGAGATGTTTCTGATGTATGGCAGTGTAATCCTTTTCATAGCTTCTGTTGGTTTTGCTGTGGTGGGTTGAGTGGTCAGGCACTTTTTGATAAAGTTGTGTGGATATCCATTTTGCTGGAAGATACTATATAAATGATCTGTTTCCTTTTTCTGGTGTTCTGGGTTGCTGCAGTGTGTTTGTGCTTGTCTGAATAGTGTTCTTACACAGCTCCTCTTCTGTGAGGTAGGGTTATTGCTTTGGTAGTGGAGCACTTGGTTAGTGTGGGTAGATTTCCGGTAGACTTGTGTTTCTAGAATGCCATCATTTCCTCTACTGATGAGGATGTCCAAGAAGGGTAGTGTGTTGTTGTTTTCTTCTTCCCTTGTGAATTTTATTCCTTTGAAGATGTTGTTGATGGCTTCATGTGTTTCTTCCAGTTGATCCTTTTTTATTATGACGAAGGTGTCATCTACATACCGGATCCGTACTTTGGGTTGTATGTGTGGGAGTGCTATCCTTTCTACACGTTGCATTACTATCTCTGCTATGAGTCCTGAGAGTGGTGATCCCATAGGTGTTCCTTTGATTTGTTGGTATATTTGTCCATCAAACTGAAAGTAGGTGGTGAGGCAGAGGTTGATGAGGTCCATGATTCTGGGTATTTTGACATCGTAAGTAAACCAAAAGACCCAGTAGCCCAAGAAGAAAAAACAGGAGTTATCTACAACATACAGTGTAAGGACTGTAACAGTCACTATGTAGGACAGACTGGCAGAAGACTAGTAGAACGCATCCATGAACACCAACTAGCAGTCAGAAGACATGATGAAAACTCCTTAATCTCACAACACATGGACAGACTTAACCATACTTTCAACTGGGAAACTGTGAGCATATTAAACCAAGCAAAATCCAAAAATGCTAGAGAATTCCTGGAAGCTTGGCACTCAGACAAAGCAGCCATCAACAGACACATAGAGGTAAACAACATTTACATACCATTCATAAGAGACAATAGAAAAGCCAGAAGACCAGAACACCTCTTGGCCAGCAATCAACAACAAGATATGCAAAGATTAACAGCAAGATTAGCAGCAAAGGAGCAATCAAACAACACAATAGACCCTAGTCAAGGAACTATTAACTCAATCAACCAAGCAGCACACAACAACCCAATCAAGTTACTACCAAAGAGAGTACAACACCCCCACCAACACAGGCAGGACAAGCCAGGGTATATAAACAGAGAGCAAGTTCCACTCCCTTTTAGCACTGAAGATGTTGCCTAGCCTGGCAATGAAACGTCTGCAAGAAAACAACAAGGCTCAGAGAGCACCAAGGACTCCACAGTTCAACCCTGAGCTACAAATATTCTCTTCGATTAATCTCTTATTTCCCCCCCCCCCATTCCAAGCTGCTGAAGGGGCTGTTGGAGGAGTGTACTTATGCTTACACCAACAATCTTGGGGTAATCTATCTCCCCCTCCATTCCAACCAGAAATAAAAACAAGGCAGTTAAAAATCAGTATAACTCTAAATAAACTCTAATCTTCTTCGTGTGAGGGAGAAAATCAAAATATGTCACTTAAACTCCTCGAAATACAATGGTCTTCCACGTTGCCACTACAGAACTCGATAAAGTATAGTTTCCTTTGAGTCAAACTAGTTTCCTGGTCTACATGGAAGCATCTCTCATGTTTTTGTTTTTGTTTTGACAATACTGAAGTGGTTTGCTATTGCTTTCCCCTGGGATATTTTTCCGAGTTCCCAATCTATTCCACATCCCTAGGAATTCCTGATGGTCTTCCATTCAAGAACTAAACAGGTCCAACCCTGCTTAGCTTTTCAAATTCAGTCAAGGTCAGCTAGGCTCTGCTACCTGCTCTCGACTTAATCCAGCCTTGATCTAATCCTATAAATATCCCTTCAATCTCCTTATATCTGACTTGTTCATTACATTCCTGAAATATCTCTACTGTGAGGATAATCAGAAAGCAACAGGATGAAAAATATCCCACTATAAGCCATTAAGTATATTGCATGCAGTCCTAGATAAGACATAAGAGACTGGATTTAGCACCTCTTCACTACCAGCATTGACAAGGTAATTACTCTGTAGCCATTCAGGAGCTGCAGATAATGACAACCATTTTCAAAGTGAGGCCTTACTCTCTGATTACAGCCATTTCCAAAAAATGAATTATAAATCCAGTATGTGTACGAAAGGAAGAAAAAGACAGCAATTAGAAGTTCTAAAAGACATAGAATCACTTTTGGCTTATGGGAACACAGATTTCATTTGACATATTCATGGAAGAGCTAATTGGAGGCTGGGCATTTGAGCTGAAAGTCAGTGGAAGAAAAATCTGACACTCGTTGAACTAGTTTGCTTAAGGAAAAAGTTCTTTTAACATTGTTAAATGGTGAAGAATGTTATAAAGCGAATATCTACTATATTTATATAGTACACTATATAAAATACTATATAGACTTTGTATTTCTAGGCGCAAAGATTACTGCAGACGCTGACTGCAGCCAGGAAATCAGAAGACGTCTATTTGTGGAAGGAGAGCAATGACAAATCTTAATAAAATAGTTAAGAGCAGAGACATCACACTGACAAAAAAAGATCCACATAGTCAAAGCAATGGTATTCCCCGTAGTAACCTATGCCTGCGAGAGCTGGACCATAAGGAAGGCTGAGCGAAGGAAGATAGATGCTTTTGAACTGTGGTGTTGGAGGAAAATTCTGAGAGTGCCTTGGACTGCAAGAAGATCAACCCAGTCCATACTCCAGGAAATATAGCCAGACTGCTCCCTTGAGGGAATGATATTAAAGGCAAAACTGAAGTACTTTGGCCACATAATGAGAAGACAGGATACTCTGGAGAAGATGCTGATGCTAGGGAAAGTGGAAGGCAAAAGGAAGAGGGGCCGACCAAGGGCAAGATGGATGGATGATATTCTGGAGGTGACGGACTCGACCATGGGGGAGCTGGGGATGGTGACGGCCGACAGGAGGCTCTGGCGTGGGCTGGTCCATGAAGTCACGAAGAGTCGGAAGCGACTGAACGAATAAACAACAACTACTACTACTACATTTGGATAAAGCTGTCATAAAGAAACTCCAAGCACAGAGATCAAAGAATTGGTTTCTAAATTAAAATTGTGACATTTTCAGGCAAACTGTCTGAAATGTGTGTCTACAGTCTTGGAAAGGTGCTGCTCTCAATGTATGTCCGTTTTCCCCAACTAGGTGTTGTCCAGATGTTCAAAACTACAGCTCCCAAAGTGTGGCATGGAGGACTTCAGGTTGGTCCTAACTCATGTAGATATAGCTGTAGTTGAGAAGTTCTGCATTTGCTGGACTTCTGGGGAAGTAATTTCGAACTGAAGATGGCTCCACTGAGAGCGGAGCCTATGATTGCAGCAGAATGAAGAGTCGGCGAATGGGCCGGCTCTTCAGGATACCTCTCTGGACAGCAAGAGGCCTTGGGATTGCCCACAAGTGCTCCAGACAGTTGCTTCTCATGAGGAGACCACAAGACACTGGTCTTTGGCGGGTTTAGAGCTCTGGGAGATGAGGGAACGCCATATTTGCCCAAACCGCGGTCAGCTCCTTATTTTTTATTTATTTTATATCCCGACTTTATTATTTTTATAAATAACTCAAGGTGGCGAACATACCAAATACTCCTTCCTCCTCCTATTTTCCCCACAACAACAACCCTGTGAGGTGAGTGGGGCTGAGAGAGTGTGACTGGCCCAAGGTCACCCAGCCTGCTTTCATGCCTAAGGTGGGACTAGAACTCTCAGTCTCCAGATTTCTAGCCTGTTGCCTTAACCACTAGACCAAACTGGCTCTTTATGATTTTATGACTGCATTGCTTAGCGACAGAAATTCTGGTCCCAATTTTAAATACAAGTTTAAGGACTTTAAAATATATTTTTTTTTGGAATAAACTGCAAAACGGACTAAGGGTTCAGATGGATTCGAAATAAGATTTTGGAATTAATTATTATTATTTATTTACTATTTATTTAATTTATATGACCGCCCATCTCCCCCAACGGGGAACTCTGGGCGGTTTACAGTAAAATAAATTAAAATAGAGTATAAAATATAAAACATCAATTATACAGTACATGTAATAAATAATTATAAATCCAGATGGAAGATAGAATTTATTTATTTATTTATTTATTTATTGGATTTATCACTGCCCAACTCCCCCAAGGGGGACTTAATAAAGGAAGGACATTATAAGATTACAAGAATTACAAGAATTCTTCCCATGGGAAAATGCTGTTGTTTTGAATTCTTAAAAAAACACACAATAGAATGGGACTTTGAAGGTTGGACACTAGTGGGAACCAGAGGGAACAAAAGATTACAATTAAAGGGCAGGAACACTTAAATTTTACTTACTAATACAGAATGAAATAAAATATTTTAACTTTGGACATACTGAAGGATATTTTTGAACAATGGACCCAGAAGTTAATTTTAAGGGTGTCTGCCTCTATAGATATAATATAGAGTGTGTTTAAAAGATGCTATGGAAAAGGAACAAGTTTTACCAGATAAGACTGAGACTGATCTGAAAGTGGATTTAAAAATGAAAGGCTACAAGAATGATATGGAAAAAGATGCTACACTGGATATACAAACTGGATATACAAATGAAACTAGCTGATGTCTTGGTAATTAAAAGGGATGTACAAAAAACAAATCAAAAGAATGACTGGGATAACGTTCCTATATTGGAATTACAAAAGAGACTTGTTAAAGCTTTGAATAATTTTGTGAGAAGGGACAAAGAGAAAATGAAAAGAATTCAAGTTCTAGGATATTATTTGAAGCATATCTTTCCAAACTGTGTGTTGTGACACAATACTGTGTCGCCTGCGGGGCCCAGGTGTGTCGCGTCAAAACCCGGAAGCACTGATGGCGTGTAGCCATGCGCATGGCGGCGGGCCATCAGCGCTTCCGGGTTTTCGCATGGCACATTAGGATGCCACCACTGCTGCGGTGTGCGAAAATCCGAAAGCGCTGCGGTGGTGCGCAAAAACCTGTGGTGGCGGTGGCGCTTCCAGGTTTTCTCGTGCGCCGCCGTTGGTGTGTCACCACGGGAAAAGTTTGGAAAGCCCTGATTTGAAAGGACTAAAGATCAAGATTGTTAAACTTAAAAAGGAATATAAAGTTGGTGTATTTGATCAAGGTTAAAATAGATTTATTTATTTATTTATTTATTTATTTATTTATTTATTTATTTCCAACTTATATCACCGCCCATCTCCCCCCACAAGGGGACTCTGGGCGGACAGTGCTGGCTCTTCAGCTAACAAACGGAGATGAGCACCGGCCCCTAGAGTTGGACACGACTGCACAACTGTGCGGGGGGAACCTTTACCTTTTTATGAAGGGCTGCAGAGAGCCAGTTTGGTGTAGAGGTTAAGCCACCAGTCTAGAAACCAGGAGATTGTGAGTTCGAGTCCTGCTTTAGGCACGAAGCCAGCTAGGAGACCTTGGCCATATCTAAAATAGATATGTTGTTATCTCTGGTAACCCTTAATGGACTTTTGCTGATCAGGACTGAATCAACAAGGCTTTAAGGATTTGTTTATAGATAAGAGATGGGATATGGGAAGAAGAGATCATTTGTTGTATTTTAAGAGAAGGTGATAAGTTTCTAAAACTGTTTATACTTGTTGTGATGAAGAGGAAAGTCATTTCTTTATATATTTCTTTTCTTTTTCTTTACTATAGTCTTAATTTCTTTCTTTTCTATTTTCTTTCTTTTTGTTCTGCCCTTTCTATTTTTTCTTTTTTTCCCCTTAGTTTGTATTAGTTTTTATCTTATTAATTGTAATGTCTAATAAAATTGTTATTAAAAAAAGACGTTCTGCACTTGCTGTTGTTACAGGAATGTGCAGCCCTTCAGGCTGAAGCCGAAAAGGCACTTCAGAGGCAGAGAGAGTGAGGATGCGCAGGCTACACCTCTCAATTCCTTTGATTCTTCCTTGGAATCTCGTGGTGGCTGCACAATATGAATTTGAGCTAAGGAGATGCCAATACCATGCTTGTGTCTGCTCCAAGCTCCTTTTTGGCTTTCAGTATGAAGGGCTGCAGGGGGCGTGGTGGCTCAGCGGGTAAGACGCCAGGCTTCTCAATCAGAAGATCGCAAGTTTGGAGGTTCGAATCCCTAGCCCCGCGTGACAGAGTGAGCTCCCGCACTCACCCCAGCTCTTGCCAACCTAGCAATTCGAAAGCATGCAACTGCAAGTAGATTAATAGGTACCACTTTGGTGGGTAGGTAACAGCGTTCCACGTGCGTCATGCGGCCACATGACCGTGGAAGCGTCTTCGGACAACGCTGGCTCTTCGGCTAACAAACGGAGATGAGCACTGGCCCCTAGAGTCGGACACGACTGCACAAATGTGCGGGGGGTACCTTTACCTTTACCTTTATATAATGTTTTTAAATAAAAAGTTAAAAGAAGCAAAACTTTCTCATAGTATTCATAGTACTTAGGAGCACCCAGTCTATCCAAAAGCATTCCCTTAAATGTAAAGTCTGAACAGAGGAGCTTGAGAAAGGAAATTCTATAGATGTTATGAAGGGGGCAGTGGTGGCTCAGCGGGTAAGACGCCAGGCTTGTCGATCAGAAGATCACAGGTTCGGAGGTTCGAATCCCTAGCCCCGCATGACGGAGTGAGCTCCCGCACTCACCCCAGCTCTTGCCAACCTAGCAATTGGAAAGCATGCAAATGCAAGTAGATTAACAGGTACCACTTCGGTGGGTAGGTAACAGCATTCTGTGCACGTCATGCCAGCCACATGACTGTGGAAGCATCTTTGGACAGCGCTTGCTCTTCGGCTAACAAACGGAGATGAGCACCGGCCCCTAGGGTTGGACACGACTGCACAACTGTGTGGGGGGAACCTTTACCTTTTTATGAAGGGCTTCAGAGAGCCAGTTTGGTGTAGAGGTTAAGCCACCAGTCTAGAAACCAGGATATTGTGAGTTCGCGTCCTGCTTTAGGCACGAAGCCAGCTAGGAGACCTTGGCCAGTCACTCTCTCTCAGCCCTGGGAAGGAGGCAATGGCAAACCACTTCCAAAATCTTGCCAAGAAAACTGCAGGGACTAGTTGAGGGCACCAAAAATAAAAAATAAAAAATGAAGGGCTGCATATCCCTACTGAATAATATTTAGTACTACTTCTCTGGACTATAGAAAAGTTGCCAAAGAGTCAATTCTTTCTGTACCAGCCCCTACACACACTTCAGTTTGTTATAACGAGGGCCAAATGCTTTACCTATATCCCCCCAGTGCAGCCTACTATTTTTCCCCTTTAAAAATTAGCAGTTCAAGGAATCCTTTTCAGCTGCCTAGTCTGTGGCCAGCCATTTTTTGTAAGGTAGCACTGGTTTTGATTATGCTGCTGCTGCTGCTGCTGCTGCTGAAGAAAACGATGTTATTAAAATATGAGTTATGTGTTTGATTTGAAGAACAAAGGGGGAAAAAGAATACTAAGTGGTCTGCTGAGGCAATAAGCAATTTTCATGTGGTTGGTGAAAAACAAGTTTGAGAACACTGGCTTTATGTAGTTCAAAGATTAAAAATGCTTTAGATCCATGACCTGAGCAATCTCCAGCCTTTAAGATGGCAGCAATATTCTTTCCATGTGGTCATTGGGAGTTAAGTAAAACAAAGAGACAGCAGCTTTCCTAAGGTCACCAGGAACATCCAGGAGATGAGACTTCCAAACTTATAGCTCAGTTACAGAAGCTCTAGCATTTTAGCTATTGAAGTGCTTTTAGACCGCAGTGGGATCACGGGAATGTTTACTCCAAAATTAGGCTGATAGTATTTGGTGGGGCATATTCCCAGCCTGAGATTGAATTTTAAAAGAAGCAGTTCAGAGTGATTCATTACTAGCATTCATATTCCCTCCAAATCTGTCCACTGAAAATGATAGATGTCTCTCCTATCAGATATTTCTCTCCTGCAAAAGGGAAAATAGATGTAGGTATGGCTATTCATTGGTGGAAATGTTTGGAAATTACAAGCTAAAAACACTCCAAAGTTGACATTTTATTATCTTGGAGTTTTATTATTGGAGGGGGTATCAGATTTGATTTTGTATTAGAATTAGCAACTTAATAATTGACGTTGAGGGTATGGAGGGGGCAGGGAGAAGAGAGGAAAGGAGGAAATTAATGTTAGTGAAAAAAAATTGTAAGACCTTTCCCAATGCAGTTATGTTTGTCAAGATTTTCTAATGAAATGCAGAACATGCCCTTTCTTAGCTTTTTGGGTACAGCCAGTGGAGACAGGTGGTTAAACGTTCGACTAGGCCTTGGGAGATCCAGCTTCAAGTCCACCCTCAGCCATGGAGACTCACCGAGTGATTTGGGGCTAGTCTTTCCCTTTCACCTGAACCTATCGTACAAGATTACTGCTGTGTGGGTAAGATCTTGTATCAGTTTCTTTGACATCCTGGTGAGGGGAAGAGAGAAAGGGAGAGAGGGAGAGAAAGAGAAGACCCCCCCACACACATACAGAGTACAGGTCTAAGGAGCTGCTCAGGTTATTGATTGGGATAAAGTGGTAATATTTATTTTATTTATTTATTTATTTATATCCCGCCTTTATTATTTTTATAAATAACTCAAGGCGGTGAACAGACCTAATACTCCTTCCTCCTCCTATTTTCCCCACAACAGCAACCCTGTGAGGTGAGTTGGGCTGAGAGAGAGTGACTGGCCCAAGGTCACCCAGCCAGCTTTCATGCCTAAGGCGGGACTAGAACTCTCAGTCTCCTGGTTCACCATTGGTTCCTTCCTAGGGCTGAGAGTATGACTGGCCCAAGGTCACCCAGCCGGCTTTTATGCCTAAGGCGGGAGGGGGGCGGGGGGGCGTGCGGTGGCGCGCGCACGCACGGTGGCGGCGTGGGGGGCATGCGGCGGCGCGTGCACGGTGGCGGCAGGGGGCGTGTGGCGGCGTGGGAGGGCGTGCGGCACGCGTGTGCACGGTGGCGGCGTGGGGGATGTGCGGTAGCACGCGCACACACGGTGGCGGCGCGGGGGGCATATGGCAGTGCGGGGAGCGTGCGGCGGCGCACACGTGCATGGCCGCCGCCATGCACGCGCGCCGCCGCTTCCGGGTGGTGTGGCGACACACCACGCTGTGTGTGGCGACACACTTTTGTGTCGCGACACACAGTTTGGAAAGCTCTGATGTAGATAGTGTCTTTTCTCTAATCCAGAGCTTTCTAAACTGTGTGTCGGGACACGTTAGTGTGTTGCCTGCAGTGTCTGGGTGTGTCGCGGCTGCTGCTGCCTCTGAGCCCAGCCAGGATTCCACGCAGGTCCTAGTGCCTGCCTTGTGCCTGGCTGCCTCCAAACCTGTTGTGATTCCGCACAGGTCCTAGTGCCTGCCTTGTACCCTGCTGTAGGAGTGTGTTGCGAAATGATGCCCTGCTGTAAGCGTGTGTCACGAAATGATGCATGTCTAAAAAGTGTGTCACCAACATGAAAAGTTTGGAAAGCTCTGCTCTAATCAAAGAAGTTAGTTTATCCATCTCAGCAAGATCTGTCAATTTCACCAACCATTCCTCCATAGTGGATAGTGTTCAATCTTTCCATCTCTGTGCATATAATAATCTCACCATAATAATCATATATTGGAATAATTTTCCATGGCTTTTTTCTAACTTTTTATCCATAAATACTAAAATGAAAAGTTCTGACTTCAATTGAATATTAATCTCTAAAATGATAATAAATGAAAATAATCTCTGTATCAAAGTATGTATTTGAATCCAAATTTTTTTAGGTTTCTTACATGTCCACCAAGCATGATAAAATGTCCCTTTGTGTTGTTCACATTTCCAATGTACATTTGAAATGCTTTTATACATTCTAGATAATTTCTCTGGCCTCATATACCAACGATACATCATTTTATAAAAATTCTCTTTGCAAACATAACATAATGTCTTTTTGTCCATTTTGAATCTTTTCGATAACTGTGAATGGGAAAACCATTGACAACTACTGTATATCATTCTGCTATTAATTGCTCTCTTGATTTAATTTTAAATTCCCCTTGATGGTTTTCCAATAGTTCCCGGTATGTCAACAATTTGTCTTTGTCTGCTGTTTCTCTTCTATGATATGCTTCTTCATCTAAGATCCATAAAGGTACTTTTGGGCACCTGGGTTTATATCTATTCCATATTCTCAATATGGCATGTCTAATAAAATGATTTTTGAAATCCACATTAATTTTAACAAAACTACAGGTGGTAGGTTACTAGCTGGCATCAGGCTTGAGAACATATCTCATTGGTGCTTAAAGAAATCCACTGGCTTCTGAAAGAGTTTAAAATTGGTATTTGCCTTTAAAACTTTAAACAACTAAGTCCTGAATATATGATGCCTGTTCTAAATGATGGGACATTTAGAACAGGGGTTCAGAACTTTTTTGGGAACGTAGATGTGTTTGAAATGTTGAGATCATCTTGACTCTTACCAAACAGCCGCCATGAGGGTGTGGCCAGTCACAAAATGCTTAAAACTTGGTGAGGTTGTTCCAGTGACAGCCTTTAGGCCAGAGCTTTCCAAACTGTGTCGGGACACGTTAGTGTGTCGGCTGCAGTGTCTGGGTGTGTCGCGGCTGCTGCTGCCTCCAAACCTGCCCTGGCAGGATTCCGCGCAGGTCCTAGTGCCTGCCTTGTGCCCTGCTGTATAAGAGTGTGTCGCGAAATTATGCATGTCTAAAAAGTGTGTCACCAACATGAAAAGTTTGGAAAGCTTTGCTTTAGGCCTTCAAGATACTCATTCCAATTACAACTTCTCTTTGATGGAATGGGTGGCAGATTTGCCCATTCCCAAATAAATTGGGTGGCAGCAGCACATGCTTATTTTCTAAAAATGCCTATGGGGCCTAAATATGCCAGATGACATTCTGATAAACCAAGATATTAGAATAGTGTTTCTCAACCTCAACAACTTTAAGCTTGCTGGCAGGGAATTGAAGTCCACACAGCTTAAAGTTGCGGAGGTTGAGAAACACTGTATTAGACAATGATATTTTATAGCATGCGAGCTTTCAATTTAATTTTAATTTTTAAAATATTTTATAAATATAAAGTTGGGTGGGGGCAGATAATCTGGCAGGCATCAGTTTGCCACCTCCTGATCTAAAGAAGGCTAGTAATTATGCCCCTGTGATATTTCAAGAATTTTCTGCGCTAATGGCTTTTTGTTGCCATGAAAAGATTTTTTTAATTTCCCTGGATTTGTGCAATTTTCCCAGGTTTAAATGTATTTTCATCTGTTATTCATGGCTGCTTTTAAGGCTTTTACTTTTAATGTGTTTCTATTATTTACTGTAAATTGACCTGTCTGTTTTGAGTTTTAAAAAGATATAAAGAGACCCACATGTTTAAACCAAGATATAACTACAGCAACAAACTTTGCAGAAGAGATGTTTACAAAGACAATGACTCAGAAGGTTGCAAGTAGGATGGGCCATAAGCCATGTGCCAAGGCTGATGGAATAGTCAACGTGACCTGGAAGGAAGTTCCTCCCTGAAATGAAATCTAATTTTAGAGTTATCCAAACCTATTAGTTGAGAGTTTCAAAAAGAAATAGGAGAGAATTGGTTCCATGCCAACTCAGTGTATATTCTGATTGAGGCTGTTCTTGAAGCTCCAGAGATAAAACAATGTTAGCTATCTTGACTGATAAATTAGCAGCTGTTGCTACCCCATTAAGGCAAGAAAGCAGCATCCTGTCAAAGTGGGAAACAGCCTAAAGATTTAATCTTCAGAAACATCCTTAACATTTCCATGGGGTACGAGATTGCTGTCACTAGATTGGGATTTGCTGAACCCAATATTTATAAATATTGCAAAGTAGCAATAATGTTCTTCACCTTCTGAACCTGAACTCAGTAGTAAATTTTTACCTTAAAATCTCCTACATGGTTTAACTGATTTTGTCGAATATCTAACTCTAGAGAATTGCAAGCTACAAATGCAAGCTTTACAAACCTGTCCACAGGGTTAAATATCACTGCAGGTAAAAATCTATCAACTGCTATTAGATGCAAAATACTATTGCATGTCCAATATCAGTGTTATTACATGCAGTCATCAAATGCTATCAGGTTATTCAAAATGTGATTTAATATTGCACAATAGGGGGCAGAAGAAGAGGATGAGAGAGAAAAGAGGGAAAAACAAGCAAAGGATATACACAATAAGTTACCCTGCCCAGTCATGCTGCCTGTCCCTTCAGATGTCTTTCCTTCCCAGAAACCCCAATCCCAGACCACTTTGTTGACCCCTGCCCACCATCACCCCATCTTTTTGCCCCTATGTTTCTCCCCAACCTTGCTTCAGAGAACACCAAGAACCACCCATCATGCTGCTTGATGCATGGGAATGCTCCCAAAACTCTCCACTGAAGAAAAACAACCATATTTTGCAAGGGGGGGGGGGAAGCCTTTAAACCTAACCCAGGGGCACTATTAAGTGACTACTGATGGTGTAATACCCTGCTAGTTACTACCTCAGTTTTTACTCCTGCACCATGTCCCATTCCCACGACTCCAAACAGTGCTCAAAAGACCAAGCTATGGTTACTAAAATCAATTGAAGGAACTTCTTACTGATGCTCTTACCTGAAGACAAACTGATTGACAACCTACAGGCTTCCCAAAGGGGCAAACTCCTTCAGAATCACTCCTTCGCTAATTACCCTGCTATCCCATAAAAACGTTCCTTGCACACCCAGGAAACTGATAATGCAATCTCTGTAGAATGGCTTCAACTCGGTAGAACCATAACAGTCCTGGTCCTGCAAAGAGAGCTGGCAGGGTATTTGTTATCTTCACAGTTTCTTTCCAAATAGGCTGGGTGAGGGAGAACAAATGGAAATTAAATCTAAACAAGATGGAGATGTTCAGGGCCGCAACTAGGGGGGGCAAGCGGGGCATGTGCCCTGGGCACCGTGCTGGGGGAGGGGATGCCAAAATGACAACACCTCCCTCACCAACCCATGGGGAGGGGTGCAGAATCCATGTTTGCCCTGGGTGACACAGACCCTAGTTGCGGTCCTGGAGCTGTTGTTGATCAGGAGGAAACTGGAGACTGAGATGAAGCCTGTCCTGGATGGGGTTGCAGTCCCCCAGAAAGGTCAGGTTAACAGTTTGGAAATGTCCCTTGGTTCCTAGCTGTCACTGGGTTTGCAGGTGGTGGCTGAGGTGAGGGGAACATTTGTATAGCTAAGATAATGGTTTGTGACTCACTTTAAGCTGCTCAGATTTGGCAACAGTTATTTATGCCTTGATTACAAGTTGTCTATTAACTGTACAGTACATGGGACTACCCTTAAAAAGGGGGCCAAAATTTGCAATTGATGTAAAATACAATGGCACATTGCTAACCAGCATGGGATACAGGGAACACATGCTTCCTCTCCTCAGTCTGGGGAGGAGAGCTCCCCAAAGCCATGAATGGGTTCCCTTTCAATTCCCATTTTATAGTGACTGCTAGGTAAGTTTATTCAGCACATGAACCATTTCTCAAAAAAATTCAGAGACCCAGCAACTCAGCAAAAACCAACAGAGTGCTTGGAGGAAGCCATCAATCTCAAATGCCAGCTTTTAGTGGGTTACTGCTAGCCTCCACTGCTAGGACAAAGCCATTGCACCATAGGAACCCTCTTCCAGCACAGCCTTTCATGTTTTGTCTCCAGAATCCATGGTGGCAATAATTCATCCCTCACTATCTACGAAGATCCACCTTTCTTGTGAACCTTAGCCATGCTGACAACTGTGTGATCATGCATAGCTCCTTGCCATCAACACCTAATTTCATTCAAACCTTTGGCTTTTATTGGGGCCCTCATCCTTCAGACTAATCCCTACCATTCCCATTTACCCTCTTTTGCAGGAACCTGCAGTTGAATAAAAAAGGATGTTCATGTTCAAAGGATGTTTGGAAAGCTATGTTATATGGATTGATGAATTATTAAGTGTGTTTGTACTTGTGATGAAGATCAGAAGCTCCTTCTTTAAATATTTCTTTTTTCTTTTTCTTTTTCTTTCTCTTATTCTTTTCTTTTTCTTTCTTTTCTTTTTTTCTGTACACCTTTTATTCTCTTTTTTCTTTACTTTCCCTTCTTTCTGAGTTTAGTTTGTATTTTCTTTTACTATTGTTATTAAAACTTTCAATAAAAATATTTTTAAAAAATCAAAGATCTGAGAGAGAGACGAGATGAGTAGGGTCATGGACAACACAGCAGAACAACTGACAAGTCTGCCTCTGTGTGCCCTGAGTTGAAAGCTGATGGGGGCGGGGAAGCAGATACATCTAACCCTGTCAATCTAACTGAAAGTTAAGAGAACTTTCCCATGCAAGGCAGGAAGGAATAAGTATAAATAAAACCATCAGCACCTTGCGAAGGGTTACTTAGCAACAGGTAGAGGGAAAAAACCAAAGTAAGAGCTTATAGTTAAGACTAGGAAGGCAGAATAATTTTCTCACTATAAATAATCTCACATAATAAGTCTTATTTTGTAAATAAACCAGTTCTGTGAATACATGTTGCTCAACCAGAATGGCTTGTTTCTGTTGTCTGATTTTTTAATGTTGTCTGCATTAATTTGTGGCAAATTCAAACCTATGATGATAAATCCATGGAGGCCAGTGGTCTTTTTTTTTTATAAGAATTTTATTAGATTTAAGACAAAGATAAAAACTACAAAAGAGCAAAAAAAAGTGGAAAAACAGAAAATGAAAAAAGATTTTTTAAGAAATTAAAAGATGACTTCCGACTTTCAACAACAAGAATATACAGCAATTTCCATAGCTAATCCCTTACTCTAAATCTAACCAAGATCATATTATTTCTATAAATCATTCCATAGGCACATTATAAAAATCACTAAAGACAATTTCTCCCTCCCTCCCTATTTATATTTATATTTATATTTATATTTATATTTATATTTATATTTATATTTATATTTATATTTATATTTATATTTATATTTATATTTATATTTATATTTATATTTATATATAAATATATAAACCTTTAAATCAACTTCCCCCCCAAAGGAACCCATTTATTTACATAATTCCTTCCCACCACTATTCTATATATTTCTGGCCACTATAATAAAAATCAAATTATAAAGAACATTAAATTATCTACTTTTATACTTAATAGTGCTATAAGAATCTTAACCCTATTAAACTTAAAACCAAACACTTATTCTTATATCTTATATCTTAAAAATCTTAAAAGATAAAACAAACTTTAAATCATTAAGGAAAAATGGAATCATACAAGCCTTAATATCAATCCAAATATATATTCTTAATTTCTTATCCTACATCAAAATATACCAGGACATTTACTTTTCTCCATATTACGCATAAGGCATTTTTCATAAAAAAGGTAAAGAATCCAACTGCCCCCCTTAAAAAAGCAAGTTGCTCAGTAGAAACCCTCCCATGTAACATAGCTTGTTCTCATAACAATTCTTCGGAAAAACAGTCTTATCAGTATCTTGCAAGTCAAACTTTAACTCCTTCTTCACCAAAGTATGTTCGTCGTCTGGCTCTTTGAAGGGACCATTCTCCCTGTCAGGAAAAAATTCCCCCTCTTGATAAACTTCTTCCTCCCCTCACAGAACATCTTCAGCCAGTTGACACATTTTAGCACTGATATTTTCTGCAATATCCCGGATATCTTGCATAATGGCTTGGCGAGTGTCATAAAGAATCTCTTTGAAATCAGAACGGAGCCCAGCACGGAGCTCTATGAAGATTTCCTTAAGGTCGTCCATAATTCAGGCAGTAGATTATGGCTTCCCCTGGATACTTGACTAACACAGATACAGTAGGAACTAGTGAAAGGCTTGCAAAGTTATTAAGTGAAATTGACAAAGAAAAAATGTAGTAACCAGCAGCTACAAAGAGTGAACAGAAAAATGAAAAGTCAAAGTAGCAAATTCAACATGTAGGAAAGAGTTAAGTCCTTCAAATTAAATACAAAAATAGTAACAGGGAGATGATTAATTATTCTCAGTCCACCTTAAAATTAAACGGGAAGAAAGCCGAAGACTAAAAAAAAGTTTTTTAAAGTTAATCAGAAAAAACAATAGGCACCAAGAGAGTCTGCTTTTTCTTGTTGTAGAAAGCGTCTCTTAGGGTAAGAAAACTTAAAAATATAAATTGAGTGATTTAGAAATGGGGGGGGGGGGGCTCGAACTAAAGTCCTTGAAGGCTATGAACGCAGGCTGGAAATGATGGCTTCCCCAGCCTCCCATTGTCTCTTACCAGGTCTTCGCTGTTTGCAATTCTCAGGCTGCAAGGCGACATTTTGGAGGATGAAATGGGATAATTCCAAGCTTTTTCTTAACTCATGAAAAAGCTCTGGGCTTCAGGTAAAAGCCTGAGCCTGAAAAAAAAAAACGTTGCCAGTTCTGTCCACACGGTGCTCATGGACAAGGCTGTTCAGTTGGCCATATTCCCCACCAGAAGTCAAGAGAATTTTTTTTTTTACAATTATAAGAAGAGGTGACTTCCGACTTTTAACAACAAGAATATACAACAATTTGTACAACAAGTCCCACAGGATCTTAGCCCTGTCATTCTCCATGACCTTCTGTGGAATTTCCCATCTGGACTATGGAGGGTCTAGCCCATACACTGTGCAGATGTTCCTGTACACAATGCCAGCTACTTGGTTGTGCCGTTCAGTGTATGCTGTCCCTGCCTGCATCTTACACCCTGCCACTATGTGTTGGACTGTCTCTGAGGCCTCTCTGCACAGTCTGCACCTTGGGTCCTGTCTAGTGTGGTAGACCCCTGCTTCTATGGATCGGGTGCTTAGTGCCTGTTCTTGTGCTGCTATGATCAGTGCCTCAGTGCTGTCTTTTAGTCCAGCCCTTTCCAGCCACTGGTAGGATTTCCCAAGGTCAGCCACCTCAGCTATCTGGCGATGGTACATCCCATGCAGGGTCTTGTCTTGCCATGGCACTTCCTCTGCTTGATCTTCTTCCATGTCTGCTGCTGCTTCAGGCATTCTCTCAGCAGCTCATCTTTAGGTGCCATCTTACTAATATACTCCTGGATGCTCTGGGTCTCATCCAGGACAGTGGCTTTGACACTCACCAGACGCCGCCCGCCCTCTTTCCGGCTGGTGTACAGTCTCTGGGTGTTGGACTTGGGGTGAAAGCCTCCGTACATTGTGAGGAGCTTCCGGGTCTTCACATCAGCAGCCTCCATGTCCTCCTTTGGCCAGCTCAGTATACCGGCAGGGTATCTGATGACTGGCAGGGCATACATGTTGATGGCATGGATCTTGTTCTTCCCATTGAGCTGGCTCTTCAGGACCTGTCTTATCCTTTAGTGGTACTTGGATGTTGCTGTCTTCCTTGCCTCCTCCTCATGGTTCCCATGTGACTGTGGGATACCAAGGTACTTGTAGCTGGTCTGTATGTCTGCTATGTGGCCTGCTGGTAGTTCCACCCCATCAGTCTTAACTACCTTCCCTCTCTTTACTACCATCCGGCCACACTTCTCTAGTCCGAATGACATCCCAATGTCCTCACTGTAGATCCGTGTCAGGTGGGTCAGTGAGTCGATGTCTTGTTCACTCTTAGCATACAGCTTGATGTCATCCATGTAGAGGAGGTGGCTGATGGTAGTTCTACTCTTGAACTTGTATCCGTATCCAGTTCTTGTGATAATCTGGCTGAGGGGGTTCAAGCCCATGCAGAACAGCAGTGGGGAGAGTGCATCACCTTGGTATATGCCACACTTGATGGCCACTTGTGTGAGCTGTCTTGAGTTGACTTCCAGTGTTGTCTTCCACAGTCCCATTGAGTTCTTGAGGAAGGTCCTTAGTGTCCTGTTGACTTTGTATAGCGCCAGGCATTCACAGATCCATTTGTGTGGCATTGAGTCATAGGCTTTCCTGTAGTCAATCCAGGCTGTGCTCAGATTGGTCTGTCTAGACCAGGGCTTTCCAAAGTTTTTCCCGCGGCAACACACCAACCGGCGTTGGTGTGTCGCCGCGGGAAAACCCGGAAGTGCGGCAGTGCGCAAAAACCCGGAAGCGCTGCTGCACTTTCGGGTTTTGCGCGCTGCAGTTGGTGTGTCACCGCGGGAAAACCCGGAAGCACCGATGATGATCAGCGCTTCCGGGTTGTGTGGCGACACACCAGACTGTGTGTGGCAACACACTTTTGTGTCGCGACACACAGTTTGGAAAGCTCTGGTCTAGACCTTGAATCTCAGGTGACTGCTCTATCTATGAGCAACTGTTGTTTGGAGCCTCTGGTGTTGTTCCCAATGCCCTTCTGAGCTGTGCTCATGTACTGGCCCATATGGTCCTGCAGCTTGGCGGCTATGATGCCTGATAGGACTTTCCATGTTGTGGGGAGGCAGGTTATTGGCCGGTAGTTGGACGGTGTTGTTCCCTTGTGGGGGTCTTTCATGATCAGCACTGTCCTACCTTGTGTTAGCCAGTCTGGGTGGGAGCCTGCTGCTAGCTGCTGGTTCATCTGTGCTGCTAGGCATTCATGCACTTCTGTTAGTTTCTTTAGCCAGTAGGTGTGGATCATGTCTGGGCCAGTTGCTGTCCAGCTCTTCATGTTCTTGATCTATATATCTATATATCTATATATCTATATATCTATATATCTATATATCTATATATCTATATATCTATATATCTATATATCTATATATCTATATATCTATATATCTATATCAGTGGCGGTGAACATACCTAAAACTAGTTGATGATGACACCAGTTTAATCCTTCTACTCGCCTACTGATCAATTTTACAATCCCAGTACAAAATCTGTCTATGTTGATTTTCCTGCTTTTATAAGTAGTGTGGGCCAACCTTTTGTCTCCTTCAGGCTCCCAACCTCTGGACTCAAGTCTGCCATTACTTGTCTCCCCACCCCACCCACGTGCATAAGATTCCACTGTGCAACCTACAACCATGTTGGAGCTATTGTGAAAAGTGCCTGGTTGCAGAAATGCCACCGTGCTGTTTTTCCAACATTACAGCTAACCGTTTTTACACAGAAATAGCAGTAATGGCACCTCTGCAGAAAGCTGTCCTCCTATTTTATTTATGTATTAAACTTCTAAACAATCTAATAGCTAAAGTTCTCTGGGCAGAGCACCAGTTTATTAAAACCATTAACATTGATTAACGATCATTAAAAAAGCAAAGAACAATAAAAACAAAAAATGAAAGCAATACAGTAGAGTCAATACATGACACCAGAAAGCTCTAAAACAGTGTTTCTCAAATTTGGCAACTTTAAGATGTGTGGACTCATGCACTGCTGTTAGTTTCTTTAGCCAGTAGGTGTGGATCATGTCTGGGCCAGGTGCTGTCCAGCTCTTCATGTTCTTGACATGCTGTTGGATATCTGCTACTGTGATGGTGACTGGTTCCTGCTCTGGGAGATTTCTGTGGTCTGCTCTCAGGTCCTGCAGCCACTTTGCACTGGTGTTATGTGTATTCTCTTTCTCCCATATGTTCTTCCAGTACTGTTCCATTTCTGCTGTTGGTGGCTCTGCTGTTACTGCGTTGTTGCACTGCACCTGGGAGTACACCTTGGATGGTTCTTTGATGAACAGGACATTTATCTTCTTGGCCTCTGCTTCTCTAGTGTATCTCCTTAGCCTGGTAGCCAGTGCTGTGAGCCTTTGTTTAGTAGTCTCTAGGGCTTCAGATGGAGTCAGGCCCTTGTATTTTTTCAGTAGCCGAGTCTTATCCTTAATCTCCACACCCTTCTGTAGTTCTACCAGCTGACTAACTTCTCTCCTAGTTGCCTTGAACTTAGTCTCCAACCTCATTTTCCGGGGGGGGGGGGGGGTTATGTAGTGCTGTTCTTCTTGATCATGTAGCCAAGCATCTCCAGGATTACAGTGGCTGTAGCGTATACCAGTTCATTGGTTTGAGTTATAGTGGTAGTAGGATATATATCTATATACTGTATCTCTATATATCCTAATCAACTCTCCCCCCAAGATAATATATATTTAATTATTTCCTTCCTATTACTATTCTATACATTTCTGTCTACATAATAAAAACCAAACTAAAAAGCATATAAATTGTCTGCCATTATATTTAATAATACAACAATTATAATAATCTTAATCATATTAAGCCTAAAACCAAGCATTTATTATTATACCTTATTAATCTTAATCCAAATCATTAAAGATGTATGGTCAAACAAGCCCTAGAAGCAATCCAAATAAATATTCTTAAATCCTTACCCCACTTCAAAATAAACCAGAGCATTTACATATCCCCACAATACACACAGAGCTTTTTTTCATAAAAAAATCGAACAGCCCAACTGCCCCCCTTAAAAACTCTGACTTCTCAACAGAAAGCCTCCCATACATAATAACCCCTTCTTTTCCATAATATTCCATCAGAAAATCAATTTACTTATGACTTGCAACTCGATCTGTCCCTTTAATTTCTTCAACTTGACTATCCAATCTTCATCTAGCATTTCAACAGAAGCCCCAATCTCACTATTAGAAAAAACATTTCTGTCATTGTTAAGCTCTTCAATTTCTTCCACAACATCCCCAACCAGATGACACATTCTAGACCTCATGTTCTCCACAATGTCCTGAATGCCTTGCATAAAAACTTGAAAGGAATCAAAAAGGATCTGTTCAAAGTCTCAATGAAAATCCGAGAGAGTCTGATTGAAATCCTCCATGTCTCACGCAGTAAGTTATGATGCCCCCTAGGTACTTAACCAGTGAAAGTGGGAGATAATAGTAAAATTCCAAGAGATGTTTAAACAAGTGAAAGTATGTTAACAGGCAATTCCCCACGGAAAGTAGCAACAGAAAGCTGAAAGTTCAAAACAGCAGATTCAATGTGTAGGAAAATGCTAAAATCTTCAAATTTAGTACAAAAATAATAACAGGGAGATGATTACGTACTCTCAACATTCCTTAACATTTGGATGGAAAGCAAAATCCAAAATTTAAAAGAATTTTTTCAAAGAAATTGATCACAAAAACGACGATAAGCACCAAGAGAACGTATTTCTCCTTGCTGTAGAAAGTCTCTCTTAGGGTACACATACTTAAAAGAAAAGTAAATTGGGTAATTTAGAAATGGGTGGCCAGTCTTAATGTCCCTTTAAGGCTACAGTGCAGCTTGGAAATGATGTTGCCCCATCTTCCCGGCTGCTCTTACCGGTCGATCGCGAATGCTGTTCGTGATTTTCTGGCTGCAAGCAGCCTTCCCAAGGACAGATGGGCTAATTCCGAGTGTTTTCCTTTCTCCGGAAAAATGCTCCTGGGCTTCAGGAAAAACCAGCCTGAGCCCAAAACATTGCCGGGTTGTCAGTTCTGCTTGCGGAGCCCGCGAGCACAGCTGTTCAGACCGCCATGTTCCCACCGGAAACCCAAGGAGGCCAGTGTTCTGAGGTGATGATCCACTTGAAAGGTCTTCTCCTGCCTGTAGTGCCAGGAAGGAATCTTTGGCTGTAGCCCTCTGTCTTCTTCAAGTCTGTGAATTCTGACATCCCTTATGGTGGTCTCTGATGAGGTGTCAACCTAGCACTGTTGGTTGGGGAACAACAACTTTGCTCTGCCTGGATGGTTTGTTTATTTGGAATGGCATAGGTATCACTACTGCTATGTACTTGATTGGCTATGCCCTTTTTCCTGTTCCCCTGTTCTGCTGTATCAAAAAGGAATGTGGAGTGGCTGATGGTCTCATCGATATTCAGCTCTTGTATGCAGGTGTGGGGAACGTCCCTGTGGCTGATGTGGTATCGGGCAATCTTCTCAAACCAACCTGGCATCTCCTGGCACCATTTCCAGGGAGACACAAATACAGGATAGCTACCTTACCACACTTTGAATGAAGTAATAAAACCTTACCATCTGGGGAAGATGGCCTTCGTAAGATCAGTAAGTGCAGAGTCTAACATTACCTACCTGCAGCACTGTTGAAAGGGAACAACAAAGCTGAATAGCAAAATTCATTAAATGGAGGCATAAAACATATGGTGAATGTTTTCCAAATATTGGCAGATCCAGAGAATATTCAACATGAAATTTCACAAAGGAGCGATTTTCTTTCATCTGTTATTGGGGACCATATGCCTCTATTTCTATTGGCAATTTATTTTGTTAGTTCTATCCTTTACAACAATGGCTGTTAGATCCTCACAATGGTGTCTAAAAGGATTGCTCTTTTTTCTTCTCTAAGCTACTTTAATTAAAGCATCCAATTGCATCCACTAGTGTTAGCAGAGAACAGCTGCTCATTACTGTGCAGTGCAGCAGCAGTCTTTTCAATGTGTTCTTCTTCTGATTTATCCCAACTTAAAAAAGAAGGAGAAGGAGAAGGAGAAAAAGAAGGAAGCAGATACTCCTCCATACCCATCCTGAATGTGTTCAGAAATAAAAATGTATCATTAGCAGCAAAGACACCGGATCTAGGATTTGAGATACGATGAAAGCCAAGAAAAAGTTTGCTAGTTCAGGCAGCTGAATGAAGCAATGCTGTTGAAGGTCACCACCCACATTGTGTTCACCTCACCGTGCTTTTTTTTCCCTCTTTAAATTGTCTGAGATATCAAAGTCCAGAGAAAGTTCTTTTTCGTGGTTTCATCTTCTCAGTCTTTCTACCATTTGTAACAATTTTAACAATTCTGGCAACAGTACCATTTGCTGAATTAACTAGAGAAAGTCTCTCTCACACAAACACACACACACACACACACACACACACACGGATTCCAAGGCATGACCACTGGCTAAAAATGCAGAAGGTTCACATCATCAGCTTAATAAAACACAGACTGCTGGATTAAATGCAAAGTATATTTATGATTTTTTAAAAGGGGCATGGTGGCTCAGCGGGTAAGACGCCAGGCTTGTCGATCAGAAGATTTCAAGTTCGGAGGTTCGAATCCCTAGCCCCACGTGACGGAGTGAGATCCCACACTCGCCCCAGCTCTTGCCAACCTAGCAATTTTAAAGCATGCAAATGCAAGTAGATGAATAAGTACCACTTCGGTGGGTAGGTAACAGCGTTCCGCACGCGTCATGCCGGCCACATGACCGCGGAAGCATCTTCAGACAATGCTGGCTCTTCGGCTAAGAAACGGAGATGAGCACCAGCCCCTAGAGTCGGACACGACTGCACAAATGTGCGGGGGGAACCTTTACCTTTTTTTATTTATGATTTATTATTAAATTTATACCTTGCCTTTTTGCTTCTACAAGCACTCAAAGTGGCTTAGACCAGTCCTCAAATAAGTACCCAAGGCAGCACACTGAAAACCTTTTCACTAAAGTTCAAAGTCATCAAATGTAAATTACAGAAATCAATAAACAATTTTGTGGCCTGATGCAATTGAAAGGATGCCCATTTCAGTCAGTGAAGTTGCTTATAAGATTCTCAAGTTTCTAAATGGAATTCCCGTGTGATGAGCCCAAGGCAAACATTTCTTCAAAATGTGGGGGGAATGAAAGAAATCATGGGAAGCTCCGCTAAGATCAGCAGGAACAGAAGGTGGCTCGAAATGTTTGTGTGTTCTTCAGAATTGCCATGATTATGGTATGCTTCTAAATAAGGTTGAATTATTATGTGAAATAAGAGCTTCATTTAAGAACAAAACAATTTTATAAGAAATAAAATTAAGTGATGCCTTTTGGAAAGCTGTGAGCTCCTTCAGAAGTTGGAAGACTTATGGTTATTGTTGTGGGGGGAAATGGGAGGAAGGATCACTGTGTATACTGCGCTGAACTCTTGAATAAAGTCCACAGGATTTTATAGGACTACAGCTGTTTATTTTATGGAATAGGAATTGTAACAGCAAGGCAAACCTAAGAGGGCTCTTTTAGAGGAAGATACACACATGAGTAATTGCAACCTAATTCCTTCCTTCTCTAATAAGGAAACCCAGGAGGGACACTTGGCTAAATTCCTATGTAAACAGAACTCCCCTCTTCCTGCTTGAGAGTCACTAGCTGGGAAGGAACTTGCTAGGAGGTGTGTGTGTGTGTGTGTGTGTGTGTGTTTAGAGTCTTCCCAAGGAAAGGAGAAGACCAAATCTGATCCAGGTGAATATGAAATGAGAATTTTCCAGGACTTAGGAAAGAATCAATCACATGCTGACTTCCAAAATCAATAAGTAATCAGTCAGACTACTTTAGTGTTTTGTTTTTATTTTGGATGTGCTCAAAACCTTGCTCAATTCCTTTCTCAGTTATTTCCCCATAAGGCTCATTCTTCATTTTGGAGCTTACCTATTGTTCCTTTGTTTACATTTAGGGTCTTTCCCCAGTTGTAGCACAGCCATTCTCTGGCAACCTCCTTTTTCATGTCCTCATGATATTGATTTAATCATGGCTCTAATCCATATCAGAGTCCCCTTTGTGGGGGGAGATGGGCGGTGATATAAGTTGGAAAAATAAATAAATAAATAAAAAATATCTGTAGCAGCTTAAAATCTTCCTTAGCTGTTCCAGCATTAAGTGATTTCCCCATTAGATAGGTGTCAACCCACAATTATACCCTGAGTACAATTAGATGCACTGAGCTGTCGATAATGCAGGCCCAGTGATGTGAGTGAGATCCCTAACAGGAAAATACAATTAAAAAAAACATTTTAAAATAAAGAACAGTAGAATCTAGAAAAGAGGAGGCAATCTGATACGTCAGAGGAAAATATCAAGAGATACAGGCGTCAAAGATCTTCTTTAATGACAAGAACTGGAGCACAAGGAGAACAAATAGCTCATGGTGGTCTAAGGAGGATGTATGACCCTCTGGCTTTCCCCTGGGAAATTACACTGGTCTTATAAATCTCCTTTGGCTTCTCTTAGAATTCCTTGGATGACTTCACCTAAGAAATAACCTCCCAATTAGCTCCTATGTTGTTACAAGTATCAGTTTAGGTGAAATCCAGTGACAGTTTAGGGATGTGCAAAATCGTCTTGAGAATCACTGCTATTCTTATCAGATTTCTCCCAAACTTCACTTGAGAAGCCATACCAAGGGAGAAGCTGTGTTCCATATAAGATTCTAAGATGCTTGCAAGATTCCTTTCCAGATCCCAATCAGATGACAATCTCAGCATGATCAATGACATAATACAGGTAGTGCTCACTTAACAACCACAATTGAGACCAGAATTTCGGTTGCTAAGCGAAGTGGCCATTAAGCGACTCTGACCCAATTTTACAACCTTTTTTGCAGCAGTCATTAAGCGAATCACTGTGGTTGTTAAGCGAACCATGTGGTTGTTAAGCAAATCATGCTGTTCCCCATTGATTCTGCTTGCCAGAAGCCAGCCGGGAAGGTTGAAAATGGCGATCACATGACCACAGGATGCTGCGATGGTCATAAATGCGAACTGGTTGCCAAGCACCCAAATTGTGATCACATGACTGCAGGGATGCTGCAATGGTCATAAGTGTGAGCACCGGTTGTAAGTTGTTTTTTTCAGCACCATCATAAGTCTGAATCATCACTAAATGAATGGTCATTAAGTGAGGACTATCTGTATTATGGACAGTTCGATTCTAACCCTCAGATGAAATTACTGATTGAAGTATTAAGACTATCTATGAAGAAGAGGTGTCATATGGGTGTATCGAATTGTGCCATACTTGCACAGTCATGTTCTGGATCAGAGGTAGTTTCCAAGTGCTCTTTAAGGAGAGCCTCATGTACAGCACATTGCTGTAGTTCAAACAGAAGATGACAAAGGCATGAATGACCATGAGAAGAGTCAAGCAGGACATGAAATAGGTGTCTGGTTATACTTTTCCCCCCCTAAAATTAAGCTCAATTTTCATAGGTTCTCCAAAACTTCAAATAATCATTTGTGCTTGTAATATGATTGAAACTGGCCCCTACCCAGCCCTTTCTTGTTCTCTCTGGGCTCCCCAATAAATACCTCCTGATCTTACTACCTTTAATGGTATGTGGGAATGACCTTGGGAGACTGAGCCCAGAGGCACTCCCTAGGGAACGGTTCCATAAGAGAGAGCATAGCCCACAAGTGCAAAGTGGGCAGAGCAAGAGGCTCAGAAGGGACCCTCCCTAAGTTCTTGGGCTGTAAAGGTGACGGTGGGAGAATTGTACTTTCAGACTTGCAAGATTCTGTTAATGTAGCTTTACAATAAAGTAGAATTAGCTCATCTGGTCATGTTTCCTGTTTGGTCTGCCTGGTAAGGCTGACACTATCCCTCCAGAACACTGTGATTGCGGCAACTTATGGTTATCACAAGGTTATCTTAGATTTGATGACACTGTTAAGCCTTCACCATAGTGTTTCTATTAGTGACAAATTTCCCCCCTTTGGGTATTCCATTGGCACTGGACAACCACTTCAGAGCAAGACAATGAGTGTGTTATGACTCATAGCCAGTCACATCAGAGCCATCCAATGTGCTTCAGGTAAATGTCCATCTATTCTGAACTCCCCCAATCTGCCTTGGAATCCAGACTTTGCCCAGATCCAGAATGCACCTCTAACATTTTGAATTGAAGATTAGTCAGCTTTTAAAAGCTTTTTTTAAGGTTACAGTTTAAGCACAGAATTTAGATTGGACCATCCAGAGCTGTGGCCAGAGTTCAATAAACAGAATGCCACCACCATGGAAAAGAATGCTAAATATTGGCATTTCCTGAGCTGTCTAGAAGGACTTCTGCTGGTGTGAAGTCCATACTAAAGATTTTGTACTCAGCTGACAAGAGAAAGGGTGAGGGAGACTATACCTGCCGGGGCAAATTTTTGTGCTCCCTGTAGGTGTGGAATGCAGCTCTAAATTCCATTAGTTATAACAGCTGGTTCCAGAGAACCCATTGGCATGCAGCAGTGTAGACCAATGCAACCTCAACTCTATTATATTGCCTCAGCTGGGCTGTCCACCAAACAATCCTATTTCAAATACTTGCTCTATGGTGTTGTCTCTGTTGCTAATGAGCCATCGGCTTGGCTGTCTCTGTTGAAATTATAATGTGCATGTTTTAAAGGGGGGGGGGAAGGATCAGGTCATAACCCAGGAGGATGGCAATCCTGCTAACCATGAGCAAGTAAATTTTAAATAAAGCATAAGTTAAATTGCCTGCAGTAATGTGGCACTATTGTAATAGATGCTTATACAGATGAGCTGATATTCATTAACTTTTATTTTTCAGACAGTTACAAAGCATCTTTAACATTTGCATTGCCAGATGGATTCTGCCGAGTTGGCAGAGTGATCAACTGTTCTGATGTTTTTTGTTAAAGAAAAACTAAGAAAACCATTGGGCACTTGACAGATATTGATATATTACACAGGTGTTATCATGGTGTTAGGCCCATTCTACCATTTTCAAAGGCCCATTTCACACATCCCAGAACAGGAGAACCATCCATATTGTTTGATTGTTAAGAGATGAGCCAGAATATTGGGGCCAGCAGCTGTACCAATCGTCAGCCAAGGAACATATTGGGGGGAGATAGGCGGTGATAGAAGTTGGATAAATAAATAAAATATTAAAACATACTCAACTCTAGAAAATCTTGTAACAGAGGAAAGTTCTCAGGGCAAACCTCATAGCCCTTCTTATTCAGGAGGGCCCAATGCACCGAAAAATTGATGCTTTCAAACTGTGGTGCTAGAGAAGACTCTTAAGAGTCCCTTGGACTGCAAGGAGGTCAAATCAGTCAATCCTAAAGGAAATCAACCCTGACTGCTCATTGGAAGGACAGATGCTGAAGCTGAAGCTCAAATACTTTGGCCACCTAATGCGAAGAGAGGACTCACTGGAAAAGACCCTGATGCTGGGAAAGACTGAAGGCAAAAGGAGAAGGGGACGGCAGAGGATGAGATGGTTAGATAGCATCACCGATGTGATGAACATGAATTTGAGTAAACTCCAAGAGACAGTGGAGGACAGGAAGGCCTGGTGTGCTATGGTCCATGAGGTCACGAAGAGTCGGAAATGACTAAACGACTGAACAACAACAAACAATAGACCAGAGCCAAAAATTGCATAATTTCCAGGAATTTACTACGCTGGGCTTACAGAAGCTCACTATATGGCTTAGCTGCATATTGAGTTAAAAGTTCCTGGATCTAGTCCTTGGGTCCCTGTAAGGACTGCTCCCAATGATGTCCAAGAAATCCCTTTCTCTAAAGGAAGCCACGAACACTGGTCTCTTACAAGCAAAAGGATTTATTTTGGTACACAGGAACAGGAACAAAGACGTAAATGAATTAGCTTGGCATGGTATATTACATTTAAACCTTCCCCCCCCCCCCTTGTCCGTTTGAAGTTGAGATGTGTAGTTCTTGGCTCTGGGGTGCTCAGACAGTCTCTCCCGGGCTGATGTGTTCCGTTTCACACCTTGTTACTGCAGTTCTTGCTTCCGTGCTGGCTTGTCAGTTACGTGTCTGTTTTATCGTGTCTTACTGCACGTATCCGTCTGGTCTGAATGGCAGAGGTCTGCCAGAACTCTGACATGCCGCCCGTCCAAGAGACACCCCCCCTTTCTCCCTGTGAGTTCCGCATGTATTTACATGCTCTACCTTCTGTTGTCCGAATTCTGTAACAACAAGATGCATTAGTTCTATTGTTTTTACCGGGGTTTGTCTGGAAATTATTTGTGAAAGGTTCTAACTAGAGCTGGAGCTTGCACGTGTTTCTGGTCCACCCACTCTTTGTGCCCAATTGGCAGATGTTGCCATTTTACTAGGTACTGCAGCTGTCCTTTGTGTCGTCTGGAGTCTAGGATTCTGTCTATTTCAAAATGTGGTTCCCCATTGACTATTTCTGGTGTCGGCTCGGCCACTTCGGGGTGCCATTGTGATGTGTTGTACCGTTTTAACAAGCTGATGTGGAATACTGGGTGAACTCGTTTTAGTGATTTGGGGAGTTGCAGTTTGGCCGTTACTGGATTAATCACGGTTATTATAGGGAACAGCCCAATGAATTTTGGAGCAAGTTTTCTAGCGGGTTGTGTGGAGGGCAGGTTTTTTGTGGAAAGGCACACTTTGTCCCCCACTTTGAGCTCCCATTCAGCCGCCCGTGTGCGATCGGCATATTTTTTGTAATTCTCCTTAGCTTCCTGGAGGGTTTTTATCATGACTGGCCAATTGTTTTTTATTCTTGCGATCCACTCATCTGCTCTTAATGGGGTGGTCCCATCGGTTACTTGGGTCAGAGCGAGTTCGGGGATAGTTATGAAATCCTGCCCTGTTGCAATTTTAAAGGGCGAGAGTCCCGTGCTTTGGTGGATGGAGTTATTATATGCTACTTCCGCAAATGGCAATAATTCTGCCCAATTGTTTTGTTGGTAGCTTATGTAGCATCTCAGGTACTGTTCTGGTATTGCATTAAGGCGTTCAGACGATCCATCCGTGCACGGATGGAACGCACTACTTAATCCTTGTCCGGAACCAATTAATTTTTAAAAAGTGCGCCAAAATTTGCAGGTGAAAGTACTGCCACGGTCGCTTATTATGCGTTCGGGCGTACCGTGCGCTCTGTAGATATGTTGAATAAACATTTTGGCGAGTTTATGGGCATTCGGAATCCCATTGCAAGCAATGAAGTGTGCCTGCTTTGAAAATAGATCAGTGACCACCCAGATCGCCGATTTTTTATTGCTTGTGGGCAGGTCCACAATAAAATCCATGGCAATTTGTTTCCATGGCTGTGTTGGATTGGCTACCGGCTGGAGCAGTCCTGTGGGTTTCCCCATTACTCGTTTTGCCGTCGCGCATACTGGGCATGAGGTTACATATTCTTTTGCATCCTTGCGCAGCGTTGGCCACCAGAATTTGTTTCTAACTAGGTGCAATGTTTTGACAAACCCGAAGTGGCCGGCAGTCTTGTGATCGTGGGTTTTCTCTAAAGCCCCCTTCCTTAGCCCTTCTGGGACGTATACCTTTCCATCTTTCCACCACAGCCCATTGCTTTCGGTTAATGTGTGCTTGTTCTCCCCCCACCATGTGTCTATCAAAGTTTCTGCCCGTAACTTGGATTCAAACGGGTTTTCCTCTGTCTCTCTGGTTTTACTGCGGGTGAGTGCTAAGTTGCCTTCAAGCCTATTTGCCTGACAACCCGGAGCTAGTAGGTCTTCTGTCTGTGTCAATGTGTGCACCTGAGTGGGAATGAGCGTTTCCACGATCCCCTCAACTTTACCGTCGTGTTGGAGAAGGCAGGATAATGCGTCCGCCAAGAGGTTCTTTCCCCCCGGGAAATACTGCAGTGTGAAGTTAAATTTGCTGAAAAACTCAGCCCATCGCAATTGTTTGTGATATAGTTTCCTGGGGGATTTGAGTGCCTCTAAGTTTTTATGATCTGTCCAAACTTGGAATGGTACTGTCGCCCCCTCCAAGAGGTGGCACCATGTGTCTAATGCGTGTTTGACAGTGAACGCTTCTTTTTCCCAAACATGCCACCTTTTTTCCATTTCGCTAATTTTTTTTGGAAATGTAGGTGCATGGTCTCAGTTTTTTGGAGTCATCGAATTGTAATAAAATCGAGCCAATTGCATTGTGGGAAGCATCTGTGTGAATTATGAATTGCTTCTCCACTTCCGGGTGTTTTAGGATGGGCTCCTCCGTGAACAGAGCCTTGAGTTTGTCGAATGCCTCCTGGCATTCCTTGGTCCAAATTAATTTAGAGCTGGGCAATTTCCCATTGGCCCCCTTTCCTTTTGTCTTCAATAGGTCCGTCAATGGTAGCACAATCTGTGCAAACCCCTGAATGAACTGCCTATAGAACCCTACGAACCCGAGGAACGCTTGAAGTTGCCTGCGGGTTCGGGGGGGTTCCCACTCTAACACTGCTTGCACTTTCCCCGGGTCCATTTCAATACCCTTGTGTGAAATTCTGTAACCTAGGAAATCCAAACTATCCTTGTGGAATTCACACTTTTCCAATTTAACATATAGTTTAGCCTCTAGTAATTTTTCTAACACTTTTTTAACTAACTGGGTATGTTCATTCAGGTTGTCGGAAAATATTAAAATATAATCCAAATACACAATTACCCCTTGATATAGAAATTCATACAATACCTCATTTATCAATCTCATGAAAATGCCCGGTCCCCCTGCTATCCCGAACGGGAGAACCCGGTACTGATATTGACCCAATGGGCAGTTGAATGCCGTTTTCCATTCATCCCCTTCCCATATGCGTACCCAGTAATAAGCCTCTCTGACATCCAACTTTGTGAAAATTTTGCCTTTTGCTAATTGTGCTAGCATATCCTTCAGGAGTGGAAGTGGGTACTGGTTTGTTATGGAAATGGCATTTAACCCCCTGTAGTCTGTGCAGAGTCGTAAGGACCCATCTTTCTCTTTCCGAAAGAGGACAGGGGCTGCCAGGGGCGAATTTGCGGGTTCTATGAACCCCCTTGCCAGGTTTTTGTCAATGAACTTGCGTAATTCAACCAATTCTTTTTGGGTCATCGCATACATTTTGGGTTTTGGAAAATGGGCCCCGGGTATGAGATCAACCGTTGCGTCTATGGGGGGGTTCTTGTTCGCATTCTTTTTTGGCTAAACACCTCAGCTACGGAGAGATATTTCTCCAGGATTGTGTCCAGGAGCATGCCACTCTCCTGGTCTTGGTCCTCCTCCCATTGTTCCATCCCCCCTTGTTCTGTGCCTGCCGCCCCCCATTCGAGGTCATTTACCCCAGTTGTCTCCGTGACCGCTTTGTATGTCCCATCAAAAAAATCCATTTCCCCAGATGCCCAGTCCACTCGGGGGTTTCTTTTCTTGAGCCATTTAAGCCCCAGCACAATGTGTCACATTGCAATAGGTGCTACGACAAATCGTAATGTCTCTACATGAGTCCCCACAGACATTTGTATGTCTTCTGTGGTATATTCAATTGGCCCACCTTTCATTTCTGACCCATCCAATTGGCAAAACGTGATGGGTGTTTTCATTTTGATCAAATTAAGGTTCAGTTTGGATGCCACTTTCAGGTGCATCAGACATCTGGAGCACGCAGAGTCCAGCATGGCCACCCCCCACAATTGTCCCGTCCCATCCAAGTTTTGTAACTTTACCTTGATATTCATTGTGGGGCATTTGGGAACCCCATCCCCCCCGTCGCGCCCAATGTTGAAGGCCTGTCCTGCAGCGCACTTTAGAACAGACCATTTTCGTTTCCCACCGGCTCGAAGTCATCCTCTGAGGTGTTAGAGTCGGTGTCCCGGTACTGCACACTCCTCCGCTCCTCAGTTGCTGCTGCCGCTCCTTTGTATTTCGCGGGCGCTGTTTTGGCTCCTTTGTCGTCTGGTATCTTTTTTGTGGAGGGTTTTTCTTTAGAATTAGCCTTGGTCTGGGGGCAGTTGCTAATCCTATGTCCCTCTTTCCCGCAACAAAAGCAGAGTCTGTCTTTTGTGCGACGTTCTTTCTCCTCTTCCCAGTTCTGTTGCTTGGTATGTTTGCGGGGTTGGGTGAAGGAATTTCCCTGTTTCTTCCGCATGGAGTGGAAAGTCCTGATATTTTGTAACTGTATTTTTCTACTTTCAACTTTCCCTGCTAGCTGGATCCACCCTTCTAGTGTTCCAGGGTCGTCTCTCTCTATTGCCACTTCTATCAGATCCTGTCTCAGTCCATATTGAAAATGTTCAATTTTAAACGATTCTGGCCAGTCTGGTAATTTTGACAAAAGCTTTTTGAAGTCCATAGCGTATTCCGCTACTGTCCTATTGCCTTGTCTCAAGTTCTGGATTCGAGCCCTGGCTGAGATTTTTGATAGCGTATCCTCAAATCTCTTCCTAAGGGCGTACATGAACTTCCTAAAGTTCATCAGTTCGCGGGCTCCACTATCGTGTAGAGCCACAAGCCAGTTGCCTGCCTCCCCTTCCAAAAAACTGGAGATGTACCACACCTTACTCTCCTCCGTTCGGAAGGTATGCTCAAATTCTCCCATAAACCCTTGTACATGCGTTAAGAAGCATGCTAGTTTCTTGGGATCTCCATCAAATTTCGTTTTTAACTCGCCTATGCCACTTGGGGCAGGGGTCCTCCATGGGATCCTGTGGTGGTCATAGGTTGGGGTTATTGGCAGTTGGCTGTAGGGCAGCTGACTGTAGGGGTGAATTTCTTCTTCCCCCTTGTCACTTTCCCCACTAAATTCTATGATTTCTTCCTCCTCGTCTGAGGGTGCCGGGCTCACTTCTGTCCCTCTGAGTCCCTCTAGGTTTCTTATTAATCTTTCCATGGCCACCCCCATAGAGTCCAATTTTTTATTCATAGTTCCTACTTCTAGACTCAAATGTGCCATCTGGTCTTCCAGGACCTCGATGCGTTGGGTAGGGGTGACCCTTTTCTTGGTAGGTTTCCCCACTTTCTCTTCCAGCCCTTCACCGACGGCGATGGACCATCCCGCCAATTTGGGCTTGGTAACACTGTGGGGAATAGGGGTTTTATTTACCTCCTTCTTCTGGGATTTCTTTCCCTCCCGCTTGTTGGTGGTCTCGGTAGAGAATGCTTCCACTCGCTGGGTTTCCTCCATTGTCTGGGCACCTGACGAGCTGGGTCTGGCTACTGTGATAGTTTCCGCTGCCTCTACCAATTCCATTCCATTCCACGAGGATGAATTGGTCTGGTGGTGTGACCGCTTTAAACTGGGGAGCTCACTGATTCTTCGGGATATTCCTCAGGATACGTGGTCAGTGGTGATTCACGTATTTATGTAAGGACTGCTCCCAATGATGTCCAAGAAATCCCTTTCTCTAAAGGAAGCCACGAACACTGGTCTCTTACAAGCAAAAGGATTTATTTTGGTACACAGGAACAGGAACAAAGATGTAAATGAATTAGCTTGGCATGGTATATTACATTTAAACCTCCCCCCCCCCCATTGTCCGTTTGAAGTTGAGATGTGTAGTTCTTGGCTCCGGGGTGCTCAGACAGTCTCTCCCGGGCTGATGCGTTCCGTTTCACACCTCGTTACTGCAGTTCTTGCTTCCGTGCTGGCTTGTCAGTTACGTGTCTGTTTTGTCGTGTCAAAGTATCCGTCTGGTCTGAATGGCAGAGGTCTGCCAGAACTCTGACAGTCCCCAACATGCTGAGCCTAGTAAGAAGTTCCTTGGTTTACTTGTTAAGTTCCCAGCTCTATCTAATTTTATTTTTTTCAAGATTCCTTTAATGAAAAGCTTCAGCCTCAGCTATAGCAAGTATGTATTTCCAACAATGCCTCTCGGTCCCATATAGATCCTAGAGACATTGCCTTCTAGGGTATGGGTGTTTTGTGTTTGACATCTACTATGTCAATCCTTATAGGCATGCCTTTAACAGGGTCTCAACATTTTCAAATGCACCACTGGCCCATGAAAATGGGGACTTACCCCATCATGCTGGCACTGATCTTTTCCGAGGATAAGTCTGGAGTGTTATGCATTACTGACTGAGGTAGAGCAAAACATTTTTCCATCAGAGAAGCTGCCTTTGGTATCTGTGCATGGTAGAGAGGTGTATCATGACTTTGGGTTTTTCAGATTAGAATGTGTTTTCTGAACAATAATTTATGTAGAAATACAGATTATGTGCTTGTCATAGGGCAATTCATTCTTACATTTTTACACTAAGAACAAACTTTTCCAAGCTATGAGAAAAATATGCCTCCTACTGATTATTAGACACTTGGGGAATATTGTGTTATTTTGTACATGTTTTACTGACTGGCCCAATGGCTGAATTACATTCTGTATGCTAAAACTCTAAATTTCCTGGTTTTCCCTGGACTTTTCAGTATAGGAACTCTTAGCTGTCTACCCCATTCCACAACCTGAAATCATATATGCTTAAGGACAGCTATCCAAATGAATTTTTTGCCAATTGCACTAGGAGTAGATAATAATTATTTCTGAACATGCCCTAAATCATAAATAGCTTACCCTAGCACACAAAGCAGCAAAAATACTCTACCTTCCCCATTACCACCAATCAGTATAGAATATTTTACATCTCTTATTATAGATCTTGTCAAAGAAACACTAAACTCTTTGAAAAGCTGCTGAAATAATGCCTCAGATAGCAGTATTGAAAATCCAAAATGGATTTTGGCATATTTTTTCATGGGAGTAAAAGGTAACATACAGAAAAGATGTGGAACATGAAAAATAAATTTAAATATGGTGTTTAGGGAGAAGCAATGGGTGATGGAGGCATTCAGAGTGAAGTTTGATTGTCGCTGCTTATTCTCAAAGAACCAACATGCCTGCAGTCATACTGAGCATGGCAAAAGATACTGCCAAAATACAGCAGAGTAAAATAAGAGTATGGCCCATTACCAGCTCATAATAAGCAACTGGAATGAGGGGATTGCGTTAACTGCTGTAAGTGCTTATTATGCTGCGATGCATTGCTCCAAAATGATTTCTAAAAACATGGTTATACTATGCGTTGAGTTAGTGCAAGAAAAATGTGCCCAGGAAATTTGGTCATGTGCCAGATGAAAGTGAGTTCATTTCTCTAATACGATCTACAGTAAACCTTTCTCACCAAAGAAAATGAAATAGAGAAAAATAGTGTATTGGCTTTCATACTCAGTTCTCCCTTAGTTCCCGATTGCTAGAAAAGAACATTAAACATCCACTGTTGCCCCTCATTTCCTATTTATTCATTTTTTAAAAGTTTATTGTACACATGTGTTGCATGTGTCCTATATATCAGGGGTCCCCAACCTGTGGGCCATGGCCCACTAGTGGGCTGTGGCCTGTTAGGAAGTGGGCTGCACAGCAGGAGGTGAGTGGTGGTGTCAGGAACGAGCCTGTCCCTGCCGCCATGAGTCGGAGGAAGAGCAGCTGGTAGCAGGAAGAAGCTGGGAAGGCGCAAAGACAGAGCCTGAGCTGGAGCAGCTGATTGGTGGGGACCCTGAAGGGGAAACACCTCCACCTATCAGCGCGCGGCAAAGAAGGGCGGAGAGGCGGGCCAAGGAGTGCAAGACCCAATTGGTCCCTGCTTGCAAAACCCCCCCCCCCCATCCATGAAATTGGATCCTGCCTGCAAACCCTGCCCCCCGGTCCACGTGATTAGCTCCCGCCTGCAAACCCCACCCTCCGGTCTATGGAAAAATTGTCTTCTACGGAACCGGTCCCTGGTGCCAAAAAGGTTGGGGACCCCTGCTATATATGGCATTGGAGTCATGTAAAAAGCCCATGTTCATGGCTCTATTCACTAGTGTCCATCTGCTGATGGAACAACAGTGTCATTAAGTACATTTCACTTAGCATGGCCAAAGACTACTGTACCCATTTATTGTTTCTTGGCTGCTCAGCTCACTTAGGACAAAACTAATTTATGTCCCTAAAGTTTTAAATTTAGTTTTCTTGAATATATGCAGGGATAAAAAAATAACAAAAATCACACAACAATGTTAGATAACAAAATGAGTGAAATCCTTATACGGGCATGTGCTTTATATTTCTCCCCTATATCTTTCAGACTCTAGAAGAGTTTCACACTATGCTGACACTTGGAAGTGGCTTAACTTGTGCAAACTTCTAGAAAGGGAAGCAGACTGGATGGAGATATTTTTATCTCATGAAATCCATGGCTAACTTGTTACCTTTGATGTTCTACCTAGAAGGATGGAGGTAGAACCTTCCAGCAGTCCTGACGGAAAGACATGGAGTTTGTTTCCCTTCCATACAGCAGTTCCAATTCTGCAGCTAAGAAGGAGCCATGGATGGACACTACCCCCACTTCTCCTGCTTTGATTGACTGCCTCAGGCATGGTTTACTTTCCCTCCTTGGCCCTCTCATTCTTTTCCTTGCGGCTGACTTTTCAAATGGATTACTGGCAAATGAGGTTGTAAAAATCATTAGCTGTAGTCAGCAGATGCTAGATGCTGGGAGCAGGCAGTTCTAACAACTTCTTTTCTTTAATTAAAACTGTAAATAAATCATGAGTCTTTGCAAGCAGAAGCCTACAATCTTTGAGGAAGATGAAAGATACATTCCGACTGCTGGTAGCCTTGATGGAACTTCTTTCCCTCCACTTTTCTCCATTTCTTGCTGGCCTCCACACAACAGCCCATATGTACGGCTTCACTGTTAAAAAAGATCATGATTCCAGAAGATCAGTACCAAAAAACATCTGTGACTCTTGCTGATCCATAACCACATTTACATTTCTTGACAACAGATGTGGCTTAAAAAACGAAGGAAATTTCCAATATTTACCGGTCTGTTGATGCTTGTTCTGCTTGCTTTTGTTGGAGATCCAAACCTGATGGCACCAATTCTTTAGCTTTTCATGACCTAAGGACCACAGTTATGTAGATAGAGAGTTTAGGCTTTATTCTGTGTCCCCATTTCATCAGTTGCTCTGCCTGCTCTTTCTCTAAGAGACTACTTGAGGTCACTTCTTTCTGCCTGTCTTTCCCAGGTGTGCACATAAACAGAACACATCCTCTTGGACCCTCCTCCTGGTAGGATGTAGCTAGCAATTGCTGAGCTTTACCTGTCCCTATAATGTAATTCCTGCAAATCAATCTCCTTTCTGTTCTACTTATAAAGCGTGCTTCACTAATCACTGCTCAGGTCAGATTCCTACTTTCAGGAACACTCATACAGAATGCTTCAGCCTCCAGCATTTCTAATACCTTTGTGGAATGGAGAGGGTGGCATATGAAGTTACTGCTAGGTTAGAAATCCAATAGTTATTTTTCTTTTTTCTTTTTAACTATTTTTTTATTTTAATTGTTGTTAAATATGATCTGCTTGTCTATTTTTTCCTTTTATTAACAAACTATTAGATGATAGATAGATAGATAGATAGATAGATAGATAGATAGATAGATAGAGATAGTCCTTGTTTAGCGACCACAATTGGGACTGGGAGTTCTGTCATTAAGTGATACAGTCACTAAGTGAGAAATCACATGACCATGACTGTGCTTTCCTTTTCCCCACTCCCCTGCCCTTTGGAATATTCACCCTGGTGCTGGGATAGCTGGCTCGCAGCTGCTTCCTATAACTGACAAGACGTCAGGTAGTCCTTGCTTAATGACTGCCTTGTTTAGTGATCATTTGAAGTTACAATGACACTGAAAAAATAATTTTATGACCGGTCCTCACACAACTGTCGCAGCATCCCTGCGGTCATATGATCAAGATTCAGGCACTTCACAACCAACGGGTGTTTACAACCATCGCGGCGTCCCACACTCATGTGATCGTCATTTGTGCACTTCTCATCTGGCTTCTGACAAGCAGAGTCAATGGAGAAGCTAGCAGTAAAATCACAAGTTGCAGTCATGTGATCTCTCTCTTAATGAACGAGGGTGATTCGTTTAATGACCGCGGCAGAAGTGAGGTCGTAAGTCTGCTGTGGTCACATGTCTTGCTTAATGACCGCATCGCTTAGCAATGGAGTTGCCAGTCCCAATTGTGGTCGTTAAGTGAGAACTACCTGTACAGTAACCAGTTTCACATCTTCAGCTTTTGTTTGCCTCCTAACAATCTTACTTCAGCTTCCTTTTCCCTACTTTGGAATGCTCACCCTGGGGCTGGGATAATTAGCAAGAAGGGTATTAATGTTTGTATTTACATTCATTGGAAAGGAAGGGATTACAAGAGAGTAAGCAGGCACACAATGGCGAATACACCTAGCCCTATGAAAAAACTCAAATAATTTTATGCTTGTAATATCAATATTCTAAATCAGGGTTTCCAAAGTTTTCCCGCAGCGACACACCAACCGCCGTTGGTGTGTCGCCGCGGGAAGACCCGGAAGTGCCGCCATTGCGGCAGCGCGCAAAAACCCGGAAGCGCTGCTGCCGCTTTCGATTTTTGCGCGCCGCCATTGGTGTGTCGCCACGGGAAAGTGCCGGAAGTGCTTTCAATTTTTGCGCGCCGCCATTGGTGTGTCGCCACGGGAGTGCCGGAAGCACTCCTGTTGCAGCAGCGTGCAAAAACCCGGAAGCGCTGCTGCCGCTTTCGGTTTTTGCTCGCCGCCGTGGCGGCGGTGCTTTAGGATTTTCACGCGCTGCCGTTGGTGTGTCGCTGCGGGAAAACCCGGAAGCCATCAGCGCTTCCGGGTTTTGATGCGACACATCTGGGCCCCGCAGGTGACACACTTTTTTTTTTTAAATTTTATTTATTATTAAAAAAAAAAAGGACAATGTCAAACATAACATAACATAACATAACATAACATAACATAACATAACATAACATAACATAACATAACATAACAACATAACTTAGCATAACATAACTTAATATAACATTATATAATTTACCTTAACCTAATATAATCTACCCTAACATTAAAAAAAAACAACTATTTAACAAACTATCCAGCCTCTACCCTATTTAATTCCCTTTCTTCCTCTTCCTTCTCTAACCTTCTTTTATCTCCACTTCTTTGCTCCATCTATTCTACCTTTCCCTACCCATTCTCACTATTCCACCAAAAAAAAAAACCACACATATTAAAAGGACTTCTTACTTCCCATCTAACATTTCCATCTCATATTTATATACCATTATATTGTATTTGTCTTATTTACATTAATTGTGTTAATTTCCTAGTTGAAAATTTTGAGATTTTTGAATAAATTTTAAAAAAATTTAAACTCCAAACTATATTTAATTCTTCCATATTTCTATCATTAATTTGATCAGTCAGTTTCGCCATTTGCATCAAGTCCATTATTTTTATAGTCCATTCTTCACTCGTAGGTATAAAGTCCTCTTTCCAATACTTGGCGAAAATGATTCTGGCAGCAGTTATTAAGTAGAATAATAATTTTCTGTATTTCTTGTGCAAGTCTGGTTTCATAATACCCCAGGCGACACATTTTTGTGTCGCGACACACAGTTTGGAAAGCTCTGTTCTAAATTGTAATTAATATTGATAGAATATATCTTTCCTTTTCCCCTATTTTCAATATTCCAAATTATCTACACAATAAAATGTTCATCACTTTAATTAATAATGTACAAATATCATTGTACTGAAACAATATAATGCATCAAGACTATGACATTGTAATAAAAAGGGGGGGAAGTTAGTGCTGTGTCCCCAAATATTTGTGCCATAAAATGTCAAGAAAATTGAGGGTTGTTGGTTTTTGTTTTTGTTTTGCCTTCCAGTTCTATGAGAACAGATTGTATGAGTAAATAATTGTGGAAAAATATTTTATAATTTCTAATTATATTAATTATAATACAATATAGCACATTTGAAATTATTCAGACCATAATGAAAAAACTTCCACTTTGATGTAAATTTGAGGAAAGGAGGGCATTTGCATAAACAAGCACTTTGTGTTGCCTATAAGCTCAATTTCCTTTGCAATTACTGAAAAGATTTGCATTTGAAATTTTAATGGGTTGATGTTTGAACCTGGCAATTTAGAGGGCAGCAATGGCATACAGAGGGAAAAAATTAAAAACTAAACAAACAGAAAATACAATTCTGTACAATTAGAAAAACCTTTGATGTTAAATAACAAAGAGAACTGCACCAGTCCATGAAATTAAAAAAAAAAATTGAAATCCCATAATTCTACAGTGCATTTATCAGAACTAAGCCAATACCAGAAAGGAGTTGCCAGCTTCAAATTCTTTAAAGCTCTTCATCAGGCCATGTGGGGAAAGAGGTATGAAAGATTCCCAAATTAAGCATGGTTTAGACTCATGCTGAAGATGGAGATGGCAAGCTGAATTATGTGATCGCGATTAGTAAGTGTGGCAGATACCAGATTGCATCTACCAGAAAGCAGAGTTTCCCCCTTTGCCATATATGGAGGACGCTCAAGTTGTGCCCAGTAAGTTATGTAGCTTGAGTTACCAGTTATGTAAATCACTTTACTAGTTATCAAATTCATTATAGCTACATGACAATTAGCACCCTACTCTTTTACCTTGCCTTGTAGCTATAATGAATTTAATAAATTGAGTTCTAAGAAAGTATGCCAGTATAGTCAAATATACAATGGTTAGTACAACTTTTCAGGTAACCTTTTATACAAATACCACTCTTTCATAGCTTGTATAAAAGCTAAAGGCATCACATAGCACCCAAATGATGCTAGAAATAGCCACTGACCCAAAGTCACCCAGTGAGCTCCCACAGCTGAGGAATATGGGTACCCAGTCCTAGTCAAAGACCTCAACTGCTATATCATACTAGTTCTCACAAGTGTGATGGCTATTTTCCAGGTAGTCTTTTAGTAAGTTTCCTGAAAATGTTACCCTGGAAAGGGTAAGATCACAGCATAGGTTCTTCCTACACTGACAAGGTTTTATGTGTCAAAATGAGGAAAAAAGGTGCTTATTTGGAAGAGCAAGAACACAGAACGGACAGTTGAATATTATTATTTTAATTGGCCCATTCATATCTTTATGTTGATGTGACCAATCATGTGACCTTCTCCACGTGATCAGTCTACAGAGCAGACACCATATGATAAAATGTAATGTTAAGCTGAGTTTTGTGATATCACTTAACGATGCTGTAAAAAATTTCCTGAAAGCGAATGTAAAAATACAATATATGAACTAAACCTGAAATGTCAATATTTGCAGTTTGCTTCTGTTTAACTTGTAAGGTAAGTGGAAGTACAAACTTTATCAGCCATGGAGGAATTAAAGCTGACAGAAAGTCATGAGTCTGGTCTTGTGTAACCCCAATATTATTGCTAAGCTTAGACTTTTAATTAGCTTTCAGTGCATCCAAGGATTTAACATGCCAGCAACTGGCAAGTTAAATAAGAAAATTACTTAAGCTATTTACCATTACAAACACATACGTATACACATGCAACATAGAATGTCAAAGGTTAAGTATAACTTAGATTATTTATCATGTGCCTCTCTTTTAATTTAAATGCAAAAAAGGGAAGAATGTTTTGCCAGAGTAAAAAGTTCACATTTAGTAGCCAATAGGTACTTTGCCCAGACAGACAGAAGATAGATAGATAGATAGATAGATGATAGATAGATAGATAGATAGATAGATAGATAGATAGATAGATAATTATCTATGTATCTGTACGTACACACACACACACACACACACACACACACCTCCCTTCACTGGAATGATGAGATCCATTAATGCAGCCATCTGTCCTGTGTTGCATTTTTTTTCACTAGGAGCTAAGGGACTCATATGATGGCTTGGTTCTTTCTGAAGGTACTAGAATAGACAGAAGAAGACAGAAATAAACAAAAAACAGCTTGCATTCAGAATCATGTAGCTGCAATGTATATCTAGTTCTATCTGAAATGAATTATACAGGTCAGATCTCTCCCAGAGAAGTCATGGACCAGTGACAAGTCAGCATTTGACTTCCATGGCTGGTAGTTGGCTTTTAAAATCTTTACTTGTCTACCTGATATATTTTAGTATGAGATCAATGACTTCGAAGTTGCAAATCAGAGAATATCCTTTGCCATTTATTTATTGGATTTTTATGGCTGCCCATCTCAAATACATTATTCTGGGTGGTTTTTTGCAATGAATCATAGAACTGGAATGTACTTGGAATAATATGCTACTATAGTTAAATAATTCTAGATTCTCATGCTGGGCTAGAAACCAGGAGTCTGTGAGTTCTAGTCCTGCCTTAGGCATGAAAGCCAGCTGGGTGACCTTGGGCCAGTCACTCTCTCTCAGCCCAAATCACCTCACAGGGTTGTTGTCCCCTTCATGGATCACTGCCTTGTCGTGGCGAAGGGGCTTGCGTAACTCAATGAAGTCAGGTCAAGAAGGACAGGTCATGACGGAGAGTTCTGACAAAATGTGGTCCACTGGAGGAGGGAATGGCAAACCACTACAGTATTCTTGCCAAGAAAACCCATGGACAGTATCAAAAGGCTAAAAGATATGACGCCGGAAGATGAGCCCCTCAGGTCAGAAGGTGTCCAAAATGCTACTGGGGAAGAGCGGAGGGCAATTCCGAGTAGCTCCAGAAAGAGTGAAGCGGCTGGGCCAAATCCGAAAGGACGCTCAGTTGTGGATGTGTCTGGAAGTGGAAGGAAAGTCCAATGCTGTAAAGAACAATATTGCATAGGAACCTGGAATGTAAGATCTATGAATCAAGGTAAGCTGGATGTGGTCAAACATGAGATGACAAGTCTGTAGCTTGAATCATGTCAACTGGATTTCTATTTTCTCAGTGGAAACGTTTCGCTCCTTATCCAAGGAGCTTCTTCAGTCTGAGCAAAGTTGGTAAGGGAATCCTAAGTATGTTTCTAGGTAGCTGTGTGACCTTACACCTGGGGCTAGGTCATGGTTATATTGAGATGTTATTTTTAAGTCCTTTTATCATCTAAAGGAGGATCGTTAAGATCATCATGCTGCTGTTGAGCTTGTGAAATGGTCTTAATCTTCCTAGGCACAGAAGACAAAGCAGGGAGGAAGATGGGGGAGAGATTGTGCCTGAGGCCCCCACCTCTAATCATCTAAAGGAGGATCGTTAAGATCACCATGCTGCTGTTGAGCTTGTGAAATGGTCTTAATCTTCCTAGGCACAGAAGACAAAGCAGGGAGGAAGATGGGGGAGAGATTGTGCCAAAGAAAGAACTTTGCTCAGACTGAAGAAGCTCCTTGGATAAGGAGCGAAACGTTTCCACTGAGAAAATAGAAATCCAGTTGACATGATTCAAGCTACAGACAATTCCACCTGGATGACTGAGAACCTTCATAGACATGAGATGACAAGATTGAACATCGACATATTGGGAATCAGCGAACTAAAATGGACAGGAATGGGCGAATTTAATTGAGGAGACCATTATATATACTACTGTGGGCAAGAATCACTTAGAAGAAATGGAGTAGCTCTCATAGTCAATAAAAGAGTGGGAAAGGCAGTACTGGGGTACAACCTCAAAAATGACAGAATGCTTTCAGTTTGAATCCAAGGCAAACCATTCAACATCACAGTAATCCAAGTCTATGCCCCAACCACTGATGCCGAAGAAGCTGAAGTTGACCGGTTCTACGAAGACCTACAACACCTTCTAGAACTAACACCAAAAAAGATGTCCTTTTCATCAAAGGGGACTGGGATGCTAAAGTAGGAAGTCAAAAAATAACTGGAATAACAGGGAAGTTCGGCCTCGGAGTACAAAATGAAGCAGGGCAAAGGCTAATAGAGTTTTGTCAAGAGAACACGCTGGTCATAGCAAACACTCTTTTCCAACAAAACAAGAGACGACTCTACACATGGACATCACCAGATGGTCAATACCGAAATCAGATTGATTATATACTTTGCAGCCAAAGATGGAGAAGCTCTATACAATCAGCAAAAACAAGACCTGGAGCTGACTGTGGCTCAGATCATGAGCTTCTTATCGCAAAATTTAGGCTTAAATTGAAGAACGTAGAGAAAATCACTAGACCACTCAGGTATGACCTAAATCATATCCCTTATGAATATACAGTGGAGGTGAGGAATAGATTTAAAGGATTAGATCTGGTAGACAGAGTGCCTGAAGAACTATGGATGGAGGTTCGTAACATTGTACAGGAGGCAGCAACTAAAACCATCCCAAAGAAAAAGAAATGCAAGAAAGCAAAGTGGCTGACTGATGAGGCTTTACAAATAGCTGAGGAAAGAAGGGAAGCAAAAGGCAAGGGAGAAAGGGAAAGATATAACCAACTGAATGCAGATTTCCAGAGAATAGCAAGGAGAGATAAGAAGGTCTTCTTAAATGAACAATGCAAAGAAATCGAGGAAAACAATAGAATGGGGAAGACTAGAGACCTCTCCAAGAAAATTGGAGATATCAAGGGAATGTTTTGTGCAAAGATGGGCATGATAAAGGACAAAAAAGGCAGGGACCTAACAGAAGCAGAAGAGATTAAGAAGAGGTGGCAAGAATACACAGAAGAACTATACAAGAAAGATCTTAATATCCCTGATAAATACGATGGTGTGGTCACTGACCTTGAGCCGGATATCCTAGAGAGTGAAGTCAAGTGGGCCTTAGGAAGCATTACTAACAACAAAGCTAGTGGAGAAGACAGTATCCCAGCTGAGCTATTTAAAATCCTAAAAGATGGTGCTGTTAAAGTGCTGCACTCAATATGCGTAACGGTGTTACATGTGCAGATCTCGGAGCACCCAATACTGCCCGCACAGCCGCATTCTCCACCAGCTGAAGCTTCCGAATAGTTTTCAAGGGTAGCCCCATGTAGAGCGCATTGCAATAATCTACATGGGAGATGACAAGAGCATGAGTGACTGTACGGAGGGCATCGCGTTCCACGAATGGGCGTAACTGGCACACCAACCAAAGTTGCGCAAAAGCCCTCCTAGCCACGACTGCCACCTGCTCTTCGAGCAGGAGTCGTGAGTCCAGAAGAACACCCAGATTACGCACCGGTTCTGAACGGGGTAGTGCTACCCCATCAAGAACCAAAGATGATAATTTCCCAGAAGACGCTGAGCCATCAATCCACAGCCACTCGGTCTTACCAGGGTTCAACTGAAGCCTGTTGTTCCCCATCCAGGCCCTCACAGCCCCCAAGCACTGGGACAGGGTGGACACTGCATCACTTACTTCTTAAATTCTTAAAGAGATGGGAGTACTAGACCACCTTACCTGTCTCCTGAGAAACCTGTATGTGGGTCAAGAAGCAACAGTTAGAACCGGACATGGAACAACCGACTGGTTCAAAATCGGGAAAGGAGTACGACAAGGCTGTATATTATCACCCTGCTTATTTAACTTATATGCAGAGTACATCATGAGAAATGCTGGGCTGGGTGAATCACAAACCGGAGTTAAGATTGCCGGGAGAAATATCAACAACCTCAGATATGCAGACGATATCACCCTAATGGCAGAAAGTGAAGAGGAACTAAAGAGCCTCTTGATGAGGGTGAAAGAGGAGAGTGCAAAAGCTGGCTTGAAACTCAACATTAAAAAAACTCAGATCATGGCATCTGGTCCCATCACTTCCTGGCAAATAGAAGGGGAATAAATGGAAGCAGAGACAGATTTTATTTTCTTGGACTCCAAGATCACCGCAGACGGTGACTGCAGCCATGAAATTAAAAGACGCTTGCTCCTTGGGAGGAAAGCTATGGCAAACCTAGACAGCATATTAAAAAGCAGAGACATCACCTTGCCCACAAAGGTCCGTATAGTTAAAGCTATGGTTTTTCCAGTAGTAATGTATGGCTGTGAGAGTTGGACCATAAGGAAGGCTGAGCGCCGAAGAATTGATGCTTTCGAACTGTGGTGCTGGAGAAGACTCTTGAGAGTCCCTTGGACTGCAAGGAGGTCAAACCAGTCAATCCTAAAGGAAATCAACCCTGACTGCTCATTGGAAGGACAGATGCTGAAGCTGAAGCTCAAATACTTTGGCCACCTAATGCGAAGAGAGGACTCACTGGAGAAGACCCTGATGCTGGGAAAGACTGAAGGCAAAAGGAGAAGGGGACGGCAGAGGATGAGATGGTTAGATAGCATCACCAATGTAATGAACATGAATTTGAGTAAACTCCGAGAGACAGTGGAGGACAGGAAGGCCTGGCGTGCTATGGTCCATGAGGTCATGAAGAGTCGGACACAACTAAACGACTGAACAACAACAACATTAACTATGAAAAACAAATCAGAAATTGACAAAAAAACAGCCTAGATATGAATTAACAATCAAATTAATAAGAATATTAAAAGAATTGGTAAGAATTTCTAACTAATCTGAAGCAGTACCTTTATGCCCAATCAAAGAGAATCTAGTGCATTCATGCTGGCTGGCGAATTCTGGGAGTTGAAGTCCACATGTCTTCAAGTCACCAAGGTTGAGAAACACTGGTCTAAATTGGATGTGGCAGAAGTCCATGTGTAAAATTCTACTCGATAAACAGTTTCTAAATTACGTTAAAGCTAATGCCAGGCATATTTTTACATAGATGAAATTATTATTTTTAATAGACATATACAGGATGGTATCAGAATAACAAATGATATGGTTGTGCAAGTTGGCTTTCTTTCACCCTAACGAGGCCCTTCACACCACAGAGACAATGCTGTGGGCCTCACTGAGCTCAGCAGCTCACCTTACAAAACTGCTTTTTATCACTTTAGGGGCCTCCTCCAACACTGCCAATACCCAGAAGAGGCTTCCAGTATGCACAGAAGTCTTTTAGGATGACTATACGCCCAGGAGGAATCCCCAGAAGCAATGCTAAATGAAACAATGCCACATCTTTGCTGTGCTTTGCTTTTTAGAAGTGGTGTCGGCCTTCCTTTATGAGGCAAGTTCAAAGGGATGCTTTGCTCGAAGCCTCCTTGAAGGAAAGCATCAAGCTTTGCACAGCCCTATTGAATCGAACCTTTCATGGTTTTCTTTTTCTGTTTTCTTAAATACAGAAAGGTTCTTCGCAAAAGACTGAAATGATAATAGCAGGCCTCAATTCTGAAAACATATTTTTTTCTAAAATGCAAGTAATTTAAGGTGACATTGTCCTGTCTAGGTCTTCAGTAATCTAGTTGCTTTTTAAGCAAAGGACTTAGGCTTGTTTTAAAAGAAAAAGGGTAAAAAAAACTAGTGTGACATCATGTTTCTACCTAATAAATGTTATACACAGATAGGCATTTGATCATTAAAAGAGCTGGCTATCACATGGGTGGCCAAATTACAAATATTCTACATGTTGCCCTCTGAAATACAGGTAGTCCTTGCTTAATGACCACAATTGGGACCAGAATTTTAGTTGCTAAGCAAAGCAGTCATTAAGCGAATCCGACCCAATTTTACCACCTTTGTAAAATCGTGATCATGGCACCATGGGGACGCTGCGACAGTCGTAAGTGTGAGGGCTGGTCGCAAGTTATTTTTAAAGCACCATCATAAGTCTGAACCATCACTAAACGAATGGTTGTTAAGCAAGGACTACCTGTATATTAAGAAGCAAGGGGTTAGGTGGGTGTGATGAAAATGGAAGTACTGTATGTCTTTTCCTACTGAAGGAGATACTTAGCATACAGAGATGATCACTTACAAACTATGTCATCCACTAAGACTGAGCCAGGAGCACTGGCTACATTGTCATTTAAGGAGGTCAGGATGCCAATTCCCCAGCTGCCTCTTAACCTTGTCCCAGACTTTCTTTCAAGACTTTTTGAAGTTTCAGACACCCAGAAAAAACATAGAAGACTTTAAAACAAATTAATAAATAAGAACTGGGAAAGCAATTTAACTATTGAACTAACACACTTGGGAGATGGTGGGCTGTCTTTCAATATTCAACCAGGGGCTGCACTGAAAAAAAATTAGGGTAGCAGGACAAAAATTACTTCAGATATAAAATCCTTAAATATATACTCCCTTCATCATACTAATATGATTGTTTAGCAGTAACTCTGGGAAAGGTTCTAGGGGGTGCACCTATCACTTTCTGGGCCTCTATGAATCATATCAATCATGCATCTTAGGTATAGCTACATTACAGATTTGATATGGAGTAGCAGTTTGAAGTAGATGAGTGCTAAAGAACCTTCCAATTACTTCATTCTTCTGAATTTGTCAGAAAGAGCAGCTTTGAGACAGAATATGGGGAATACTCTGGGTGCTCAGAAGCACAGTAAATGGCTGGAATGATGAAAATATATGAAACAATTTGGTTCAGAAACATTCCTATTTTGTATAAAAGTTGTTAATAATAATTTAATTTAATTTAATTTAATTTAATTTAATTTAATTTAATTTAATTTAATTTAATTTAATTTAATTTAATTTAATTTAATTTATATGGCTATTCATCATATAATGTAGAGCAAAACTGTAAAACAAATACTATTAATAATGCAATGTATGTTGCCATTCTGTGTATTGGGAATCCTGGTATAAGAACAGCCTACATGTTCAACCCTGGGAGAAGAAAGAAAACAAGCCAGTTTTATGGAAATGGCCATAGCCTTCTACTCCAGATCATGAGCAAATATATGGGTGGAGATATTCCAGGCAACACACTGAATAGAGGGGCCTCTAGATGCCTCCAACAGAATGTCCACCTATTCCTCTGTTTCCACATGGGGGTAAAGAGCTCCATGATTAGTAAGTGCAGAATGATATAGATCACCTTGCAAGCATCTGCAAGCCAATACATTCAAGTGATTAAAAAAAAAAACCTAGCAAAAAATAATTCAGAGCACAAAGCACTTTTAAAGTAAAGAAAACTTCTTAAAAATCCAGCAAGCAATCAGAGCAAGATCACCATAAATGTATAAAATAAATGGATTTATGTATATCCTAGTTGAAGTTTTCAGACTGAACCATACTGGAAAATTGTAGCATGCAAACACTTTAGTTATGTCTCTTGAGATGGGCAGGCAGAATTGCTGCAGAAGACTGAAAGTAATGTCACTTCTGTTAGGTTAGCAATCATTATTTTAGAAGGCCAGAAAAAAAATGTGTTAATACAGTATAGGGATGTATTTTTTATTCAGTATTAACATATCCAGGACAATGCACAGAGAAAGTTTACAACTGTACTTGTACTAATAAAACTAATAAATATCACATTCAAGATGATATTGCACACACAGCACATGGCAGATTCTTTTCATATAACCGAGGCATCTAACCCAAGAGCCATTCACCCTCCATAATAACCATAATGTCAGCCAGGTTATTGAACCATACAGCAGCACTCTCTTTTATTAATAATGACAACAGCAAGGATTTTTCTTTGTAACTTTAATGGCATAACAATGCTATAAATTGAGGAGCAGTCAAAATGGAAAAGTTCTTCAGTTTATAATCATAGTTAAAACTATTTCTGTAATCCATGCACCTAGGCTTGTGTGTGTTTCATTGTTTTTAAAGCATCCTTTAATAGACTTAGATACAATGAGGTATCTCCTTCCTTTCTTAGGTCATATCTATGACATAGCTATGGCAACTGCTTTCAACATAAATGTGTCTCTGGTTTCTCTCTGATAGGTAGAATACTTTCACCACACTAATCTGCTATTTTGATTTACCATTTATTTTATGCTGACCACACCTATTCTGATCTTCCTTAAGCTTTATATGGAATAAATACAGCAAGAGTTTCCAACTTTTTTTAAAGAGTCATAGTTATTATGGATGGATTCCAGGAGGGGGCATTGCTTGTGCAATAAAAATAAGCAACAGGAAGAAACAGCATGTTTCTACCAATGCTGAAGGTGCTCTACTATATATTCTGCTGTGAAACTTTTAGAAAACCAAGTAAGTACTTCTTGAAACCTCATAAAGTCCCCAATTGTTAATGGCAGTGGGGAAGCAGATAATTTGCTCTCCAGATATACAGTATCACAGCTGTAATGGCCAGAATTCCCAGCTGATTTGGCTAAGCTGACTGGACATTCCAGGTGTTGCAATGCCAGGACATTAAAAGTAATCAGTTGGGGAATTCTAGCCTATGAGATAAGCTATCTCTCTATATATACATATACATATACATATACATATACATATACATATACATATACATATACATATACATATACATATACATATACATATACATATACATATACATATACATATACATATACATATACAGCAAAGGAGATCGTTACCTTGTCGTGGTGCTGGAGCTTGAGCACCTCAATGAAACCATGAGCTAAACCGTGAAGGGACACCCAAGACGGGAAGGTCGTGGCAGAGAGGTCAGACTAAATACGATCCCTGGGGAAGGTAATGGCAACCCACCCCAGTATTCTTGCCATGAAAACTAAATGGATCAGTACAACCAAAGATATGTCGGTATACCATCTGAAGATGGGACTCCCAGGTCGGAAGATGGTCAAAATGCTACTGGGGAGGAACAGAGGATACGTTCAATTAGCCCCAGATGTGATGACGCAGCTAGCTCAAAGCCGAAAGGACGGCTAGCGGCCGACGGTGCTGGTGGTGAACGACGAATCCGATGTTCTAAAGATCAACACACCATAGGAACCTGGAATGTAAGATCTATGAGCCAGGGCAAATTGGATGTGGTTATTGGTGAGATGGCAAGATTAAATATAGACATTTTAGGTGTCAGTGAACTGAAATGGACTGGGATGGGCCACTTCACATCAGATGACCACCAGATCTACTACTGTGGACAAGAGGACCACAGAAGAAATGGAGTAGCCTTCATAATTAATAATAAAGTGGCTAAAGCAGTGCTTGGATACAATCCAAAAAACGATAGAATGATCTCAATTCGAATTCAGGGTAAGCCATTTAACATCACAGTGATCCAAATATACGCCCCAACCACAGATGCTGAAGAAGCAGAAGTAGATCAGTTCTATGAGGATCTGCAGCACCTACTGGATAATACACCAAAAAGAGATGTTATTTTCATTACAGGAGACTGGAATGCTAAGGTGGGTAGTCAGACGACACCTGGAATTACAGGTAAACATGGTCTGGGAGAACAAAATGAAGCAGGACATAGGCTGATAGAATTTTGCCAAGACAACTCACTGTGCATAACAAACACTCTCTTCCAACAACCTAAAAGACGACTTTATACATGGACTTCACCAGATGGTCGACACCGAAATCAGATTGACTATATCCTTTGCAGCCAAAGGTGGCGGACATCTATACAGTCGGTAAAAACAAGACCTGGAGCTGACTGTAGTTCAGATCATGAACTTCTTATTGCAAAATTTAGAATCAGACTAAAGAGAATAGGGAAGACCCACAGATCAGTTAGATATGAGCTCACTAATATTCCTAAGGAATATGAAGTGGAGGTGAAGAATAGATTTAAGGGACTAGATTTAGTAGATAGGGTCCCAGAAGAACTATGGACAGAAGTTCGCAACATTGTTCAGGAGGCGGCAACAAAAAACGTCCCAAAGAAAAAGAAAACCAAGAAGGCAAGATGGCTGTCTGCTGAAACACTGGAAGTAGCCCAAGAAAGAAGGAAAGCAAAAGGCAACAGTGATAGGGGGAGATATGCCCAATTAAATGCAAAATTCCAGAGGTTAGCCAGAAGAGATAAGGAATTATTTTTAAACAAGCAATGTGCGGAAGTGGAAGAAGACAATAGAATAGGAAGGACAAGAGACCTCTTCCAGAAAATTAGAAACATCGGAGGTAAATTCCAGGCAAAAATGGGTATGATCAAAAACAAAGATGGTAAGGACCTAACAGAAGCAGAAGAGATCAAGAAAAGGTGGCAAGAATATACGGAAGATCTGTATAGGAAGGATAATAATATTGGAGATAGCTTTGACGGTGTGGTCAGTGAGTTAGAGCCAGACATCCTGAAGAGGGAGGTTGAATGGGCCTTAAGAAGCATTGCTAATAACAAGGCAGCAGGAGACGACGGTATCCCAGCTGAACTGTTTAAAATCTTGCAAGATGATGCTGTCAAGGTGCTGCATGCCATATGCCAGCAAATTTGGAAAACACAAGAATGGCCATCAGATTGGAAAAAATCAACTTATATCCCCATATCAAAAAAGGGAAGCACTAAAGAATGTTCAAACTATCGAACAGTGGCACTTATTTCACATGCCAGTAAGGTAATGCTCAAGATCTTGCAGGGTAGACTCCAGCAATTCATGGAGCGAGAATTGCCAGATGTACAAGCTGGGTTTAGAAAAGGCAGAGGAACTAGAGACCAAATTGCCAATATCCGCTGGATAATGGAGAAAGCCAGGGAATTTCAGAAAAACATCTATTTCTGTTTTATTGACTATTCTAAAGCCTTTGACTGTGTGGATCATAACAAATTGTGGCAAGTTCTTGGTGGTATGGGGATACCAAGTCATCTTGTCTGCCTCCTGAGGAATCTGTATAACGACCAAGTAGCAACGGTAAGAACAGAGCACGGAACAACGGACTGGTTTAAGATTGGGAAAGGAGTACGGCAGGGTTGTATACTCTCACCCTACCTATTCAACCTGTACGCAGAACACATCATGCGACATGCTGGGCTTGAGGAATCCAAGGCTGGAGTTAAAATTGCTGGAAGAAACATTAACAATCTCAGATATGCAGATGATACCACTTTGATGGCTGAAAGCGAGGAGGAGTTGAGGAGCCTTATGACGAAGGTGAAAGAAGAAAGTGCAAAAGCTGGGTTGCAGTTAAACCTCAAAAAAACCAAGATTATGGCAACGAGCTTGATTGATGACTGGCAAATAGAGGGAGAAAAAGTGGAGGCAGTGACAGACTTTGTATTTCTAGGCGCAAATATTACTGCAGACACTGACTGCAGCCAGGAAATCAGAAGACGTCTACTTCTTGGGAGGAGAGCAATGGCAAATCTTGATAAAATAGTTAAGAGCAGAGACATCACACTGACAACAAAGGTCCGCATAGTTAAAGCAATGGTATTCCCTGTAGTAACCTATGGCTGCGAGAGCTGGACCATAAGGAAGGCTGAGCGAAGGAAGATAGATGCTTTTGAACTGTGGTGTTGGAGGAAAATTCTGAGAGTGCCTTGGACTGCAAGAAGATCAAACCAGTCCATACTCCAGGAAATAAAGCCAGACTGCTCACTTGAGGGAATGATATTAAAGGCAAAACTGAAGTACTTTGGCCACATAATGAGAAGACAGGATACCCTGGAGAAGAAGCTGATGCTAGGGAAAGTGGAAGGCAAAAGGAAGAGGGGCCGACCAAGGGCAAGATGGATGGATGGTATTCTGGAGGTGACGGACTCAACCATTGGGGAGCTGGGGATGGTGACGGCCGACAGAGGACTCTGGCGTGGACTGGTCCATGAAGTCACGAGGAGTCGGAAACGACTGAACGAATAAACAACAACAACATACATATACATATACATATGCATATGCATATGCATATGCATATGCATATGCATATGCATATGCATATGCATATGCATACATATTAATCCCACCTTCATTATTTTTATAAATAACTCAAGGAGGCAGACATACCTAATACTCCTTCCTCCTCCTATTTTATTTATTTATTTATTTGTTTGTTTGTTTGTTTATTTATTTATTTAAATTTATATGACTGCCCAACTCCCCCAATGGGGGACTCTTTTACCCACAACAGCCCTGTGAGGTGAGTTGGGCTGAGAGAGAGTGATGGCCCAAGGTCACCCAGCTGGCTTTCATGCCTAAAGCGGTACTAGAACTCACAGACTCCTGGTTTCTAGCCTGGTGCCTTAACCACTAGACCAAACTGGCATGATAATTTCATGGATATGTTGATACAGTTTTCTTGGCAACAGTACAAGAGTGATCTGCCATTGCTTTCTGACTTCCCAACCTGCCCTGATGCTGCCTAGCTTCCAATCCCAGACCAGGCTTGCCAGATGCTGCCACCTTTTAAGGCAAACTCCAAAACAGAATTTAAATGCAATGCTTTAAGGAAAGATTGCCACAGCTACTTCTAATTTTTGAGAAACTTTGCCCATCTATGGTCTCCCAGGAACTGGACCAAATAATTATTTCCTTCCTTTTATTAGAGCGATCCTCATCTTAGAAATACACAACTCTCTTCTCTTCCCCCTATAGGCATCTCAGGCCCAATTTTAAAAATAAGCCAATTCTGTGAGTTTATTCTCCTTTCTTCAGTAATTATGGCAAGAACATGGCACAGTGAAGAATGAAGAGGGTATACACGTTACACAAAAAATAGCTTCACTGATTAATGATCTTCCGTGTTTGAATTAGCCCTGCTGTACAGATGGAATCAGCAAGGGTCCTTTAGGACCAAAAGCAATAATATGTCATTAAATCAGTACCTATCTCAGTGTTTGAAACCTTGGATCTGTGCCTTCCTCTGACAGGAAAAAAAAGTCCAGCTAATAACTTTCGTATTGCTAAAATATTTCTCAATTGAGTTCTCACAGCATGCACTAAAATGTGAGTTTGCCTGTCCTCTGCTGTAGAGGAATAAGTATCATGAAACTCTATGGCAAAGGCAGCATGAAGTGTTCAATGCATTTCAGTAGAAATGGTAACTTAATAATCAGGGAAATTTTAGCTAATCTTTCAGTAAGGAATGGGATACCCCTCTGCTTCCTAAATATGTATTTTATTTTCTGGATTATAATCAGGCTTTTTCCGAGGAGAGCAATTAATGAGTTGACGTAATGGAATCAAGAAAAGTATTTTCTCTTGGGTCTTCTTATGAGAAATAATGAATTAGTAGAGCAAAAGTAATAAAATGCAGGGACTATTTTATAGGGATAATGGCCAGATAGCTATATTCCAGTGATTTCAGAGAATGAATTGGGCTGGGGAACGCATTAGATTACAAGCCGTAAAGAAGTGCTGCCAAAGTGCTAGTTTAATACTTTCCTTGGCTGAGCAACTTGACAGCCAAACCTCCTGCCCCACCTTGGCCTGCTGAATGGAATTGGATTAATTTCTCCAACTTGAAGACAAAAGATGACCAAACAGTTCTTTTATCTAGAACAGAAGAATTAAGACAAACAATGAGCTCAGTGTGGGCTACAAATGAACTTCTTACCACCTTTTTGTCTCCTAAATGTGATTTGGAATGTTAGGACATCTATAAAGCAAGAAACAGCAGGGTCTGGATTGCCTCCTGCCCACAGAGCCAAATTAAAGACAGAGCAGCTTCTAATACTTCTAATAACCACCCAGAGTCACTCTTTGAGTGAGATGGGCGGTGACTAAATTTGAAATATAAATAAATATAATAAAGATACACATACTTACATATATCTGCATGATAAGAAACACCAACACATCCTTCTGGCAGGAGGGGGCTGCAACACTGAAAAGGGCATACAGTAGATGTGCAGTGCAGAAATACACAAAAGGGCTCCTGAGTACCACAACGGACTCCTCCTTCAGCTTCTCCCAATAATTGAACAGGGTTGATCTGAGCTAAGTATCAATGAAATTAAAATTTCAATATTTTAGTCCCCAAAGACCCAGTGGAAGATTCACTCTCTGCCCTATCTCTGATTTATGAATCTGTAATAGGGGCTGAGGAGGAGAGGTGTGTAAATAATGTTGGATCTGGGAAATTCAAGGGGTACTTTCTTTTCAAAGAATGAAAAAAATTGTATGCAGATCAGGAGGGGCCACATTATTTTTGTGGAACATAAAGAGTTGAAATCCAAAAGTGATTTTACATTTCTAAGGTTGATTTACAAATATATTATCATATTATAGAGACTTTATTATAATGAGCACCCCAAATGAATGGGTGTACTGCACATTTGCTCAGAGCTGTTGCTGGTGGCAAGAGAATGCAGAGATATTACTACTCATTTTCAAACAATGTGCAAGCACTGAACTTGCCCTATGTCACTCATAACCAGAACAAGATGACTAGATCACATGACAAAATATCTGTTAATGTCTGAGAAGAGTTTTATGGGAATATATTTAGGAAAATTTCCTCTTTTTTGTGAGCAACACCCCTATAACTTTCCAAACTGATGTCTGGTATTCTCTTCTAAAATCATCAAATTAATTGCACAATTAAAACATGAAAATGCACCTAAAGTGAACTTGATTCTCCTTGAACTGCTGATAACAAATGCAACTGGGATGCTCCTATTCTGATATCTCTAGTTACACAGATTGATAGCATGATGCATATAAGGAGTCAATTCATCACAGTTCTATAAGAAGAGGGACAAAATTGGTGTGGTTACCTGCAGTCTGTTAAGATTTCTGAGCATAATCAGCAAATTATAGGTATGCTATCTGTTCTATAAACTTTTAAACTGTCTTTAACAAATGAGCAAATGAGGTTCAGAAGAGGGAGATCCGTGTTAGATTCATGTATTATATTACATTATGTAGTGGAGAAATATATTATTATTTCCCATGGAACTTTTAATGTAGCATTTGAGGATTTAAAATCACTATATGATTCAATCCCTGGAGATAAACTGTGATGGAAATTAAATCATCCTTCAACTGATCAGAGGCTGCTGTTCTTGATTAAGATGTTACATGAAAACATCTCAATGCAAGTTAGAAATGGAGCCAAGACCATTTATCAGCTGAAGCCTTATACAGAAAGAGGTGAACTAGGGATGTATTTTGGCTCCCCAATCATTTAATATTTATCTGGCCTTGACAAAATAGAATTCACACACCCTCTCATCTGGATGATAGCTTAATAATGCTATTCTTATGTACCAGTGATGTGAATATTCCCAATACAATAGAGATAAGTTTGAGAAGTCTTCAGGCCTTATACTGAGGAACAGTTGAATATAAATTACTCCAAAACCAAGGTCATTTTTTTCAAGACTTGTTGAAAACTTCTGAAGACTTTTCAAACTTATCTGTATTGTATTGGGAATATTCACATCACTGGTACATAAGAATACCATTATTAAGCTATCATCCAGATGAGAGGGTATGTGAAATTCTATTTCATCAAGGTCAGATAAATATTAAATGATTGGGGAGCCAAAATATACAGCATCTCTAGATCACCTCTTTCTGAATAATGTTACAATGTCAGATAAACAGAAACAGAACAGAACAGGTCAAGGCCTTTAAATATCTTCGAGTTATCTTTCTGTCTTCAGGAATCTGGAAGGAACAAATTAGGTCTGTGTAGGATAAAGTACAAAAGAGTGCTAGGGCCTTTCTAATTTTTTTTTCCAGTACTGTAGTGGAAACAAATATTCCTGCCACTTTTAAGATCTTTAGAGCAAAGATAATCAGATAATCAGGTTCCCAAGTGTGCATGTATATATAAAAAAATCAACCTGCTGGAAGTTCTTCAGTCCAGGTTTCTAAGAGCCATACTCCAGATTTCTAGATGCATTTCAAAGATGTCCCTATGTCTGAAAATATATATGATTCCTTTGGAAATGAAAGCTTGGATACTAAATACTGCAATTGTTGTTGTTTTGTTGTTGTTATTATTTATATACAGTCTACCAGATAGTTCTGACTGGATTTAGTATTTTTTTACTGTTAGATCCTTCCCAAGGATCTAGGATAATTAAAGGTACCATTGTAATATACTGCACTGTTCCAAGTAATTCAACTTTTTGAGGTGAGATTCTATCCATTCTTATTATGTTCAAGTGCTTTTCCAGATCTTTCAAGTGCTTTTCCAGATCTGGTGAGCTCCAAGTGTGAGGCTCTGATCCTTCGACTAACAAACGAAAGCTCCAACACATGCCACGTAGGATATATAAAAGCTTTATTTACAGTGAGCAATCAATTCCACTTTAAAGATTCAAGTGAAATATAGTTACAAGATCTTGCAGTTTAATAGCTTCTCAATTTCCCCCCTCCCCTTGGAATGTGTTCATCAATTACATTCCCCTCTGTCTCTCGCCTGCCCTGCACTGGCCGGCACTTTCCACTGATGGTGCTGAAAGCCTTCCGCTAATCCACACCTCTCAGTGCATTGTCTGTCTGGCGCTGAGTTCCTTCCCATTGAAAGCTTTGGCACCTTGGCTGGTTGCTATGCTTAGGTGACCTACTTCACCATGTCAGGGTAGCATGGGTGCTATCATGACACCAAGCTCACCAACCATTATAGGCACTACTACTATTTTCTTATTCCACATTCACTATTATGATTATTTCAGCTTTACCATGATTATCTCTGATAACAGGAGTTCTAATTTTTCAGCTAGAGAAAATTCTTAAAGAGCATATATGTAAAGGAATTGGTTTATTTTGTTTTTGTTTTCGTGTTTTACAAATTTAGATACAAGAATAGAAGGGATTAATAGGATTTTTACAGTAAACATTTTACATTCTTGGTACATTCATTCTGATCTGAATAGAAAATTACTCTGTTGTATCTACTGCGGTCACTGTAATCAATGCTGATTATATCGCCGATTTTTTAAAAAAGCAGCAGACACAATGCTGGGCTACTTCAGTTATGAAATATGCTTCTTTGACTGATCGTTGACTGATGGTTGAATATATGTGCAAACACAAGAGGTCATATTGAATGATGTGTGAACAACTTCATCTTTGGCATTTATCTTTTACCAGCTGACCACTGGTACCATACATGCACTAGATTTTCTAAAGAATAAATTTTCTGTTGCAGCCATTCTCTCTGGGTTCCAATAAAGAAAAGTCCCCATTGTACCCATTCTGTACTGGTTCAGACTTTAAGCACCATTTACTAAAACAATCAGTTTACAAGTTAGTAGGCTTTGACATCCCCATTTCATCTGGCAGCCTAGTTGATCAATTGCTTGGAGACCTTTCCTGTTAGAGAAGAATCATGGATTCCTTTGGAAAATATATTTTATCTACTTTCAGATTCCAAAACTCTGTTGCAAACCCATCTTCAGTGCTTTCCAATAGAAATTCCTGAGGTCTATTACAGATCCATCTTCAGCACTTTTATTTTCCCTTCCCAGTAAATCCTGATACATTTCCACCTTAAGGATACAATAATATGTTTATTAAGTGATAATTCCTAAAGATTATTTTCTTGATTGGTAAGGAAATTGTAGAGAGCCAGTTTGGTGTTGTGGTTAAGGCATGAGGCTAGAAACCAGGAGATCATGAGTCCTAGTCCTGCCTTAGGCACAAAGCCAGCTGGGTGACCCTGGGCCAGTCATTTTCTCTCAGCCCTAGGAAGGAGGCAATGGCAAACTACTTCTGAGAAACCTTGCCGAGAAAAAAGCTGGGACTTGTCTAGGTAGTCTCCAAGGATCAAACACAATTGAATGATTTTAAAAAAAAGGAAACCATACTTACTTATCAAGGAACAATTCTTTGATGGTCTTCAGTCTGGATATAAAGCATATTTCTGAAATCTTTAGCAGGCAGTCACACTTGTATAAAAATGTGTGGAGGCAGGTGAAGGCAACATTTTGGTGTAGAAAATAAGAATTTCTCTATTTTTCCCTCAGGTCTTTCTGTCACTTTCTCACTGGGAGAAAAATGGAAATGAAAAAAAAGACCTCCTTTGGAATGAATAAATATTTTTAAGATACAGTTTTATGTACCATGAAGATTTTTATCTTCAGCATAAATCAGCAGCATTTATAACACTTATGTGCATGTCATAGACATATACAACACTTGAAAACAAGATGTAATTCTGACTGAGAGGAAGCTGTCATATTCATGAAAGGAGTGTATGGGGACTGTATTGATTGTAAACTACTGTTTGTCTTCTGAATAGTTTTTATGTAGTCTACAGTAGCATGCTAGAAGCAAGTATTCTGCAACTGCAGTCATTTGATCTAGCCCTTTGCTTCTGGTTGATCTTTCAGCTTTTCTTTCATGTTCTTGAAGCACAAAAATAGCACTCCAACACCATTAAAGTTACATGTGTGATTCAATACATGTTTATAGAAATTGTGGTAGCCAGGGAAATACTGCTTTTGAGACCAGTCACAAGTGAAAGACAGAGTTTCTCCTATATATATTTTAACAATCCATGGATAAAGGGAAGATTTTCAGTGTCAGTCATGAACTTATAGCACAATGCAAAGTACTAATATAATATAAAATCTGGTTCTGATATGCCTTGCAACAAGTTGATCAGGTATTTGTGAATGTGAAAATGAAATACTTTCCCATGAACCTGTATACTGAAGACTTCAACTGGACTTATATTTCATAAAAATATATTTAGACTAGTTTACATGGCTAATTAAAAATAAAAACTAACATGGTTGGAAACATTTCATTGGTAAAAGCATTGCACTCTATTGGTTGGATTCATGGATGCCTTTCAACATGCAGAAGGTATCTTCTACTCTTTTTGCAACTTCAGACACATCACATGAAAATTCTGAGACTAATCCAACAAAGTTAATCTGCCCCCAAAAGAATTTAATCAACCTTTTGTTCAAGCAGAAGTATGAGAGCTATTACTCTACCTTCAGTAACACTTCAAGAACTCTTAGGCAAGCATTTAAAAGGCAGTGCTAGCTGCAGTTATTACAACTGTCTAGATTTAGCCTCATCTTTAGAATCTGATGTTCCCTGAGGTAAATTCAAGTGAAATTGGTGAGTATGTTCATATTAGTTAGCATAAAACTAAAGCCAGAGATTGTTGTCCAGTAAAATGTCTATGAAGGTTCTCAGTCATCCAGGTGGAATTGTCTGTAGCTTGAATCATGTCAACTGGATTTCTATTTTCTCAGTGGAAACGTTTCGCTCCTTATCCAAGGAGCTTCTTCAGTCTGAGCAAAGTTGGTAAGGGAATCCTAAATATGTTTCTAGGTAGCTGTGTTGTCCAGTAAAGTTCTTAATACAGACAGATAGAAACAGAGAGTGAGATTCTTTTGTAGGAGTGATTGAGTTAGTACCTGCTTGCTTGACCCATAAATCAATTCATTCTGGTATACTGTAAATAAATACACAAGACCAAACACATACTTAAACATAATATATACTATGGAGTCCTTGGTGCTCTCTGAGCCTTGTTGTTTTCTTGCAAACGTTTCATTGCCAGGCTAGGCAACATCTTCAGTGCGAAAAGGGAGTGGAACTTGCTCTATGTTTATATACCCTGGCTTGTCCTGCCTGTGTTGGTGGCGGTGTTGTACTCTCCTTGGTAGTTCCTAGGCTGGGCTGTTGTTTGCTGCTTGGTTGATTGACTGAGTTAATAGTTCCTTGATTAGTGTCTATTGTGTTGTTTGATTGCTCCTCTGCTGCTAATCTTGCTGTTAATCTTTGAATATCTTGTTGTTGATTGCTGGCAAAGAGGTGTTCTGGTCTTCTGGCTTTTCTATTGTCTCTTAAAATGGTATGTAAATGTTGTTTACCTCTATGTGTCTGTTGATGGCTGCTTTGTCTGAGTGCCAAGCTTCCAGGAATTCTCTAGCACTTTTGGATTTGGCTTGGTTCTGCCAGTCTGGGTTGCTGCAGTGACCAGAACACCAGAAAAAGGAAACAGACCAGTTATGTAGCATCTTCCAGCAAAATGGATATCCACGCAACTTTATCAAAAGGTGCCTGACCACTCAACCCACCACAGCAAAACCAACAGAAGCTATGAAAAGGATTACACTGCCATACATCAGAAACATCTCAGAAACTACTAATAGACTGTTACAACCACACGGCATCACCGTAGCACACAAACCAACCAAAACCCTTCAGAACATCATAAGTAAACCAAAATACCCAGTAGCCCAAGAAGAAAAAAACAGGGGTTATCTACAACATACAGTGTAAGGACTGTAACAGCCACTATGTAGGACAGACTGGCAGAAGACTAGCAGAACACATCCATGAACACCAACTAGCAGTCAGAAGACATGATGAAAACTCCTTAATCTCACAACACACGGACAGACTTAACCATACTTTCAACTGGGAAACTGTGAGCATCTTAAACCAAGCCAAATCCAAAAATGCTAGAGAATTCCTGGAAGCTTGGCACTCAGACAAAGCAGCCATCAACAGACACATAGAGGTAAACAACATTTACATACCATTCGTAAGAGACAATAGAAAAGCCAGAAGACCAGAACACCTCTTTGCCAGCAATCAACAACAAGATATGCAAAGATTAACAGCAAGATTAGCAGCAGAGGAGCAATCAAACAACACAATAGACACTAATCAAGGAACTATTAACTCAGTCAATCAACCAAGCAGCAAACAACAACCCAATCAAGGTACTACCAAGGAGAGTACAACACCCCCACAAACACAGGCAGGACAAGCCAGGGTATATAAACAGAGAGCAAGTTCCACTCCCTTTTCACACTGAAGATGTTGCCTAGCCTGGCAATGAAACATTTGCAAGAAAACAACAAGGCTCAGAGAGCACCGTGGACTCCACAGTTCAACCCTGAGCTACAAATATTCTCTTCAATTAATATATACTAGTCTGAGTGAACTGATTGGCTTTGTTCCCACAACATGTTAGACGTTAATTCTGTCAACAAACCAGCCACCTTTTGGTGAACACAGAGTCCCTCATCCACTTCCTCCTAGAAATGTCCAGTATTCCATGAGCCACTATACCAGGAAAAGACTGGCAAGGCTTCATGGCATCATCAGCTTCTTCTCTATTAATCAGGTAGGCAGCAGTGGATATGGAAAAGAAAGGGAGGGGTGGGGAAATAAAACTGCACCAAATCTGGATTCACACAAAAGCATACAACTCTCACTCACTCTGGATGTACTGTCACTCTCCCTTTTCACAATCCTTTTCCCTAGCAACCACCACACCTTTGCCCAGTATCACCCCTCCCCCAAAATCTCTAGTGATGGACTGCTAAACCTCCCCTCCCCTCAGTGATCAGGTCAGTCTCCACAAAATGGCTCATGAGAAGACTTTCACACTCCTTGAAGGGAAACAAAGTTTTTAATGAGGAAGAAAAACAATAGCAAGTAAGACACCCAGCATCAACCACAGCAAGATTCAGAAGGGCATATACTGTATAAACCCAGAAGAGGGAGGAAGGAGGAACTCACACAGGTAACTCAGAGAGCATCTCACATATTCACAACAGGTAGCTGGGACTGGCAGCAAACATAAGACCACCACCTCCTCCTCCTCCTCCATTATCTACACTGCAGACCCAGGCCCCCAAATAGCACTGTTTACATGGGAGGATGTAGATGTTTTCAGAGTTACCTCTGAGAGGATCTGCTGAGGTTTTGCTTTGGAGTCATTGGTGGTTACAAGTATTTGCAGGAGGAGTTCTTGAAAGTAGCCTGGGGAGAGTGGCTTGTTGACCCTTCCAGCCAATCAATGTTGGGAAGGCATTTTTATTAGCTGCCAGGATTCTGGAAATAGAATTCCAAATGGGGATTAAGGTGTTTTTTTTTAGCAGCTCTTTCTCTCCAGCTCTTGAAAGACTAGGTTGGTAAACTGGGACAACTGTCTGGGTTTGGAGTTCCCACAGCTGATGGGTTAGTTTAGTTTAACCTTATTTTAGACTGGGTTTCTTAGTGGCTAAATTTACCCCCCACCCCCTTGGTTTAGGACTGGGTTAAATTTTTGGACTTCCAACAAAACAATAAAGAACAAGCCCACTCTGAAGAAAGAAAATATGCTACACTAGGAAGCAGACAACAGCCTTTTTCTCCCTTCCCCTCACCTGCCCTCTTCCCCAGACACACTTTTTCTCTTACACACACACACATACACAATCCCTTAACAGATAAAGTGGTCATAATGCTCATAATGTATTGTGAGTTTTCTGAACAAAATAAATGAGTCTATGCACCAATATTGGATAGCAACATTAAATATCTCTTTTGCTCTAAAACAGAATGACTATTTGTCCTGGGCTGATAGTCACTGCTGTGCTTCTTCTAAATCAGAATATATTGGGCACATTCTGGAATAATTATTTGTGAAAAACCTATTAAAAAAAACAGAATGGAATTTAGTTATGTGAGAACTTTAGTTGTGTTCAGCTGATTTCAGTAGATATAATTAAAAACAATCTGAATCATGGCCACTTTTGTTTCAAATTTGCTCTGGAATCTATCCAAAAGCCACTCTTCGGACCCTGATACCTTTCTTCTCTCCCCTCTAAATTCTGAAAATAGTGTCCCTATTTGAAGGAAACTTGTTCTTGGAACTTGAAGAGAAGACAGAAAGAATGTCAAATCATGAGCTCACAAGTTAAATATTTTCATAATGCTAAGTGCTCAGGAGTTACACTCGCCCTTAATGATTTGCACAGTTCATCACACTTCTATCAAGTAATTAGAACATAAAGCTTGCATTTAATGTATTGTATCTGTGCCTTCTCATTTAGTACAAATACGATATTGCTAATGGAATAGGTTAGGAACAATGACAGTGCAATTAAATATTAATAATATTTTATAGAATTGCCTTACATTGGCATTTCTGCTTAAATGAGATTTTGATAACATTTGCATTTTCTTGGGTCACACTTAAGAATTCAACTTCACCTTTCCTATCCCTGGAGGGGAGGGGAATTATTTTTACAAGAACACTAGGATTTGTGTATATATCCTTATACCTCCAGTAGTGGAAAGATCTGTACTCACCTTTACTTGTTCTTCAAAGGTAAGATTCCAATTAAAGGAGACCACAAAGATATATTCCCTGTAGCCTATTTTTGTTATCCATAGGGCAAAGATATGTTCCTGCATCTCAGGTGAACCCTTGGAGGAGTGCAGAACAATTAAGGCTTCTAATAAAGCTGTGACCCCTAAAATCAATGGGGATTGAGGAGTGAGTCCGAGTTAATTAGTGAAAAAAGAGAACAGTATGCCACCCAGAACCATATAGCCGGCTTAGCCGTGGCCAGGATGTTCCCCCTTGATTCTTGACAATCCCACTTAGAAAGAATATTTTTTGCTGGGCAGAAAGCATGCTGTATCCTGTCAAAGGCAAGGCTTTCAGCTAACTTCTCTTACACCTGATTTCTGTGGAGTGAGTGGAGAGCTGCCAGGCTGCATCCCAAGTTCCTGGGCCACAACTCCTACTTGCAACCTTCTTGCTGTTTGATAGAGACAATAAAAAAGGTAAAGATTCCCCCCGCACATTTGTGCAGTCGTGTCCGACTCTAGGGGCCGGTGCTCATCTCCGTTTGTTAGCCAAAGAGCCAGCGTTGTCCGAAGACACTTCCACGGTCATGTGGCTGCATGACGCGCGTGGAACGCTGTTACCTACCCACTGAAGTGGTACCTATTAATCTACTTGCATTTGCATGCTTTCGAATTGCTAGTTTGGCAAGAGCTGGAGCTAGTGCAGGAGCTCACTCCGCATGCGGGGCTAGGGATTCGAACCTCCGAACTTGCGATCTTCCGATCAACAAGCCTGGCATCCTACCTGCTGAGCCACCACGCCCCCCATAGAGACAGTAGTCACAGGAAACTCTGTCAGGCAGCCAGTACAGTCCCAGTTTATGAAGCATAGTTGCTACCAAAGGACTGTAGGCTGTTGGCTCCATACTTAGAAGTACAAAGTACCCCTCTGCTGGAGTTGGGTATTTCTCCATTCAAGAATGATGAGCTAGGAGTAATGGGAAAGAAAAAAGGGCTATAAAATGAATTTGACCCTCTCTTGATTTTCTTTCCCTTCTTTCCTTTTCACCTCATATGTCTAGATGTGTGCATTCTTATTTGACCATTGTGTCTAGTGACATTCCTGTGGACTGCAGCAATAACCAGGCAACAATTGTGATTCCACTCCTATAACAGTATATCAATTTCTGATAGTTTTGCTCCCAGGGCAAAGTTCAAGGCTTTCAGACCATAAATAAATCTGCATGTCATAAAGGTGAACCGGCAGATACTAATTAGCTGCAGAGACAGACTGCTAACTTTATAATGAATGCATATGAGTTCCAGGGAATCTTAAAAAAAATCCATAGGAACTTGCGGGAAAATGTGTTTGGCAAGAAATCAGACTCTATAAGCTGCAGAACAGATTAATTAAGGTTTTCAGAGAAGCTGTAGAGTTGAAGAAAAATAGGCCAGCAAAGAAGAAGTTAAAACCAACAGGAGACCAATAAATAAAATAATTATCTGTTTCACCTTCATCCAGAAAGGACTGACCTCTATATAATTGAGGTGAGAAAATCAAAACAAAGTAGTTCATGCTAATGTGTGTGTGTGTGTGTGTGTGTGTGTGTGTGTGTGAGAGAGAGAGAGAGAGAGAGAGAGAGAGAGAGAGAGAGAGAGAGAGAGAGAGAGAGAGAGAGAGAGAGAGAATATGTATGTATTTCTTGCCATTACATATGCTTGGAGGGGAGAGGAAGTCAGCCAATAATGCATTTGAAAGGCTTGTCAGTCAGTTCCTTGCCATAAAAAAGAAAAGTGGGAAAAAACAGGGCTGTAATGTACTGCTTAGAATGCCGTGAGAGTCTTGTCCAAAGTTTCATTGAGCTGTAACCTGTCATTTAAAGATGACACTGCACAACACTGCGCTGATGACAAACCAGCTACTACATAATGTCAGCATGTGTTACAGGTTGTCTCCCAACATGACTGAATCCTGACCAACACACTCAGCAGAACATCACACAAACCTACCTGAAATCCACCATGGAGAAAAAAAATCTCCATGGAGAAAAAAAGGGGGGGCTTAAAAATGCATAATGAAAAACTTGTATCAGTAATCCGTTATGCTTCCTGTAGAGTACTGGGGATAGATGTTCCATTAATAGAAACTGAACTGCGCATTTGCAGTTAGTAACTGTGTAGTTATATCTAACATGACTGCACGTATCACTACCCCATATCCATTCACAATTCCTTAATCCAGTTTGCAATGAAAAAGTAGCAAATGGAAATTCATGAGCAAGTGAGGAGCAGAAACATGGGTAGAATAAGAAGCATGTCTATGCCAGAGGAAAGGAAGTACTAAGATAATAGTTCAGCAGGAACAGCAGAGGTGCAATTCCATAGAAGTATAATCTAGATCAAATATTTCCTCTCACTTTGTATTCACTAAGAATTTGTTATTAATTGATCACAGTTCATGTCTTAATCTGCTCATCCGTGCAAGAATACAGTGTTACATCTGTGAGCTGTTTTTTTAAATGCTGCTAAAGATTAAAAAAGACATTCAACTCATAGAAGGTATGAATTACCTGTTACAATACTGTGAATTATGTCACTATGGATTTGCCAGTTTATGAAATTCCAATTTACTATTCCTAAAGGAGCTAAAGGAAATGTTAATATGCAGGATGGCCAAGACTGATCATTAATGACAACTCTCAGATCAGAAGCAAGCTGCCCATAATTGGCCTACTACTAGTCATGACAACCTATTTCAACTATTCCATAATTTATGATTCATATGGAAGAAATTCATCAGGCCTATGTGTAGGATCTGATTAAAACAGATTGTGCACCTGGTTAGGAGCAAGAAATATTTAATAAGCCTGTGTGGGGTGGTTTGGATTTCCTTTAGTGAGGTACTTAGCACCGCTGAGACAAGATGATTCTCCTTCTTTAGGCAAAGAACAAATACATTTTGCTTCATTAAGGTGTTTTGGGTCACTTTGAAACTTCAGTTGGTTGTTCCAACAGCTGGAAGAGAGATCCATTCATACTTCAGTTTGAGGACTATGGGGGCTGCCTTGCTTTATTGATTGACTGATTGATTTAATTAGATTTTGAGGTTGTTACAAATAGTAAGAAAGATGACCTTGATGGAAATACACAAGAATATCTATCTAGGCAAGAGCCTGAAACATTTTTTAAATTCTAAGAAACTTGATAATATTTGGAAGTGACACAAGCAGATTTCTTGACTGCTTCTTCCTTCACTGTTGATGGTTGATCCTAAAAGACAGAATGTATACACCACTTCAATATCTTCATTATCAATTTTAAGGCTAGATGTTATATCTGTTATCATTAGTTTGGTCTTCTTTATAATTAATTTTAGTCCTATGTTTTCACTGTGCTCCTTGACGTTTATTACTAGGGTTTGCATTATTGGCTATCAGTGTAGTGTCATTAGCATAGTGTAGGTAATTGATGTTTCTTCCTCCAATTTTAAAACCATATTCATTTTCTTCCAATCCAGCTTTCCTTAATACATATTCAGCACATAGGCTGAATAAATAAGGGGTGAGTATAGCCTTGTCTCACTCCTTTGCCAGCCAGGAACCAGTCTGTTTCACCATGTTCTGTCTGTACTGTGGCTTCCTGACCTGCATAAAGGTTTCACCTGAGGACAATGAAATATTCTGGGATTCCCATTTTTCTAAGTACATTCCACAGCTTGACATGAGGAACACAACTGAAGGCCTTTATATAAACAATGAAACACGTAGTGACTTCTTTGGGGTATTCTTTGGCTTTCTCAATTATGCAGCATGCATCAGCAATAATGACTCATGTTCCTTGGCCTTATCTAAAGATTAGGCATTATTTATTATATCATATCATATCTATGAGACATTATTTATCATATCTAAAGCCAGCTGAACATCTGGCATCTCTTTTTTCCATGTAGGGCTCTAATCTGTGTTGGATGAGCCTAAGCATTACTTGGCTAGCATGTGAAATTAAGGATATTGTACAATAGTTTGCACACTCTGTTAAGTCTCCTTCTTTGGTACTGGAATGTACCAAATCTTCCAATCTATTGGTCACCGTGTCATTCTCCAGAGTTGCTTTCTTAACATGGTTAGAGTTTCTCCTGATTCTTCTTCTCTTGCTTGCCATTTCTGTGGGTATTCCATCAGTTCTGGTAGCCTTCTGACTTGGTTATGACTGGAGTGCTGATCTAACTTCATCTTTACAGGAGTCTGGTTGGCTCTCCAGCTTCCTGTTTTACTGCCTTGGAGGAGTACAATCCAGATTCATCACAGCAGCTCTCCATATACCCCGCTGTGTTTCAAATGCTAATTTATTGCTGGAGACAAGCATGATAAAAGTTGTGGCAAGAGTGTGTCTCGCTTCCATAAGCCTTTGACTAAAGCTTAACTTTTATTCTAGAGGCTTAGCACCATTAATTCTCCAGGATGACTATCAATCTACCTGGAGTAAGGCTGTTAGATCTAAACTTCTAAGTCTGGACTTCTCCTCATACTTGGTTCTTTAGATGGAATATGTGAAATATGTGAATAGGTGAAACAAACTTTGAAGCAGAAGAAAAAGGACAAGTGCCAGGCAGATCTAGGAAAGCCTCTGGCCTTCCTATCATCAGCAAATATTAGATACATAGTTCTAACTGTGTCTCACACAGTTAGAAACACCTAGCCATATGAAAGCTTTCTCCCTCGCCCAATGGAATGCTCTTCCCTCTGCAGTTTTGGATGGTAAATATAAAATACAGCATTGGCAGAAAGGTTCTGTCCCTGTGATTTTGGAGAGGTAGAAACCTCAGAACATGTAGTTCTTCACTGCTCCTTTTATAGAGACATTCATACCAGATTTATCCTCTAGCACATAGCTTTCCAAACTGTGTGTCGCGACACAACCCGGAAGCGGCGGCGGGGGTGTGCACGGTGGCAGCGCGGCGGCAGCGGTGTGCACGGCGGCATCAGCGCTTCCGCGTTTTAGCAGAAAACACGAGGCTGCCACTGCCGCCGCTGCCATGCACACCAGCACTGTGCACACCACCGCCGCGCACCCCCCGTGCCACTGCCGTGCACGCCACCGCCACCGCACGCGCCACCGCCGCCGTTGGTGTGTCACCAACAGCGGCAGTTTGGAAAGCACTGCTCTAGCAGATATCCTAATCACTCAGATTCAAACTATGTCCAGATGTTACTTACAGATGAAATGCCATTTATTACAGCACATGTGGTTAGGTTATGCATAGTAGTATGTAAGATCCACTGGAGCTTCACACGCTCCTGCTACATAGATGTATTTTATATAACTTTAGATATTATCACATTCTATGTAATTTTAGATATTGTCTCATTTATAGCCTAGACACATATTGCTTCTTTTGGATTTCACTCAAGGGTCCCAGTCAGGTTGTTTTATACATGTATTTTAATTTTCTATTAATTTTTGTTTACCAATTTCTTAAGTTATACTGTTTGTTTATAGGTGCTTGCAGATCACTTATGGACACATTTCTTGTACTGGTCGGAGACCACAATAAAATGATTGACTTACAATCATTAGCCAACCTCAATAATGGTAGTTTTAGCCTTCCTGTGAATTTCCTGGTCTGGTCTACCTAGTGGGGTTGACAGCTGCCCAACTCCTTCATGACTCTGGGCAGCTTACAATTAAAAGAGAACTATCTCTATCATCTCTCTATCATCTCTCTCTCTATCATCTCTCTCTCTATCTATCATCTCCCTCTCCCTCTCCCTCTCCCTCTCCCTCTCCCTCTCCCTCTCCCTCTCCCTCTCCCTCTCCCTCTCTCTCTCTCTCTAATACAACTGACCAGAAGGCTAACTCAGTACCACAAGAACCAAAGAACCAAAACTATAGGGACTCCACAACCACCGTATGAGCAGCCAAGTTTTCAATAGTTTCATGTAAGCCATTAGGTTGGGAGTCATATGGATCTCTGGGGGGTTGACATTCCAGAGAAGGCATGTTTCCTGGGTCCTGCAAGATGACATTGTTTAATCAATGGGACCCAAAGCATGCCCAATCTGACCTCACTGGATGAGCAGAAACATTCATAGAAAATGGATCCCTCAAGTAGCCAGGTCCTATACCTTGAAAGATACAGGTATCTTCCTAGGTAATTGTAAAGGGCATAAAGAATGACCTTGAAGGACAGTAGGAAGATCCGTTACTGAGGCAATGATCAGATAAGCATGACTTAAGTCCATTCCAAGAAACTAACCTGAGAAAATATCTCAGGCAGACCCCTCCCTAATTCACATGAAGTGAGGGAGGGGGAAGCACATTCAGACTTGCACAATTCTGTTACTATAGGTATTCTAATAAAAATAGTTTTAGACCTGTATGGCTTTGGTTTCTTGCTTTAGTCTACCCTATACAGCTGACAGTAAATAACCAGTACTTTGCTTTTCACCCAGAAACTGATTGGTAACCAGGGAAGCTTGCAAAGCAGTGGGGACATGTGAGTATACCTTGATATGCCCCATTCTGTCTGTACCACCCCAGTCTGGACTGGCTGTAGCTTCCAGGTGATTTTCAAGGGCAGCCTCCTGTAGAACTCATTACAGTAATCCAATTATTAGGTGATCAAGAAATGAGTAGCTGTCTGAAGAGCTTTCTGATCCAGAAACAGACATAACTCATGCATAAGGTGAATCTGTGCAAAGTCCCTCTTGGCCACAGCTGCCACCTGCACTTTGAGTTATTAATCCAAGATGACCCCCAAATTTCACCCAAGTCTCACATGGGGAAGTGCAACCCCATCAAAGACTAAAAATGAAATTTCCCCAAAGCCAGATGGACCAAACAGCCACTCAGTCTTGTCTTGCTTTATGAAGTAGCCACAAAGGGACATCAAAGCCCTCCTTTGAAACTTTGCACAACCCTACATTTTACAAATGTCACAGTTGAATGGGGTTGTCAGCATTGTGAGGTAGTCCAAACAAGAAGCACACCCAGAAGTACTAGCTCTACTTTATTGTAAGGTTAACAGAATCTTGCAAGTCTGAAGTACATTTCCCCTGGTCACCTTTATAGCCCAAAAAAGTAGGGAGGGTCCCTTCTGAGATGTTTGCCATGCCCACATTCCTTCTGTGGGCTCAGCTGCCTCTTACCTGACCATTGCCCTGGCTGCAGCTCTTCCATCTGTCTCCCAAGGCCATTCCCACATACCATTACAAGGGTGAACAAAGAGTTCTTTTAAGAATACACAGTACTCAAGTGAAAATCAAAGCAATAATAAAGATGTATATATACAGTATATCTCACCTGGACCGCTCAATCAGCCTGGCCAAACCTGATGGGGAGGAGCCTGGACATGGAAGCACCTCCTTCTTCTCTTCTGCTTGCTTTTATACCAGAAGCTGTTGTTGGGCAGATTCAGGAGTACATCCTGCATTATTACTTCCAGAGCTCTGCCAAGGCAATCTGGACCTTGGCTTCCTCTTCCTGACTTCCCACCCATGTGTACACATTAGCTCTTCCTCAACTTCCTATCTGACCATTAACAAGATGGTGCTGTTTTTACTTAGGCCTGGTACATTATACAAAATTGTAAATTTTACAGTATGTGTCAGTCAGAAGTTCAGGGGTATATCGATTCTAATTAATTGTGGATGGATTGGGTTCAGTTTCTGCTTGCACAAATACAATAGCAGGAGGAGCTGTTTGTAATGAGAATTGTGTCAATATAGATCTGTCAGGGACTGTGATTTCTAAATCCATAACACCATACAAGACTCAGCAGAGTCATTACATACAGTATTACATTCTATGGATATTAAGCACTTACTTTACAGTTTGCTGGGTTTTTAAGTGTATGTGAAACTTTTAATGAGCTTAAAATTTTTCACCTAAAAGCAAACAGTGGTATTATTATTGTGGTTGTTATTGTTATTATTATAAAATCTGCATAGGAAATGTCAATATTTTATCAAAAAAGAGCTGCTGCAACACAGTGTAACTTGAGATGTTGTCTTTCCCTGTGAATAAAACATGGCAATATGCATTTTGTGACGTCTCCCAATACAAGCATGATTTGTTGCAACTTTTAAGACAAAACTAACATTCCAAAGACCAGACTTTTCCACTAGCCCACATTTTTGAAGGACATCCTGAAATATCTATTATAAAACCTGGTTGCTTGGTAAATTATAGAGCAGAGTTCTGACCCCCTTTTCATTTTTCAAAGATCAGCAAAGAATTACTGTACTGAATGGTTATTAATCAGGGTGAGGCATCCTGGGGAAAGTCAAGGGGGTAGTTTTTTTAAAAGAAAAGGAAAAATCAAGATGATGAAACAGACTAGATCAGGGTTTCTCAACCAGGGTTCCATGGCACCCTAGGGTTCCGTGAGATTTCACTAGGGGTTCCCCGGGAGATCACAATTTATTTAAAAAATTATTTCAAATTCAGGCAACTCCACATTAAAGAGGTAAGTTTCTTTATTTTTAGTTTAAGAACACTGTTAATGCATATATTACACATATAATACATATAATAATTTTGTAACTTCTGGCCTGTATTTGAGCCTGAATGTGCAGGGGTTCCCTGAGGCCTGAAAAATATTTCAACGGTTCCTCCAGGGTCAAAAGGTTGAGAAAGGCTGGACTAGACACTGACTGGAAAGATAAAAATCTGGTTTGTTAATTAACATACTAATATAAATAGCTGGGCTTTTTTTTTCAGGGATTAAAAGCTGTCATGGGGTGGGGATGGGGACAGATGTTTAGTTAGTAAGCTGTACAAATCCTGCAAACAACCACATTATTTTGCTTTGGCACCTTGCTGAAAATTGCTCTGAATATTTAACAGAGGTTTGCAGGGCATTTAGAGGATCTAATCACGTGGGTTCTCTCTGTGTTCAAGCTAGCTGGGCAAGTTGTAGTGATGTGCCAGAGGCTACAACTTGCAAAGTTACCTGGATTACATTCATCCTCACTGTTGGTTCTGAGGAAGTGGTCAGGATTCTCCACTATATCACCTCTGCCACTTATACCCTGAAACCCAGCCCTTCCCAGTTGGTAAAAGCCTCTATAGAGGTGATAGGAGGCTAGGTTCTAGACATGGTGAACCTAGCCTCCTATCCTGGGGTGGAGCGGAGGTGTCCTCAACCTTGAAGAAGGTGGTGTGCCCTCTGTCAAGAGACAATAGTTTGGCCTGGAAATCTTAGATACCTACTAGATGATTTCCAATCTTCCCTTTGGTGGAAGGCTATTGAGAAGGTGATGAGGCTAAAGCTGCAGAAAGCCTGGGATGGGGAAAAAAATATCTGGACCTTCTTAATTCAGGATTTAGGCCTGATTATGGAGCTGCTTCCATATTGATCGCTCTTGCATATGACCCTGTGGCAGAACCAGGATAGAGGAAGCATAACCCTCTTGGTCCTGCTTGATCGCTCAGTGGCTTTCAACATCGAAGGAATGACCATATGTGAGTGTTAGGAGTGGGTTTTGCAGTGGTTCTCCTCTTTCCTTACTGGGCAATTCCACTCAGTGGTAGTAAGGGTGAGAGTTCAACTCCTAAGGCCCTTCACTGTGGGGTGCAACAAGGGTTGACTCTCTCCCCTCTCTTTTTTAACATTGACATAACACCACTGGTGAAGTCACGGCCAGCTTAGAGTCAGGTGTCAACGGTTTGCAAATGATACTGAGTTGTTATGTCAATTCCAGGCCAGACAGGAAGAGTTGAAGAGCACTCAAAAGCTGCAATTGATACAGAATGAGATAGCTTGCATGCTGGCAGATGAGATAAACTGCTCAGAGGTGATTGAGGTTGATGGTACAGAAAATTAATTAATTCCCTGAGGAGTAGGCATTAAAAAAAATGCAACCACAGGTTATTAATTGATTTTTAAAATGTTACCATAGATAAATGTCCATCTGAGAGTAACCACAGGAAGATAAGGGGAAAATCATCTGTCAGGTACCCTAGTACAAAGTTGTTTAGAGCTTAAAATGCCATAAGCAAAACTGTAAACCTGGCTAAGTAACTCACTAGCAGGCTGTGAAATGATTTCATAGAGAATGTTTATGACCAAGTGGTCCACTTAGCCACCCAACTCAAGTTGCAGTTTGTAGACCAAACTACTGATTTCATAACTACTAATGTTAGGAAGGTTGTTGTGGGTCTTCCCTTCGACAATACAATGTTAGGAAGCTTAGAGATATGAATATGCATTTAATAAAATGTGCATTACAGTACTGAGTTGATAAGCTGTGTTCACACTTGACTGACTCCTATAGCTTGGCCCTACCATTTTTTAAATTTGTTTCATTTGCCTTACTGTGCAGCATTTGGCTTTTGTTCAGTGCTGGGGACAGACTGAGACATCTAGCTACCTGAGATAGCACTTGTTCATCTAATTTAAGGTCCAGAATACCCCAAGCCTGGTCAAGTCACGTTAAGACCTGAGGCAGAAATCACACAAGCACTTCTCTCTGTCCCTCGCATTAAAAATATTACATGGCACTTCAAAACAGCTGCCCGAGGCACCTCACCCTACATCATATCATATCTGATCCAGGGAGTTTCTAGAAGTAAATGCCATCTCTCTACACTACACCTCTTCTTTGATTGTTCATATCATGGACTGCATTGGGCTGAATATTTAAAGGAGTTAAACAGCATTCTTTAAAGACCCCAGGTACTCTAAAAATCTGCCTGAGGGAAAACAGAAATAAATCTAATTAATAGAATATTGATAAAACAAACAAACAAAATGAAAGAAACATCCAAAATTCATGTTCTTAAAAATGGCACACAAGTGAGTACAAGAAACTAGAAGGAGTCTGATTTATCTGAGAAGTTTGTGGACAATAATTTATGACAAGCATTGCCCTATCTAAGACCCTCTTCCTGTGGGCAAAAGATCTCTATCAGCATTGTGCAGAAATGTCCCATTGCAACACGGTGAAACATATTTCTACAGCAAGTCCTTCATTTACAATGAGCAAATTCATACAAAAGCCAGCCAGAGGTCATTTTCAAGTTCACTTAGCCAAAGCCAACTTATAAATCTGGTTTTCAGCCAGTAAACTGATAGTACTGATATTGGTTCTGATAAATTACTTTTTGATGGATTCAAGACAGTCATGCTTGTTATGCCCCTGGACTCTTTCTAGGTCAGCTCACATGGCTCGAAGTTTGAGCTAAGCTGTCCTGCCTGAGGAAAAAGGATGGGGGCCAAGAGAAAATATTTTCTTCCTTGTCCCTCACATTTTATAGAAATTCAGGCCCAGGTAAATTTTGTGTTCTTGTGATGTCATCATGGAATTAGGACTGGATATTTCTACTATTATTTTACACATGTGCAATCTATCTTTTCAATCGTCATTTTGCTTTGATGGTTCTATGGCTAATACTCCTCGGCTCCCAAGGCTGTCTTCTTTCTTTTATGAGATCAACTGTGATTAGAACACTGGGTTTTATGAGATCAACTGTGATTAGGAGGTTGGGTTAAAATTGAGGAGACTCAAATTTAAATCCCTACAGTGTCATGAAATCTCTGTAATATTGGGCCAGTCAGAGTCTATCAGAAATACTGTATATATATTATGTGCATCTAATTCTTACTTTGTTTGATTGTTTGTTTTGTGCCTTCGAGTCATTCTTGACTCCTGGTGACTGCCTGAACAAGTCCCTGCAGTTTTCTTGGCAAGATTTCAGAAGTGGTTTGCCATTGCCTTCTACCTAGGGCTGGGAGAGAGGGTGACTGACCCAAGGTCACCCAGCCAGCGGAATTCACAGTCTGCCTTTAACTACTACACCAAACTGGCTCTCAATTTTCACATACCATTCTCTATTTATCTATTGTTATTTCTGGATTTTTTAAATCCTTTCTCTCTTTCTATACATCCTAGGAGATTACTATCTTAGTTGCTGCCAATGCTTCCCTTCCTTCTTCAGCCATCCTGCCTTGGTTCTTCTTTCCCACATGGAAATAAGATGTTCTACATTATAGAGGACAATTTTCAATAGCTAACCTCACTGGATAGCAAAGAGTATAAAATCAGAGGTTTTCTACAATCAAATACTTACAGAGAAAATATAACTAAAATGAAAAGATTGGACAGTTAACTATGAAAGGCTGCCAAGATCAAGAGTAAGGATATACTTACTGTACAACATGTAGTTTAGTTATCCATTGTGAAAAAGAGGTATAAGATGGGGAAATTTGCAAAAAGTATAAATATATCAGATCACTTCCAATTCTGAATATACTTTAGATGGGCCCCCTCCATGTGTGGTCCAATGCCTGTCTGCCAACCCCCCCCCCCCCCGATCTCTCTTTTTAATGAGCCTGGATAAAAAGCTTTCCGCTGTTCTGAGTCTTCTATATCACCTCTTCCTTCATGACTTTCTTGATGGCAGTTTTATAGGTGGTACATTAAGACTTGATTAAATTAGAATTGATTTCAGGTTAGGAGGTCCTACTTTGTTGTTCATGTTAATAAAATATTTCAATGAGAATTTTTTCAGGTTGATTAAAATAAGGATAAAGAACAATTACCTCAGACAAAACTGAACCTTTTGGAACTAGGCTGTTAAGAATACACAAAACACAAATCATTCTCAGGCAACAAAAAATCTGTTTCAGAAAATGGTAAGTTCCGTGAAGAACCAGTATAATAGATTAGCTAACAGCCTGGAAGAGCTTCTGCCATTAATTCAATGACTGGCTTTAGATAAGTTGCCACCTCTGTCTCAATCTTCCACTTGTTACAAAAGGAACTGAGCAGCAGCCTTATCAATAACAAACCTACAAATTTATTACAGGAATTTGCAGAAGTTCCAAAGCAGCATGTAAATGACAGGTATTAAAACTGCTATATCATACGACTTCATTCCTTCTACTTTCTTAAGAGTTTTGATGGCAGTACAAAGTAAAACTCTTAGAAACCTTGACCAAGGGTGCTTACATAGCTCCTGATTCAAGAGTTTCTATTACTAAGTATCAAAAAAGGTTCACACTCATATCTCATACTTTTCCTGCAGTCCTGAGGTTGATTACCATTTGCCTTACCCACTGTCAATTTCATGTCTCAAAGATGTTTCCAATGATAGTGACTGATCATAATCATCTAAAGAGCAAACACATTTTAAGATCATTTAGTGTTTATGCCACTAAACAATCAATCACTTGAAGTGGTAAGAATGAATCAGCCAAAAATAAAAAGATTTCTACAGTTATCTTGAGCTATCACTGAGGATGGGGAAAACATTTGTTCTGTTTGTATTTTCAGGCAAATGTCATATTGCATCATTAACTTCGTTATGGTTATTGTACATTTATAGCATTTAGCACTGTTTGGCTTTAACTAGAGTTCTTGAAGCAGTTTACAAATCAACTCACATGAAAAAAAAACTTCTAAAATTAAAATCTTCAGCCATGTGTTCAAACCCATTCAAAACCACAAGGAACAAACATATTTCTACTACCTGCTGAAACCCCATCAATGATAGCAATAATCTTTCATTGGTTTTATGGGGCAACAATCCATAACCAATGTGCTATCACAGAAAAGATCCTAACTTGCATCTTCACCAACCCCCCATTTAGCTGGTGGGAAATATAAAGCAAAAATGAAAATTTGTTTTTGGGTTTTAGTGATTAAATGGTTTGCTTTAATAGAAATAATGTCACTATGGTTTAACTAATGGTAAGAGATTATATTTGTAAATGTTTTTATATCTGTATTGGAGAAAGTCGGAAGTCACTTTCTGTTTCTGTTTTCTGTCTATTGACACTTTTATGGTTTTCTCTTTTTTCTTTAGTTCTATTCTCTATCTTTTCTATACTTTTCACTTTGTATTTTGAATATACCTTGAAAATAATAAAGTCCTTATTTAAAAAAAAGAGGAAAAAAAGACAATCTGAACTTACACACACGGTCTTATTGGAAGAGGGAAACTTTCAGTTGCTCTGACACGAAGTCTATTTGCATAGGATCTTGCTGCTTCTTGACAGAGATCAAACACAGCATGGCCAGCAGACAGGGCCACCGAGACTAGCAGAAGTTTAAAATGTAATGGGACAGAGTCAAAAGGTCCACTGGTGCTGGCTGGAAGAAACAAGTATGTTTGATATTGTGGGGTGGGAAGGCTTTGTGTGAGTGGCTCCTTTCAAAGAGTCAGGGTTTCACTCACTGAACTTCTCTTTTCAGGTGGGGAGGAGGTTCACAACACAGAACCACCAGAGAGTTACTTGCCCCTGTTATACAAGGAAAGCGGTACTTTTTGGAGCTTTCCCCACATTTTTAATGGAATCCTTCCTTGGGAAAAGTAAGTGGAATCACCATGCCATCCCTGGCTCATCAACAAATACCAGTGTGATCTAATGTGATCAGCCATGGATCACATTAGAGCTTTTATCGAAAGCAGATGGAAATCTCTGGCTGCCATAAATAGAATTACTACTATGATATACACACATGCACACATACTTGTGCATATGTATTTAGGATGTATCTACTGCCTCAGCCCTAACAGATTCTAGGTTGTTTACAGAGACTGATGATAAAATATATTAACACCAAGGTAATAATAATAATAATAATAATAATAATAATAATAATAATAAATAGACAGTAAATTGGGGCAATGTATTATGGAAAGAAGATAATCATCTGATTGCAAAAATTTATAAAATTTTATTACAAATTAACATGTCTAATTTACCAAAAACGAAATGTATAACCAAATGGGAAGAAAATATAGGTCATAGAATTCAAATTGAAAATTGGGAGAAAATATGGTTAAAAGATCTAAAGTTTACTCTAAATTATAATATGAAAGAAAATTTCTTTAAAATGATGTACAGATGGTACATAACTCCTAATACATTGTCCAAAATGAATATTGCTATACCTAATAAATGTTGGAAATGTAAGAAAGAAGTCGGCACCTTTTCTCATCTATGGTGGACTTGCCAAAAATCAAAAAAGTTTTGGGATAAAATTCATGAAACCATATGTGAAATATTAGAAGAGGACATTATCAAAGAGCCAGAATTCTATCTACTGGGATTTATAAATTCAGACTTACACAAGAGATATGGAAAATTGCTATTTTACTTAATAACTGCTGCTAGAACCATCTTCGCTAAACATTTGAAAGAGGATTACATACCTACGATTGAAGAATGGACAATAAAAGCGATGGACCTAGCGCAGATGGCCAAACTGACGGATCAGTTGAATGATAAGAACATAGAAGAATTCAACTTATGTTGGAGTCCCTTCTATAAATTTATAGAAAAGACTCAAAAAGTTCAATTGGGAATTTAATGTAAATAAGTTAGAGATTATAGTTGTTTATAAATATATGATGGTAAGGATGGAGAGAAAGTAGGAAGTCCTTTATGTTTATGTCCTTTATTTATGTTATGTTGTTATGTTATGTTATGTTATGTTATGTTATGTTATGTTATGTTATGTTATGTTATGTTATGTTATGTTATATTATGTCAGATTTTGTTATTTATATTTTACTATAAATTAAAGAATTAAAAAAAATAGACATCGGTGCCAATAACTCCCCAATTAATCCTGAAAGGCCTTCTGGAAGGTTTTGAGAATGAGGGCCATCTGCATCTTGGAGGCAGGATGTTCCATAGGAGGGGAGTTTCCACAAAATCCTACAATCAGGACTCCTTCCATTGTACCTCATGGTAGCTAGGTACCTTAAGAGGTGCTCTCTCACCATTCAAGTCAGACAAGTAGAATCCATCTGGGAAAGGCAGTGACTTAGATCCCCAGGCCCTCAGTCATGTGGGGCTTTAAAGGTAGTGACCGGTGCCAACAGTCCAGTTTCCACAAGAATTATATAACTTGGCAATAGCCTGACAGGCTAGTAAGCTTGCAAGGTTTCCAACTGGTCTTCAAGGTAGAATGAATTACAATAATCTAGATGAGATACGACAAGGGCATGAATGACCATTCTCAGTGCATATTGTTGTTGGAAAGTTTTCAACTGGTGCACTAGCTAAAGCTTGGTGAAAGCCCTCCTGGCCATGGCTTCTACCTGCTCATTTAGCAGGAGTTGTGAATCCAGGATGACACCCAGATGGCATCTTCTATCTTTGGGGGAACAGAACTCCATTAATGAACAGCTGTGAGTTGGTGGCAGCTGTGGCCAGGAAGGTCCTTGCACAGCTTCATCTGGTGCACCAGTTACACCCCTTTCTAGATTGGGAGGCACTTCAGACAGCCACTCACACCCTGGTCACCTCATGGCTTGACTACTACAACACACTCTACATGGGGCTGCCCTTGAAGGCCATCCAGAAGCTTCAACTGCTCCAAAATTCAGTGGCACAGGCAGTGATGGGCATGACTTGGTACACCCATGTAACACCCTTGTTTTGTGAGCTGTACTGGTTGCCAATTTGCTTCAGCATGCAATTCAAGGTGACAGTCATTACCTATAAAGCCATACATGGCATAGGGCCTGGTTACTTGAGGGACTGCCTGTCACCCATAGTATCTGCCCAGTCAATTCAATCTGGCGGGGTTGGCACACTCCAAATTCCTTCAATTAAACAATGTCATCTACTGGGACCCTGGAAGCTCACCTTCTCTGTAGCAGCACTTGATCCAGATTGCCCTTACCCTGTTGGTGTTTTGAAGGTCCTTGAAGACTTGGCCTTTGCCGAAGGTGATTGAAGGCCCCTTTTGGTGGTGTGGGGTTGTTTTTGCTTCTTTCCAGTTGCTGTCTTTTATTCCTTATTCTTGTCTACTATTATATTGTTTTATTTCTTTTAAAGTTATTTACTTTGGGAGTCAGATGGAATAATAATAATAATAATAATAATAATAATAATAATAATAATAATAATAAAAAATAATACCACTTGAATGCCATCAGCATTGACAAAATCACCACCACTCAAAGGCAGCTTTATTTGGAACAGCTTACATCCTGCAACAATACCTTTAATATTATTAAACTACATCTGCCTATACCAAGTCCTTGGGAATGACTCAATAGGTGGACAAAAATGCCAGATCCAGTCTAAACATCTGGCTGACTGTGTGATCAACCATAAAAATTACAAAAGGCCACATTGCTTGGATCTGCACACATACTATGCACATATACTACACTTGGATTCACACATTATGACATCCTAGGTTCTTGGGAAGAACTCGATGCGAATGAAGACCAACACCAGCTAAAGGACTGACAGCTGTAATTTCACATTGTTGTATATAATAATAGCAGCAGCATTCAGGTTCATAGTTATTCACATATAGTTATTCAGATATACGTAGATACAGATACAGATATTGCACGCACACACACAAACACACAGTTATCCACATTTAGGAAGTAGAACTTTAGTAATAGAAGAATTTCATTATATCAGAATCTGATTTTATACATAAAATATATTCCTCTTCAGGAATGATTAAAATGACCTTCCTAGATCATATGAGCAAGGTTCAGAGTTCTACCAACTAACTGCTGTGATGTTATGCTAGCTATGACACTCTTTCCTGATGTCTATCTTTGCAGATGGGGCTTATCTTTATAGAATAGCAGATTGGAAAGTCTTTCTTAAGTCTTGTGCATCATCTGCAAGAATGTTAGGAGAATGGACAATAAGATGCACATGATGTCGGGGGCAGGTTTCTCGTTACTGCCACCCTCTCTTTTGGGATACTAGCTTTAATATAATTATGAGCGCCTGCATAATGTAGTGAATACTTTCATGATGTCAATTTTGGAGCAATTATCTTGACCCTCCTTGCATCAGAACACAGGTGGAATATAGTAGATCCATTTGTCCACACATGAATATTAGCATATTAGAGAAAATTTGGGGTAGACCTTCTCCTATCCAAGTAGGGGAATTGTTTATTTGTTTTCATGTGGGAAAGACTGAATCACAAAGGAAGCTGTCTTATGCTCAGTATCCTTTGCATTAAGAAGCAACTCTCCATGATCTCAGCCAAGACTTTTTTTTCCTGTCCTATCTAGAGATGCCAGAGACCTGAATGGGAATTATTCATTCACATCTTATCTTATCTTATCTTATCTTATCTTATCTTATCTTATCTTATCTTATCTTATCTATAATTCAAATTTAGCACCGCCCATCTCCCCCAACGGGGGACTCTGGGCAGTTTACAAAATATTCTGTCACTGAGTTCTGGCCCATCTCCAACTTTGGTCCTTGTGGTCTGATTACATGAGATGAATATATGAATGACACTTATTCACCATCTGCTATCTTTCCAGTTTAAAATGGATTTTGAATACCCATTCCTTCAATTCATCAATAGCTGGGATATTCAGAGGAACATTTCTTTGCCCTAAAATACCTGTTAATGCAAAATTAGACTATTATGGATATACAGTATGTAAGTGCACACCTGTTTTATGTTCTTCATTAGACAATGTATTCAAATTAGCAAATAATATGCTGAATTTGAATAGAATCAAAATTATTTTTATTTCTGACATTGTGGGACATTGAGCTACAGTCTAGTTCAGTGAAACAAATCAAATTGTGGCACAGTCTTGAAATGATATTAATAAATCATTGGAGTTCTATGTGGTAGTTATGGCTGAACAAGCTATATCAGGTCATGCCCATCCCAATGAAGACAGTCCTGGTTTTCTTGCTTCAGTCCATACCAAAACGGGTGGCAAGATTTGAACTGGGGCTGTACTCCCATTCATTCATAGAACTTGCTGCATGGTTTTAAATCCTGTTTTATTAGGGTTTTGGATTGCTTATATGTAACTTCAATTCATTAGTATATGTACTCCTAAGACCATCCTGTTCAAGTCAGAGAGAACAGAGACTGAGAGATCAAGGATCTTATGTTTACATGAACATGAATAGAAACCACCCAGAGATGATGTTGGGAATATAGCAGTGGTGTTAGTAGATTCACACCATTATATTTTATGCTCACGGATAATGCATAAATAAAGTATTGACTTCCCCAGAAATAGGAATTACTATAATTATTACTATGTCTATGAAGGGTCTCAGTCATCCAGGTGGAATTGTCTGTAGCTTGAATCATGTCAACTGGATTTCTATTTTCTTAGTGGAAACGTTTCGCTCCTTATCCAAGGAGCTTCTTCAGTCTGAGCAAAATTGGTAAGGGAATCCTAATATGTTCCTAGGTAGCTGTGTGACCTTACACCTGGGGCTAGGTCATGGTTATATTGAGATGTAATTTTTAAGTCCTTTTATCATCTAATGGAGGGTCGTTAAAATCACCATGCTGCTGTTGAGCTTCTGAAATGGTCTTAATCTTCCTAGGCACAGAAGACAACACGGGGAGGAAGATGGGCGAGAGTTTGTGCCTGAGGCCCCCACCTCTATTCAAGGAAGGATTTTCCAAGTTGGCATAAATGGATTCCTTGACCCCTCTCTCAAACCACCTATCTTCTCTGTCTAAAATGTGAACATTAATGTCCTCAAATGAGTGTCCTTTTTCTTGTAGATGAAGATAAACTGCTGACTCTGGTCCTGTGGTGTTATTTCTCCTGTGTTGGGCCATCCTCCTGTACATAGGTTGTTTGGTTTCTCCAATGTAGAGTTCAGAGCACTCCTCACTGCACTGGATTGCATAAACTACATTGCTTTTCTTATGTTTTGGAGTTTGATCTTTGGGGTGTACAAGCCTCTGTCTCAGTGTGTTGGTGGGTTTGAAATATACAGGTATGTGGTGTTTGCCAAATATCCGTTTTATCTTTTCAGACACGCCAGCCATGTAGGGAATGACCAGGTTCTTTCGTTTACTCTGAGTCTCAGCCCTATCTGTTGCTGTTTTAGGTCTGGTAGATTTAGATTTGGTGAAGGCCCAATTTGGATATCCACAGGCCTTCAGGGCTGTTCTCAGGTGCTGATTTTCATTCTTTTTGGAATCCATGGAGGTGGGGATGGTTTCTGCTCTGTGTGACAATGTCCTGATGACTCCTAGTTTGTGCTGCAGTGGATGGTGGGAGTCAAACATCAGATATTGATCTGTGTGTGTGGGTTTCCTGTAGATCCCTATTTCTAGCTTGCCACTGGTCCCAATGAGGACTTCACAGTCTAGGAATGCCAGTCTGTTGTCCTTGGTGTCTTCTCTGGTGAAGCTAATGTTGGCATCTATAGTGTTTATATGGTCCGTGAAGGCCTGTACTTCCTGGGCCTTGATTTTGACCCAGGTGTCATCCACATACCTAAACCAGTGGGTGGGCACCGTTCCCTGGAATGTGTTGAGTGCTTTCTTCTCCACTTCTTCCATGTATAAATTGGCCACAATGGGTGACACAGGAGAACCCATGGCACAGCCGTGTTTTTGTCTGTAAAAGTCACCTCTGTATGTGAAATAAGTGGTGTTAAGACACAGGTCCAGAAGATGGCAGATCTGGTTTGGGTTGAGATGGCTTCTCCTTTCCAGGGTGCTGTCCTCTTCTAGTCTCTTCCTGACAGCGGATAGAGCATGAGTGGTGGGGATGCTGGTGAAATGGTCTCCTTTGATGTGTCCTCCCTTTTCACCAGCATCCCCACCACTCATGCTCTATCCGCTGTCAGGAAGAGACTAGAAGAGGACAGCACCCTGGAAAGGAGAAGCCATCTCAACCCAAACCAGATCTGCCATCTTCTGGACCTGTGTCTTAACACCACTTATTTCACATACAGAGGTGACTTTTACAGACAAAAACACGGCTGTGCCATGGGTTCTCCTGTGTCACCCATTGTGGCCAATTTATACATGGAAGAAGTGGAGAAGAAAGCACTCAACACATTCCAGGGAACGGTGCCCACCCACTGGTTTAGGTATGTGGATGACACCTGGGTCAAAATCAAGGCCCAGGAAGTACAGGCCTTCACGGACCATATAATCACTATAGATGCCAACATTAGCTTCACCAGAGAAGACACCAAGGACAACAGACTGGCATTCCTAGACTGTGAAGTCCTCATTGGGACCGGTGGCAAGCTAGAAATAGGGATCTACAGGAAACCCACACACACAGATCAATATCTGATGTTTGACTCCCACCATCCACTGCAGCACAAACTAGGAGTCATCAGGACATTGTCACACAGAGCAGAAACCATCCCCACCTCCATGGATTCCAAAAAGAATGAAAATCAGCACCTGAGAACAGCCCTGAAGGCCTGTGGATATCCAAATTGGGCCTTCACCAAATCTAAATCTACCAGACCTAAAACAGCAACAGATAGGGCTGAGACTCAGAGTAAACGAAAGAACCTGGTCATTCCCTACATGGCTGGCGTGTCTGAAAAGATAAAACGGATATTTGGCAAACACCACATACCTGTATATTTCAAACCCACCAACACACTGAGACAGAGGCTTGTACACCCCAAAGATCAAACTCCAAAACATAAGAAAAGCAATGTAGTTTATGCAATCCAGTGCAGTGAGGAGTGCTCTGAACTCTACATTGGAGAAACCAAACAACCTATGTACAGGAGGATGGCCCAACACAGGAGAAATAACACCACAGGACCAGAGTCAGCAGTTTATCTTCATCTACAAGAAAAAGGACACTCATTTGAGGACATTAATGTTCACATTTTAGACAGAGAAGATAGGTGGTTTGAGAGAGGGGTCAAGGAATCCATTTATGCCAACTTGGAAAATCCTTCCTTGAATAGAGGTGGGGGCCTCAGGCACAAACTCTCGCCCATCTTCCTCCCCGTGTTGTCTTCTGTGCCTAGGAAGATTAAGACCATTTCAGAAGCTCAACAGCAGCATGGTGATTTTAACGACCCTCCATTAGATGATAAAAGGACTTAAAAATTACATCTCAATATAACCATGACCTAGCCCCAGGTGTAAGGTCACACAGCTACCTAGGAACATATTAGGATTCCCTTACCAATTTTGCTCAGACTGAAGAAGCTCCTTGGATAAGGAGCGAAACGTTTCCACTAAGAAAATAGAAATCCAGTTGACATGATTCAAGCTACATATAATTATTACTGGATTCTTTTTTCAAATTAGGGAAACTTATTAAATATATGCAGTGTTTCATTCAGACTGTTGCAGATAGGAGAAATTTACCATTAGAAATATAGTTGTCGGCAAAGTCAGTTATTCCTTCTTGAAAAATTTAAAGACCTGATTTTGCTGCCTTGCATGGGAGGGGAATGCTAACAGTTCCTCCTGGGGCTGGTTGATTCCATAAAACCCTTCTTAGTATTAACATCCTTCCGCTTGGATTTTATATTTATTTATTGATGTTCTGATCTGTATTGTGTTTTAACCTTGTTTTTATTGTGAACTGCCCAGGGTCCCCGGTTGGGGGAGATGGGCGGTAATATAAATATAAATAAATAAGCAAGCAAGCAAGCAAGCAAGCAAGCAAGCATATATTGGTTTAAATGATTTGGCCACCACCAGGTCACCAGCGTGCCAGGAGAATTCCAGTCTGTTGCCCCACTCCTCCATCCTTTCTACTTCCTGCTAAGTGATAGAGTGAGTGAATAGTGACAGAGTGGTGAAAAGGTCCTGTAGAGGATATTTCTCCCTGGAATTCTTTAATAAAATGCATCAGACTTCACTGAAGCACAATTTGTTTATTATGGTATTGGAGGCAGCAAAGCTAGCCTAAGAAGAGGTGGGGATATAATCCTTCTATATAGAATTATGCAAATTAGAATATGATTGGTTATAGCAGCACATCATGTGTTTTAGTGGGGTCATTTGTGGGGTGGATTCTATGAGAGTGGTAGTACAAAGACAGTGGTGTATTTGAGAGAATAAAGAGACAGTATTTCATGAACATAGTTTCTTTCTTACCTTTAGTATCTTCTCATAGCTCTGTCAACATTCCTTGGCTTTCTAAGTGTCTTATGATCAAGCTGACACTATTTTCCCTGGGAAAATGGATCTGAGAGGGGAAAATTTACTTGCCTTACCTAATGGTAGTTTTTCTACTACACTCCCCAAGGATTGCTTGTCTCACTTGGTCTCAAACCTGAGGTTGATTTCAACCATTGATTGCCCTATAAAAGAAAAGAGATTCATCTTGCTTATGTATTGCATTTTCAAATGGAGACTACAGTACTCTTCTTGTTTATGTAATTCCATGAGAAGAAAAAGTGTTATTGATAGCTGCATTCATTGAAGTTGTTGTTAAATTTATTTGAGAGTTAAGATGTAATCTGATTCCTCTACTGAAAGCTGCAACAGCTTTGTTAAAGTCAGATACTAGCCTGGGCCTTCCTATAGGCAGATATACTGTAGGTATTGACTTGACCAGCACCAGACAAGTTTAATTCAGTTTGTTCAGGCCTCTGCTTCTCAGCAAAGCATGCTGAGCTGCCAGCACACCATCCATCCGAGTTACAGATGTCAGCTACCTTAGAGCAACAGCCCTCATGGCAGCAGCCCTGGAAAAAGCCTGCTTCAAAATAAGGGATAGGGCAAGACGTAGAGAAGGAGGGAGGAAAATGGAGGTGGAATAACAAGATCCTCAACCCAATGAAGTCCTGAAACTGGTATGTAAAGCACACAGGAATTGTTGTATATGCAGGCAAATGGTTTGTCCATTTCTCCTTCCAGTTCAATACTGGGTACCAGCCCTGGATCAACCATTAAGCAAAATAAGCAGGTGCTTATTTCCCCTAACTACCTTGCTCTTAACTCTTTCACTGCCACACTTGACTTTAGTTTTCAGCACTTGTTGAGTCTTAGTATCTTGTCAGTTGAGCAATGGAAGGACTGCTGGGCACCATGGTTGGGCTGTGCTTAGGACATCAGTTGGTCTTAATCAGGCCCTGCTGGGTACATTGATTGACACTGGGCCTCCAGGGTATCAGGGAGAGAAACCGGCCACCAGCTTCAACCTGATTCTTTTAGCATACGATGCTAAGGTCTGAACTTGCAGTCTGTTTTTGGTTTGGATTTATTAGATCCATACAGGACCATTTTTTGAATCAAAGGAGATTTTTTTTTTTTTTTTTTGCAAAAATAAAAATCAGCAAGAAAACCATTTTAAACAGATTTTTCATATACTGTTCAAACCTCTCAGATATTCCCTCAATTCTCTCTCGAGTGTGTGTTTGAGTACATGCGTATGTAAAGTGAAAAAGCAGCCATGCAATGCCTTGATTAGATTCCATTGGCCTTAGGTAGGGAGAAGAAACCTTCCGCTTTTTTCCATGGCATGCCTGCTTATTTACTCATGCATATTTTTTGCTAATCTAGCCACCTCAGGGGTATTGACATTTCTTGATTCAGATGTATAAAGGCAGTTTTATTATGACTATGATTAGTTTTTTGTGGTTGACTCTTCAGCACAGTGACACTGTGTGTGTGTGTGTGTGTGTTTGGACAATCATTATGGGAGAGAGAGATAATGCTGCACACATGGAGCACTCCAAATCCTGCTGCTGAGAACAGCTGTAGACTTAGCATTTCGGCTTCGGGAAAAAATGATACAGGTCATCGATTCAGCGGCATGTGTAATTTCCCATTACCGTTTGTTGTGGAAGGAAAGTGTGATGTTTGTGTGTGTCTGTGGAAGGAAAAGACTTCTTTGAATGAGTACTGCATTTAAGCATACTGCAAGATTTAGATCAGACTGAGCTGACTTGAACAGATATGTGGATTCAGAACACAGCTAGCTGTCAGTGTTCACAATCCTTTGCCTGTTGCCACACTATTCCCAGAATGAGAACATTTAAAATGGCAGATCTGAGAGGGAATGTGTTTAGCAATGTGTATTTTGAGATCAATTCTACTTAGAAACAGTGTTTAGCTTTAAATGTATATTTATTTTATTTATTTATGCAACTTCATACCACCTTAATTGCACATGACTGTTACAATTCAAAGCTATTTTTGATCATTTTGAAATGCATCCATTACCCAACTGTTGATACAGAGACACAAACAAATGCAAAAACTGCCCAGAATGGGCTTATACTTGCATGTGGATTTTGCACATGAACTGAATTCTTCTCACCTAATATAACTACATTCTGCTTTCCTCCCCTTGCATTCCATGTGAGAGCATCTGCTCTAGAGAATTTCCCATATAAAATAAATATGGAATAAAATAAATGGAATAAAATTATTCCATCACATTTTTTTATTTGAGTTTGTGGGATAGTTGTACAGCAAGGAGGAATTTCAATTTTGCTGGCAGCTACATAGTTTTTATGGAAGAACACACAGGGAGATATGTCTTGCAGCACATGATGGTTACTAGCTGGCCTTGGTTTAATCCAGTGCATTATTCCTGGATATCTATAATAGAATAATGCTACTGCCCATGAACTGAATCTATAACCATGCCCAGAATAAGCAAATATGGAGGATTGTTTTCATCTCCTGTGCTTTGCAGAATGATATAGACAGAACAGAAGAACTGTGGAGTCCTTGGTGCTCTCTGAGCCTTGTTGTTTTCTTGCAGACGTTTCATTGCCAAGCTAGGCAACATCTTCAGTGCGAAAAGGGAGTGGAACTTGCTCTCTGTTTATATACCCTGGCTTGTCCTGCCTGTGTTGGTGGGGGTGTCGTACTCTCCTTGGTAGAACCTTGATTGGAACAGAAGAAGGCTGTAATGTTGAGATCTTGGCAGATATGTTCATTGAGTACAAGCATTTGGTACAGCAGTTGATTCACAAACAGTTGGCTCATTAAAAAAGAAAGATGCCCTCAATTTGAGCTGAACTTGACAGGTAACAATATAGAAATGGTCTGCCATTACCTTCTTTCAGGATGTTGTTCAACTTCCCAATTTACAGCCCTTGAATTCCTAGTTGGGCCAGGTGTTATCAACTGCTATGGAAATACAGTAGATACAGTAATTGTGCATTTCCAAAAATGTTGGATTGACAGTATCCCAGAAAGAAATGAAGTATGGGAGGTTTGCTTGACACCATTCATTAAATCCTATATCCAAATTCAGATGCTCTTCTCAAATGTGTCTGATAGAACTTTGTCTTAAAGTTAAACTGTTTGTGTCTGAACAATCTGCTTTTAAGCTGGTTCCCCTAGTAACCATTCAGGGATGTAACAAGCAGTAAATGCACCCATTCTTATTTTGGTATAAGTTGCAGCTTATGGAATTTGTGAATGGAATGCCAAAGACCTGCTTATTGAAAAATGCATATATTAGAAGTGATTTACTGTCTGATTTTAATGGCACATCACTTTAACCATGGTATCAAAAATGAATATTTTGAATATATGCTATATATACAGGGTAATTTTCAGGGTGGTAAATGCAGCTATTTTGAAATACCTCTCAGTGTTTTCTTACTTTGTAGCAGTCAAGGACTGCATACTTAAATGCTACCTCCAAAGCAAATATTCTTTGCATATAAAAATATGTTACCTATTTTGCCTCTTTCTTTGACTATACACTGCAAACTTTTTGGAATAAATTTTGTTTTGCTTCCTGCTTGCCTTATATACAATCTAGGGATACCTGAGGATTTAATTCTTTGCAAATTCTGATTTGAACTATCCTGATCTACATTTCCTAAGGTTAATTAATATGGATTGGGACCTACTTATCCACTGGTTTTCTTGGTTCCACAAAACAGCTATCAGCTCAAAACAATCAACCCAAATAAAAACAAAATATATTTAAAAGGCTGCAATTTTTTTTAAAAAAAGAAAAGCCTATTTTGAAAGACAATTTGTATAAATCAATTTAAATGCTAATATTTCATGAGAATACATTTAAAAATAAACATGTGGCTTAATACAAAAATAAGACAGAAGAGATCTGTGCAACCTGAGAAACCCCTCTGAAAATAGGCTATAATCCAAGCCTGTCAACTCCATGCTCCTGACAGGTAGATCAAAATATATAAATGGGGAGCCACTCAAAGCACTGGGGCTACCAGAACTCCTTACAAAGTTGCTGCCAAATTATAATTTTTAATAGGGGAAAGGGGGGAAATTATGAAATATATTCGTAATAATAATAATAATCCTTGTATTTTTAAAAGTACCTTAAATTTTAGTTTTGTGCTGATGTTGCCCAATTTTTTTCAAGATCCCTTCCTTCCCCCTCATGTCACCCAGCCAATATGAAGTTAACTGTGGGAAGAAGAAAGGATTTGGACTAAATGTGGCTTGTCATAGAAATCTTTGTCATAACTCCATTCTACATATGGGGCTGTGCTGGTCTTTGACCATTAATATCCCCCTGTAAGACATAATGCCATGGGGCTTTTATGGGGATTGGGGAGCTTAACAATCAATTGAGCACTTGCTCAAGGAAACACTGCAAACCTATTTTGTAGTGTTTCCTCTTGAAGTGCAGATGGCAGATGGTTCCTTTTGATGGAAGAAGCGAAAACCACCAGCATTGAAACAATGATCATCCAACATCAACTTCGCTGGACCGGCCATGTTGTTCGAATGCCTGACCATCGTCTTCCAAAGCAGCTACTTTACTCCCAACTTAAGAATGGAAAACGGAATATTGGTGGACAGCAAAAGAGATTCAAAGAAACTCTCAAAGCTAATTTAAAAAAATGTAATATCAGCATTGAGAACTGGGAAGCCCTAACTCATGAGCGTTTCAATTGGAGGTCAGCCTTTATTAATGGTGCTATGGACTTTGAAGAAGCACGAGTACAGGGAGAAAGGGAGAAAGGAGCTAAAAGGAAGGCACGTCAGGCAAACCCTCATCATGACCGTCTCCCACCCGGAAACCTATGCCCTCACTGTGGGAGGTTGTGCGGATCCAGAATTGGCCTTTATAGCCACTTACGGATCCACTGTTAAAATTTTACCTTTGGAAGACAATCTTACTCGGCTACGAGTGATCGCCAATGAATGAATGAAGTACCCAAGTTGTCCATGAAGCCTGTGTTAATCTGCCCAGATTTATAGTGAGGAGGTATAAAGAGACAAGGTAATTCTTCTCATAGAAATGTAAAGGTCATGCAGTTTATATCACCTCAAACCTTCCAGTAGCTAGAAAAGCTTTCTGCATATGGACAGAAAACTTGTCTGGTGTTGACAAGAATTGTCAAAAGAAGCTTGTGTACATGTGCAATGCATGCACAGAAGTCTCTTCTGGTTATTGAGACAACCAGGAGTAAAGTGAAATAGTGTGGATGCATCACTGCAGTGTTCGAAGTGGAGTTGGGTAGATGATGATCTGAGGAGCAGCTTCAAAACAGTGCTTTAGCCAAGCATCACTGAAGCGAAATATTCATTCACGGCTTTGACAGTCCTCCAATCCAATGCAGTCTTTCAATCTTGCTAGGGAAAATAATTTTGCGAGTACTCAACAGTTAAGATCTCCTTATAAAAACAAGAAATGATATCATTAAAAACAAACGTTATTAGCAAAGTAATGAATTTATCATTCTCTAATAATTGGTGAAAACAGCTGCAAGCATTGGCAGGTCCATTTCTCAGTCTCAAGTGGATTAGATCAGCCTTCCCCAACTAGAGGCCCTCCAAATCATGGTCCTCTATAGAGGTAATCCAAAAAGCAAGATGGTGGCCATGACTATGTGATTAATGGCTGACCCCTTTTTTACCTGTGTCACATAGAAAGGGGTGGGGCTTCATTTCCTTGGTTGCAGCCACCATCTCAACTACCACACACACACAGACACTCCCACTCCAAATAGTTTGATTCTCCTCTCTCATCACTCCCAACCATAGGATATACTAAAACTAGTAAAAGCCTGAATTATTGTAGAGACTATAGAGGATGACCTTGATGGAGAGAAGGGAGATTTATTTTCAAGGCAACAAACAGAGAAACATGACTTACACCAATACAAAGAGAGAAATTTACAAAAATGTCTCAGACAGGCACCCCCTTAATTCTCAAGAAGATAAAAGAGGGACAAGGGAAAGCACATTCAGACTTGCAACATTCTGTTAATGTAACCATTCTAATAAAAGTAGTTTTAGGTCTACGTAGTGTCTGTTTCTTGGTCTGGCCTACCTTATAGGTTATAGGGCTGACAATTATTAAGAGGATACCACTTCAGGGAAGCTGGTCTTTATGGCAGACCGGCCTGATAGTCAAAGCACACTAGTTGCTTGTAGGGGACAAAAGAATCACTCCTCAGCAATTATGAAAGAATGCACTCAATATTTCATTGTACATGTGGATGTTGAAAGCAACTATTTTGTGTAAACCCCTGGGTGTGATTATCTAGTGAACAAAAATAATTTGGTATTTCATTAAATGTTTTCAGTTTCAAATGACTATGATTTGTTAGTCTTTGTTGGTAATTATTGTTTTACAACCTTATGCTGGCTTTTATATTTAGGGACCAGAAAAGTACAATAAAAATAATACATAATTTAACATCTAAATTGGCCTTTTGTGATGTCAGTCTGAAAAGCTGTAAAATATTCATTATTAAAGTGTAGCATAAAATTAACTTTAAATTGTAGCCTGCTACTCCTGTTAAACAGAATAAATAGCACATCCTTTGGTCCAGTTTCTTGCCAGAAGGCAGACTTCTTGTCCCAGAGCTGCCTTTTGCCTTTTTAGCTTCTGAGTCAGTCCACTTAGTACTGTGACTCACAATTCAAGAAACAATATGGAACCTCCTGGTGATTTTCTATGCATCCTGAAAATGCAGTTGCACTTCTCCTCAGAAGTTTCAGCTTGTGCAAGTCATGGCTGTAACTCATTGATGTTAGAGACCATTTTTAAGCTTTTTTACTCATGTACATTGGCGACAAACAAACTTTAGAAATCAATTTGAGGTGCTGACATTTATAGCTCTGTAAAACAGATGGCAAACTGGAGATCTCACAGTCAGATCTATTCAACAGAGGCCTATTTATCCAAGTTTAGCATAAGCACATTGTACCTTCTGGCAGTTATTGGGTGGATGGCCCAAAGCCACCATTTCAATATGCTTCATTGTTCTCTCTGGGCCCATGGAAATGTTCAGGAGCACGCTCACTTGAAAGAAATTTGTGATACCATTTCACAGACCTTAATTCTGAAGCTAGCCATATATCTGACCTCCATCATAGCTTCTCATCCCAAAGAATGTCACTTCTAAAAGGATTTCTCAGTCTCTTCCTTCCATCCTCAAAGGATCTTATGCTGTAAGTTGAACAGCAAGTCTAGATTTGGTATGATCAGCGGCATCCTCAGGGGAATCAAGATGGACAAGATAGTGGTTATGGTGTCACAATTGAAACCCCACCCCTTTGTACATGCAGGTGATATTGATGCATATATAAAAAGGGTGAAGCTTCAACCATGATGCCACAGCCTCCATCTTGTTTGTTTTGAACCCCCTGCAGACAGTGCCAGATATGATCCTCCCTATTCTTTTCAGTTGCTGACTTCTGGAGACAATGCAAGTGAAAATGTAAGGGCTGAAAGGGCAACTTCCTTTCCTCTCCTGTGTTAATTTTCATTGACATTCAGCCAAGCTTTTAAAGCCTTTGATAGGCATGAGCCCAGAAACAGAACCTTTAAAAGGAATGTTATAAACAAGTCTATTAAAATAACAGGGAACATATAATCCAACCAGCATGAAAATAATTGCATCCTTTTCTGTCTTAGCAGGGCCTTGACTGAAGAAGAAACAGAAACGGTAAAAAATCTGCCGTAACATTTTTTAAACATTTTTTTAAAGTGAGGGGGAAAAAATCTTGTTTTGCCCCCATCCCACCCCTCAAAAAAAAGTAAGAAATTCTAAGAAATTTTAGTTTGACCTTGAGAAACTAATGTTACTGCTTAGATTCCTTATTCTTTTCCTGAGCACCTGCCTCTTTGGCCTGCAACTGCTTTAGTTTTTAAAATGACATTTCTTTTTAAAAAATATTTTCCATAAGTCATTTAATCAATGGAATCCTTTTTGTCTCTCTTCATCCCCTTGTGATGCTGGCATTAATTTTGTACCCACTTTGTGGGGGAAATGTCCAACTGCCCCAAAATAATTTTCTGAAAAGATAATGTGTACAATTGTTTTGTAAGAGCTCACCTACTAACTGTTAGAAATCCATACCATCACACACCCACACACCCCCCAAAATGTCCTTGGTTCACTGCAATATACATTGGTGTGACCTAGTAGTACATGAAAGAGAAATGTTTTATATACACCTTGATTGCCAGAGGTCTGGCAGTCTCCTGTACTTTACATGAACCTTAAAAGCTGAGAAGGGAACATCGGGCAGGACTGTCAGTTAACAATTGACCTTTAACAAGGTGATGCTAGAGGTTCAGCTTAAAAAAGTAATAATTTAAAAAAATCATTGCCAATATACCTAAACTTTACATTAGAAAGGTCATTCTGGGGGATAGTTAAACCTTCCCCATTATCTTGGGCCACAACAGCTATTACCCCAGGTCACCAAGTAGGTGTGTTGGGGATGAAGGAAGCTGTCATCTGATACACCTGAAGGGCATCCCCTTCATGAAGACTGATGTCAACTATACATATATGGAAGTGTCTGGTTATTTCTGCATTTTTGAGGACCTGCTGCTCATCACTGGAGGAAGAATTGAACAGTAATACCCAATCAGCAGGGGAAGAATTGGACACTCCCTTGATTAATGCAGTTCAGGTACTCCAGCTTTTGAGTTTTGATCAGAATTCATAAAACCCACTCTTCAGCACCCTTGATTCCAAGGCAATTACAAGTCTATCTTTGGCATAATGACTAGAGGTCTGACATGAAGGCAAGAGTTCATTCTGCTGTTTGATTTTTCTGGTGAATCAAAATGTTTTATATTGGGAAATTTCTTTGGTAAAAAAGGAGGGGTCAAGGAAATGTTGAATATCCTAAGAATGAGGCAAGGGGAGTTTTTAATATGTTTATGGGTTTTATTGCTGCTGAAATGTTGTTATGAGTCTGGAAGTCTTGGTTCAGTTAAGGGAGGGGTGGCCTTATTATAACCCTCACACTTCAGGTAGGAGAAAATACAGCATCGATAGACTTAGAAGCTCTTTTACTCCCATTCCTCTTTCTGGCTTTTCTCTCAGCCTAAAATTTGGAATAACTGGGGAGGGGTGTTTGTGTGCGAAACAAAAGGCAGGGGAAACATTTTAAACATGGCTTTCTCTTTCTCTCTCTTCTATTTACAGAAACCTCCTTTGGATCCATGTTCTTTTAAACTCCTCATTCATGCTTCCCCTTTCCAGTCTCTGTACTTTTTTGAATCACTGTTAAAATATGTGCTACTGGTAAAGACGGGAACTCAGGTGTTGCACAATATTCATGTGTGTGCAAGGGAAATTGGTGCACCTCTTGATCTTCTGACTGAAATCTGCTCATTTGCATCCCAAGCTCCAAAACAGACAGATGCAGTAGAGCTCCTAAAACTGTTGCTAGAGAAGAGTACATTCTTACAGTCACTCTGTCCTACACAAATTCCTTTATATCCCATCAATATTTTTTGTTTGGGAGATAATATACAGTATGCATGTATGTATATAGGGGGCGTGATGGCTCAGTGGTTAAGATGCCAGGCTTGTCGATCGGAAGGTCGGCAGTTCGAAACCCGAGCGCCATGTGACGGAGTGAGCTCCCGCACTCGCCCCAGCTCTTGCCAATCTAGCAATTTGAAAGCATGCAAATGCAAGTAGATAAATAGGTACCACTTCCGTGGGATGGTAACAGCGTTCCGCGTGCATCATGCCAGCCACATGACCATGGAAGCATCTTCGGACAGCGCTGGCTCTTTGGCTAAAAAACGGAGATGACTACCGCCCCCTAGAGTCGGACACGACTGCAGGAGAAAACCTTTACCTGTGTGTGTGTGTGTGTGTGTAGATGTATGTATGTATGTATATATATATATATATATATATATATATATATATATATATACACACACACACACACATACAGTATGTGTGTGTGTGTGTGTTTGTATACACACACACAGACACATCTACATACATACATACACATGCATGCACACACACGCATGCACACACAGACACACACACACTTTCCTGCAATGCCTGATATTTTGGGAGTCACTCTTGAGCTATTCATACTGTTCTCTATTCTATTATGCTCTGAGAGACATTAAAATGCGTATTTATTACTTAATCTCCATTAAACCTCACAATAAAGATTGCATGCAATTGAGTTTATCCTTCTAGTAAAATTCTACAGAAATCTCACAGAGAATGAAGTGCACTCAGTCTTGAATGGCTGGGCTGTATAATTTCCCCAACAGCGGTTCTTGTCTATCAGGGAAACTCCTTGGCAACAAAGAGGAGAACTCACTTTAGCCTTGTACTTGAGGGCTGCTACAGTTAGAGGGCTGCTATTTGAAAAACTACGAGAGCTTTCTTTCTTAATGACTATAAATGGCTGGTTAAGCAATCCACAGATGATGTGCTACAGATAGAAAGAGAGAAAAAGTTTATCGCTAAAAAAATAACTTTGGTTTATAGTCAAATGATAGTTCGCAATAAGTGAAAGAAATAAAACCACATCTGGAGTAAATAGTATCTCTTTGAGCTGAGCCAAGCACAGGAGCAATATTGGTTTGCTCTCGTTCTGTGTTCCTACCCAATAACTGGCTTTGTCAAAGGCTCCGAATGACATGGCATGTGAATTTCTCTGTCCAAGCAACCAAAAGGAGTGTTTATGGTAAACTTCATAGTTCAAAACCCATGCTTTATTCTGTGGAAATGATTTGGTTGAGAGAAAGAAGATGCTACAGTTTATAAGATACAACAAGGAGGACTATTGATGCCACCATACTCATGTCAACATGCTGTGCCAAAAATCAAGAATTTCCAAATATAAACCTGTCAGATGAGAAATGAACTGTAACTTTCTCATAAATTCAGAATTCCTCACAACGTGGCTCCTACTTATTCTTTCAAGCTATGAATAAATCTAACTGTAAAAGTACTGTACGTTTTTATTTATTTATTCATTCAAGTTAGATGCCGCCTGATTCCTGGTTGGCTCCCAGCATAATAAACAGAACAATAAATATACAATTAAAAAATAGAGCATGTAACCATAACAAGATGGTGGATCCTGTCAACAAAATCAAGCATAACCTAGACTCAACAAGGGGCTCCAATACCCCTACCCCAAGGCCTGGGAGGAGAGCCAACCTAATAAATCAATGCCGTCAGTTGGATAAATTTTACAGAAATTTACAAAAATTCCAAGTTTGTCTGAACAGTCTCTTAACAAGTGCAGAAATGCCACATTCATTTTCTATAATTAACTGGACTGTGTTAACATATACATGATTAAATTACTTAGTTGGTTAAAAAAAACCTAGGTTTAGCAAATAAAAAGGTAAAGGTTCCCCCTGCACATTTGTGCAGTCGTGTCCGACTCTAGGGGCCGGTGCTCGTCTCCGTTTGTTAGCCAAAGAGCCAGCGTTGTCCGAAGACGCTTCCGCAGTCATGTGGCCGGCATGAAGCGCGCCGAACGCTGTTACCTTCCCACTGAAGTGGTACCTATTCATCTATTTGCATTTGCATGCTTTCGAATTGCTAGGCTGGCAAGAGCTGGGGCTAGTGCGGGAGCTCACTCCATCATGTGGGACTAGGGATTCGAACCTCCGAACTTGCAATCTTCCGATGGACAAGCCTGGCGTCTTACCCGCTGAGCCACCACGCCCCCAGGTTTAGCAAATACCCAAGTATATATTATAACTGCTGGAGCAAAGTCCTGGTTCTTGGGAGTTAGTCATCTATTTTGACTCAGTAGTATAGTACACAGTTGTCCCCAGTGAGTCAAGATTTTCTGGAGCAACAGAGCATGTATGGGTGAGGCTTAAGTTTAACTGTGTGAACAGCACAAAGAAATATGTA